>CM062819.1:1549842280-1550352280 GCA_031772625.1 Pinus tabuliformis
CCGTCTCATTTCCTCGCTAAGGATAGCACCGACAACATCATCAAACTTTAAAGTACTAGATCCAGAAACAGAGTTACTAATGGCCATTACTAAACCATTCCAACTTTCTGGCGATGAGCACAAGAATAACAGAGCTCTAACTTCATCATCAAAGTTTACCGCTACAGAACTTAACTGACTTGTAACTGTATTAAAATCATTTAAATGGTCTGCAATAGATCTACCTTCTGACATCTTCATATTAAATAACTGTTTCATAAGAAATACCTTGTTTGAGGCTGAGGGTTTTTCATATAGTTTCACCAATGCCTGAATCAAACCCTCTATCATTGTTTCCTTCGAAATGTTGAAGGCGACCGATGCTGCGAGGCACAACCGTACTATTCTGAGTGCCTTTCTATTGAGAATGTTCCATTCTTCATCTGTCATACCCGTCGGCATCTTTGTTTTTTCGCTCAATGGTAGGTACAGATCTTTCTGATACAAACAATCTTCCATCTGCATCTTCCACAACGGGAAGTTTTGGCCATTAAATTTCTCGATCCTAAACTTACCATCTTCCGCCATTGCTCCCAGTCGAACAAGAAACCATTCTTTCCTGCGACTTTATCAGCCAAATAGACCTTCGGCTCTGATACAAGTTGTTAGAAAAATATTATATATGACAGAGAAATGAAAGGCATATAATATGCGGAAAAACACAAACACATAAAACCATAGAGACACAAATATACATGGTTCACCCAGTTTGGGGTACGTCCACCCCGAACAGCCAGTCCTTCCTTTCTATTATCCAGCAAAATGAAGAGACACAACCTACAACAGATCCGCTGTAATATCCTCTGTTTTCTCTCACAGTCTCACCTATATGTTTCTCGCTCTGAGAATACAAATATATTCAACAACCTCAATACAATACCCTCATACAAAAAGAGGGGTTGCCTTCTAGGGCAAAAAACCCTAAACTAAACGTAAATTCTACCTTCAGATCATCCGCCTAATGAATGGCCCAGATTAACTAGAAATTACTATACTTTTACAAGGCAATTTTACATCTGTTTTTAGCTTCAGGGGGGCTGCCCTTGAAACCCCCGCTGGGGGACCACTGGCCCCCGCACCCCCCCGCATGGAGGGGTGTAAAATCTTCCTGGGGTATACATCCGATTGAAACAAAGACCTCTAAATTAGGATGATAATCAACAGTCAGTGCAAGAATATACATAACACCAAACAAGAATGGTTTATATGGATTCTAATGTTGTATGTTCTTTGTAGCACTAATATTACATACATGTATTTGAATTATGGCAAAAAAGAATCATTTCTTGAAGAAATTGTCCACTTGGGTGACATAAACATATTTAGAAAGTTTTCTTATGCACATGTCATGTATGAAGGAAAATTGTTTGATGTTTTGAATATATCAAAGTACAAGTTGGGTTTCACTTCTTTGATGCATTCGGGCCATGATATTAGAGGAGGTAAGTTGAAGGCAAGCCTCTCCAAGTTGGATGCCATTGTTGATTGGTCAATGCCCAAAATTGTCATTATGATAAGAGGTTTCTCGGGAGCATCTCAATGTTGGAAGAGAGTTGTTGACATTTCTTCTTTCGATGCTCCTTGGCATGCATTTTCATGTGTGTGCAAAGTCTTCCAGTGGAGAGGCAAACAACAAGAGGCATGTGTTGCTTCAAACCAAAAGATTAGTTCAATTATTTTTCATGCTCTTTCAAACTTGAAAGGTTCAATTGAGTTTCAGTTTATGCAAGCAACTTCACCATCTTATTTCATTCAGAATATTTTCATGGTGTAAAGATTAAGTTGTAGCGATCCATGCACTTTCATTGGATGGATACTTGTAAAAAATTTCACTTGGTTCAAAGGTACAAAAGAGGTATAAGCAACAAGTTTATTGTTATGCCTTTTAGGCCTTTTGGTTATGTAACTTTTGTATTCGAGCATCATTATGTTTTATATGAAAGTTATGTTCAGAAAATTTCATACTTTCAAGATGTATAATCGAGCTTGAGTCATGTAAACCAAGTAATGAAATTTGTCATCCATTTGCATTACATTTTGTTATGTCATCTTGGTAAGAAGGATGTTTCTTTTGAGGGCAACATGGAAAAAACCATGAGTTTCTATGAACAACTGAAAATGGTGCAACAAATAGTGCAAGATCAGCTTGAAAGGGGAAAAGACAAGTACAAGTATAGAATAGGGTCCTCAAGGCAAGTGAATGTTGATTTCCTTAGAGAGAATCTCAAGGAAACAAATTCGTCAAAATCCAATTGGATTGAGATTGAAAAGGTGAGGGGGCTATATCCTCATCTACTTGTCAGATAATAATATCTTTTGGGGTCCAAAAGGCTTCTAGTGGGGAGGAATGATTAGGTGCTCAGTGTTTAGCTCAAAATACAAAGTTCTCATATTGGCTTTAAAAATATATGGCCGTGTCCGTCTCGTCAAGACGATTGCAACGCAATTCGTTTCATTGAAAACGGAGTCCGGATGAAGGAGAAAAGTCTCGCTGTTCGTTTTCCTAAACAACTAAAAAAATTGCAGAATGGGACAAAATGATGACATGGCAGTCCAGTCAGCAAGGGGAATCTTCTCCAGTTTTCACCCAATGGGGCTGTGACAAGTGTCACCTTTGGATTCACCAGTTTGGCTCAGAGAAGGTGAAATTTCCTAGTTGGCTTCAAGGTGGAATTATGAGTTTATGATTAATATTATGTGGAAATTGTATTTTTTTTAATATATATATATATATATATATATATATATATATTTTTATATGATTTTTAAATTCATATATTAATTTTTTTTTTCCAAGGAAAAAATCAAACTTTTTATTAAGATTTATAAAAAGTTACATAGTATATGCATTTAAGCATTCAGTTAACTGTATGATTTCTGATCATAGAGTTTTTCTGAAATGGTGTTTGAGTATCTTTCAACTCTACCATCTCACTTTGTCTATCAAAAGATCATTGATCATATTAAAATCGGGCCTCCTTAGTGAGGAAAACAACCCCGTTTGATCAGTTGTTTGTGACCATTCATCATGTGTCCCAAAGGCAAAAAAGATTTTTTTACCGAGTCTTTTTAAAGAAAAAAGGGCTGAGCCATTCCCGAGCCTCCTCAGAGAGGAAAAAAACCCAAACAGGAATGCTTCTGCTATATGTTTGGTGTTTTGAAAAAGTTTTAAGCATTAACAATAATGTAAGACAATTCTGCTGAAAATAAGTTGTTAGGTCCCTATACTACTAGTGTAACCCCTTATTGTCATTAGTGCAACCCCCTTATTATATTGTTGTGCCCATGTAGTCCCCATATTGTTATTATTGTGCCCCATAGAAGCCCACTATTGTTATTATTATGCCTTTACATTATTATTGTTATGTCGTCTCTGATTGTATTATGACCCCTGGAGTGACTAGGATTCCCAATCTGGCTTAAGTTCTGAATTCCTCTTGAGTCGAGTTGATGAATGAGGCCCAGGGAAAGTGTGTATTCTTCGCTGCATCCCACCCATGGGTCCTTCCCTATCCTGACTTGTTCTCCATTCCCTACTTTCCAGGACAGGCCTTGTTCTATGATTTTGAAAGCATCTATAGTGGCTTTCCACACCACTGAGGCATTCCCCTTCTTTTTTATTGGACTCCTAATCCAATCCTCCATCGAGATGGGGTTGATGTATTTCCTCTTGACCACCATTGTCCATAGATTCTCCATCCTTATTAATCTCCATCCCAACTTTGCTGCTAAAGACAGTGCAAAGGCTGTTAAATATTTGATTCCCCAGCCCCCCTACTCCTTTGGCCTTGCCACCTTTTCCCATGCCACCCAAGGCAAGACCGACTCCTCCTTTGATCCTGCCCAAAGGAATCTACTGCAGACCCTTCTAATTTTTTCCAATATTCCTTTCGGAACCCAGGTGAGTAGCCCAATAGACTAGTATAGCCATTAGGACTAATTTTATGAGGGTTAGTTTAACATCTCTAGACAACCATTTGAAGCTCCAATGGGTGATCCTCGCTTCTATTTTTGCTATTAGCCAAAGCCAATCATGTTTCTTGTATGAATTAGGTTTCAGGAAGAACCCTAGGTATTTAAAGCTGTCTTCTAACTTCCGCTCTTCAAATGGAAAATCTTCTATTATTTGATGTTCTTCCAGTCTATTAAACCCTTCTAATAGCAATTGAGATTTTTCCTTATTCACTTGCAATCCGGTAGCCTTTAGGAAGAGATCCAGAATCCTTTTTAGTTCCTTTGTTTCGCTCCTTCTTCCATTACTAAAAAGCAGGATGTCATCCACAAACAAAAGATGGGTTATATACATATTGACAACCACTTCCAATCCTTTAATTTCACCTTTCCTTTTGGCTTCTAAGAGCAGCTAACTGAGACCTTCAGCTGCTAGTAGGAAGAGAAGAGGAGAGAGGGGGCATCCTTGTCTCAGCCCTCTTTGACTTTGGAAGAAAGTGGATGTTGCTCCATTAATTAGCACCGCAAAGCTCACACTAGTCAAGCATCCCATAACCCAATTTATGAAGTCTATTTGAAAGCCCAAGTGGGTGAGGAGCATACGAAGGTACATCCAGTTGATTCTGTCATATGCTTTGGAAAGATCTATTTTCACTACTGCGCCTTTGCTTTTTTTTTTGTTTGATGCTGTGAATGGTTTCCTGGGCTACACCAATTGCTTCATGAATCTGTCTCCCATTCAGGAATCCAAACTATTCTTTTGATAAATGCCTAGATAGTAGTGGCTTTGGTCTTACAGTGATCACCTTCGCTATAATTTTGTAGATACAGTTACAAAGAGAGATCGGTCTGAACTCCTCGAATGAGGAAGGTTCTTCCTTCTTAGGGATGAGGGCTATGAAGGTTGAGTTGAAGGGGGGGTAGATTTCTCCTTTCCTTCTAGATTCTTCAACTACTTCTGTTAGTTCACCTCCAATTTGCTCAAAGAAGTGTTGGAACAGTTCCACCGTCCATCCATCTGGTCCGGGGCTCTTATCTTTTTGCATAGATTTTATGATTCCTTCAACCTCCCCCCTCGTGACTTCCTCCATGAGGTCACTGGTATCCCCTTCGTCCACATAGCGAGGAAAGGTCTGGGCTATTTGGGTTAATTCTGCAAGGGATACTTCCGCCAGGGCAGTGAATAGACTCTTGAAATGTCCAATTCCCATCTGTGAGAGTTCCTCAAAGGTTCTTGCCTGACTTCCTCCTTCTGCCTTCAAGGACCAAATAGTGTTCGAGTTCTTCCTTCCTCTGGCATAATTTTGGAAGAATTTTGTGTTCTCATCCCCTGCCTTTAGCCAGATGGCTCTGCTTTTCAAGTGCCACTGTTCTTCTCTTGCTAATAGGATTTTGTTCCTTTGAGATTCCAACTGCATTATTCTATCCCTTTTTTCTTTCATTTCGTATCCGTCAACTTCTGGGCTTTCCAGTATTTGTAAATCCTTCCCTATTTGAATAAGGTCCTCATCTTCTTTCAGCTTCTTAGCCTTTTCCCAGGTCACAATTGCTTTTTTAAGATGTTTCAGGTTTTCCATAAAGAGGAAAGCTTTGTCCTCAGAGTCATTGTCCCTCACAGGTCTCCATGTTTCTTTGAAGAGGGAGTTATAGGACTCCTCTAGTAACCAAGCTGAATTAAATTTGAAAGGCGCTACTGAATTTTTGGGATGTTTGGTTAATTATAACAGGATTGGCATATGGTTGGAGACTCCTCCTTCACCCACCCACCGACGAAAAGCTAGAACCTTTGCCACTACCTCCTCTCTCAGGAGAAAGTGATCCAATCTTTTTGCTACTCGGTCTTCCCCTATTCTCCTATTCCTCCAGGTGGGTCTTATCTTTAGTAAATTTATGTCCAATAACTTATTTTCTTTGATAAGGTTTGTAAAGAAATCCAAGAGCGGGTCTTCCCTCGCTGAGGGGCCCCAAGCTTCAGCTGTGCCTATGGAAAAATTTAAATCTCCCCCGATCACCAGATTCGGGTTGTTCAACAGAGATTTAGAGAAAAGGGCTTTCCAGAAATGGACTCTACCCTGGCAAGGCCCGTAAATGTTTAGGATCACCAGGTTGGTGCATAGCTCTAGGGAGAAGACTTCAATCCCCATGACCTGGTCCATCCCCCAGGTATTCAGCACTTTGAAATTCCCTTCTTTAATCCCCATAGCTAGGCCCCCAAAGTGGCCTTTTGCATCTAGTGCCTGAATTCTCCAACCATTCATAATCTTAGCAAGAGCTTTTATGACTTATTCTCCAGCGCCAAAAGTTTCTTGAAGCAAAAGGATATCTGGATTATAGTTCTAGATTACCTCTTTTAGGGCCAATTTTCTAGAGTTACTAGCTAAACCTCTGCAATTCAATGAGATGATGATCATTGACCTACCTCCGAGGGGGATTTTGCTGCTCTAAGCACCCCAGAGATGGACATTTGCTTCTCATCTGCTATATCAATTCTAGCTCTTAGCTGAGCCTTTGACAAATTGGTTTTCCTCCCTCTCACCTTGCGGTCCTCTATATGGGGGATTTGCATATCAATTCCCCCCACTACCTCCCAGGGAGGGGGCTTTTTCTCGCGAGGTTTGAGATTGTAAGGGGTAGTAAAAGATAGTGTTCCTTCGAGCGAATGGTCACCCTTACCCGATGCATGCTCACGGTTTAGATCTAAATTGGGGATTGATGTGATAATGCTCTCCATTTGTATGTTTTCTGAATTAGAAATAGGAATGACAATGTTCTGTTGCTTGGAAGGACCAGACCTAGATTCAGCAGAATTTAAAGAAATTATAGGAGTAAAAGAAGGTAGGGTTGAGGCTGGGCTCGTACCCTCTTTGACAAGAAGGAGGTTCCTAGTATTTTCTATAGCTCGGTCCTGATCCTACACAGGTCCTTCTTGCTGCTACATTGGTTATTCTCAAAAAATGATTGATTCCTGTATTCCCATACCCTCGTCTGGTTCCTCATGTTGTCTATCTATGTCCATATGATATGCTCCCATACCTTCCTTTGTCTGCCTTTCCTTTGGTTCCTCTTCTTCTGCAACCCCTGCTTCTACCTTCCTCCATTTCCTTCGCCACCTGAACCCCATCAGACACTCTTTTGCCAGGTGTCCATAAATATGACACCTGTGGCATCAAAACGATAGGTGTTTGTAGTCTAATTGTTGGACATACTTATAATCTTTGTAATGAAGTTGTATCTCCTTTGCCAAGCTTGCCTATGGGTTTAAACTTAGTAGTATACGTGCCATCCCCTGGTCTCTGGTATGCAAAAATGACAATTCTGCCTCCATGAATTTTCCGAGGTGGTTCCTGATGGCTCTGAATACAGATTCTACCCATAGAAACGGTGGGAGCCCTGGCATTCAGACCCAAACTGGTAGCTCATCCACCCTTTCCCTCTATGCATCAAACATAGGATTCCATTTTTTGAATAAGATCGGGTGTCTCCCGAAAGCCTAATTCCTTTCCAGAACCCATTCCACTGTTTCTTTCCTTCCAAATTTTACCATAAACTAGCCTTTTGCCAGTGTCCTGAGTTGAAATACATTATCCGGTGTAGCCTGCCAGTTTTGAGAGGTCCATTCCTATATGAAACTGGCAGAATATTTTTTTCCTCGCGCCCTTCCAACCAAAGTTAGGTCTGCTACTTCCATGGATTCATCAATTTTAACGTTCATTCCAAGGACCAGGTTTGCTATGGGTTCACTTCTTCTAATTATTTTGGGTTTTTTCCTCTTCTCCCCTACCTGCCTCTGTCATGGCCCTTCCTCCCTTCCTCTAACCCTCATGAGTATAAATGGCTAAGAGGATGAGAGGGATCGAGACTTACTTGGTAATTTTTGTTTGCCATCACTCTATGCTTCGACAAGGATGGCTTTGTTTATTGCTGATGCTGCTCCTCCTAAATTTCTAGAAATGACAGACCTAAGCTCTCCTCTAGCAGACCTAGGGTTTTACCTTGCTTCCAAACCGCCTCCAAGCCTCCCTTCTTCCTCCTAGTTCGTACAGCTGGAAAAATATACCTTTCAATGTTCTGGTCCGTTACCTCTAGACCCTAGACCGACAGGATGTCGCCAGGTTTGGGGTCTAGATCTACTGTGTCGTTTGGTTTGGCCATTTTCTAATTGTCTATTCCTTGATAGCTGCTTAGCGGATAAAACGCCTGTCACAAAACTATCTGTGATCCCATGCTATGGGTAGGAGGTGGCAGTGCAACTTACCCTCTATCATAACCCCGTTTCACCGCCTGAAGCCATTTTCTGAAGGCGTTCATGAGAATAAAGGCTTCCCTGTCCCAAAATTTATTTGTCATTTAACTTCCACTTGTCCCCTTCTGCGCTTCCGTTCCTGACATCCTCAAATTTGCCTCGACCAGCCGTGCACCTCCTGTACGAACCCCTGTCGTCATCTCGGCCCTGTGGCCTCCACCTGTGACGACTCTCAGCCCCTATGCCTGGTCGCCGTCCATTACTCAAACCCTAGCCCTCTTGCTTCCTCGACCATCATTTGGAACTCTAAATTCATATATTATATTATAAATATATAAATTATATTATATATATTTAATATTTAATATTAATTAAATTCAAATCCACATATAATATTTATGAACCAAAGGTATATGCGCATTTCCCAAATTAAATGCCAAAGTTTATGGTCGCATTAAACCAAGTTTGTTGGCATATATTTATATGTTAAAAAAAATGTGAATTGGGGGAGGGCTGGTTTGAACCCATGACCTCCCCCTCATAAATCCCTTATATTACCAACAGAACACCAAGCGTAGATTGGTATGGAGGGCTGCACACATTCACTTATGCCATAAATGTTAGTCGCCGGCAGGAGAGGAGGGAGCCAACCCCCTTTTCATGCAACCTCAACAATATGTCCAAGGGCCAACGGAAGCGCAATTAGTGGGCCATTAATCCATGTTTAAGCCTTAATTAATCCATTGATTAAGTTAGAGGAAATTATGGTGGAGCCACCAAATCTGGAACCTCCACCAAACTTCGGACTTAACTGTAGTCTCTCCAGATTTAGCAGAGGTTTTCTAGGAAAAACTGTTTGAGCCATAACTTACTCAATTTTCGACCAAATTGAGATTAGAAAGAAGTGTTCTTAGCTAATTTTGACCTTCTGAACACATTGATGTAGGTATAAATAACCATAGAGCTTTGTAAACAATATTTTTTTGCCACATTGAGATAATACAGAGGCCCAATCCATGGAAGTTGGACCAAGGAGATGTAGTCTAGGAGGGGTGAAATCCTTCATCAAAACATTGTGTTAATGTGTCTCTTTGATGGTTTGCTGTACTGTACTTGTTTGTTGTTCATTATTCATTTTTGAAGCTATTTTTCTCATGAATGTCTTGTTTAACTTAAGGAAATTTACCTGTTTGTAAGCACCAACAACTAAGGAAACCTCAATACAAAAATCAAGAAGCAAGAAAATGTTTATAAATATGTAATTATTATTAGCACCACAAAACTAATCATACAAATACAGATCACTGCATCTAATCCTCCATCTCCCATATTGCTTCTTCAGGCCCAAAGTTCTTCCACTGCACTTTAACTTGCTCTATGGTTCTGTTACTGAGCATGACATGTTTCTTCTACAATATGCACTAAGGCTCCAGCTGGAACTCTGCTTCTTTCTCCACCTGCAATACAGACGAATAAATAACATGATAAACATCCTTTATATATTTCTTAAGCAATGAAATATGGAAAGCATCATGGAATTTCACTGTTGGAGGTAGTGTAAGTCAATATGCCACTGGTCAAATCCTCTAAAGGATATCAAAAGGCTCGCAATACCATGGTGCCAACTTGGCACATGATCCAATCCTCAAAGATATCTTCTTGGGCTTGATTTGCAAATACACATGCTCCCTAACCTGAAACTCCTTGAACAACCTGTGTTGATCCACCTAACTCTTCTGTATATCCTACGTTGCCTTTAGATTCTTTTTTATAACATGCATTTCATGTTCCAAGTCTGCCAACATATCCAGTCCAATAAGTACCTTGTTCACTGGATCACTCCAGCTGATGGGAGTGTTACAACTCCACCCATAAAATGCCTAAAAAGGACTCATCGTCAATGACTCCTGATAACCATTATTGTATGCAAACTCAACCAATGGTAGATACTCCTCCCATTTCCTCTGCTAGTGCATCATGTACATCCTCAATATATCTTCCAAGATCTTGTTGACCTTCTCTATCTGACCATCTTTCTGCGGGTGATAATCCGTACTGAAGGCCAACTCATTACCCAAGCCTAGAAATAACTCCTTCTAAAACTTGGAAGTGAACTTTGCATCCCTGTCTGACACAATCTTCTTTGGAACACCATGTAGTCTCACTATATTTCTAATGAACACCTGTGCTACCTCACTGGATGAATATGTAGTCGTTACCAGAATGAAGTGAGCTACCTTGCTCAACTTTTCAACCACGACCATAATAGAATCATGCTGCCTCACTGTCCTCAGAAGGCCTATGATGAAATCCATGGAAATGACCTCCCATTTCCATTCTGGAATTGCAATAGGATGTAGTAGACCACCTAGATGCTTGCATTTCACCTTTACCTGTTGTGAGTCTAAACATCTAGCCACGAACACTGCCACTTCCTTCGTCAGATTCAACCAATAGTAAAACTTCTTCACTGCGGTCAATGTCTTCTGATATCCTAGATGACTCGAATACAGTTTCACATGAAACTCCCTCAAGATAAACTTCTTGAGCTCACTACAATTCGGCACATAGATCTTGTCTCGAAACTTCACCAAGCCATCTGCCATGAGACGATAGTCTACATCCTGATCCCTTGTACTTATACTTGCACCTAAACCTATACCTGTGCATGTACTCTTGATCCGAATGGAAAATGGCATCAACCCATGGTATTCATCCACCCATGGAATTTACCCATGGTATTGTAAGTGGCATCCACCCATGGTATTTATCCACCCATGGTATTGTAAGTGACATCCACCCATGGTATTCATTCACCCATGATATTTTTCCATGGTATTGTGACATCCACCCATGGTATTTATTCACCCATGGAATTGACCCGTGGTATTGTGACATCCACCCATGGTATTCATTCACCCAAGGAATTGACCTGTGGTATTGTAACTGAAAAGTACTATAAGTAACAAGTCACATTTTGTAAAAGGACAGTTTGTCCACCACAATGGAGTCCTTACAATTATTATCTGTCTTAATAAAAAGTTTCTTTGTGGTTTGGTTTATTGGGCATTCTCCTCTTTTTCTTCTGGCATTTCAATTTTTCAGATCTTGGGGGCCTCCCCCCAAGATCCGGATCAGTGTTATCGAAGCAGGTTATGATTCCATGGGAATGAGGGTTTCATGCATATTTCAGTTTCAAATTTTTTCAGCAATATTCAACAAACTTCAAGCACGTGCTGCAACCTCCACAGAGCACTTTCTTGGGCCAAGCAGGAAGAATTTTTCTTTTTTTAAATTTTTGTAGGATTTTTTTTGGGCGGCGAGTTTGCAAATCAGATCTGAAACATTTGGTGCAATATTTACAAAAAAAAATACCATATCTGGATTCCTTGTGAAAAAATACCAAAATTCAAAAAAAAAAATCGGCCGAATCGGAGTCTGGATGAGGGAGATATCGCTAATTTAAAATCAGCTATGTTGTAGAATTATATATATATATATATATATATATATATATATTATATTTTTTTATTTTTTTTTATATTTTTTTTTATTTTTTTTGACGACAACTGATGGATGGCGACTCTGCTATCATTTATTGAATATTTTGTGCAAAATTTCAAAAAAAAAATTGTAAATCTGAGCTCCTCTTAAAAATCACCCAATTTAAAAAAAAGGATCGAATCAGAGTTCAGATGTGGGAGATATCACTGATTTAAAATCAACTATTTTTTTCAGAACTTTTGCAATGGCAGAAAAATTGCAGCGCAAATTTGAGATTCTAGAGTGTCTAGATAAGGATTTCCAACACATTGGAAGATGAAAAATGGTCCTTTTGCTTCCAAAAACAGGTTATAATAAATATTCTGAGTTATATTGACCGAGCTATGTCCATTTTAATTCTGGAGCAACATTCGAAGTGGGTTCCCATTGGAGACGTGCCATCCCACCCCACTTTAGTAGGCACCTGCTTCACATTCATCATTTTCAGCATAACAGCATTCGACTTGGGTTATTTGGAGACATGCCTTCCCACCCTAGGCTATGTAGGCACCCGCTACTTCATCAACAACCAACATCACATTTATGGGTCAATCGCACAAAATCCTTGTCATCGAAGTCCATTTGCTAGGCCGCACACTGTTAGTATCACAGTTGGTCACAAGCATTACAAAGTATCTCTATCCTTAGATCTTCATTTGTCATGGTTATGGGTCATCCACAAACCCACACTTCATCGAAGTCCATTTGTTAGGCCGCACACTGTCAGTATCACAATTGGTCACAAGCATTATAGGGTATCTCTATCATCGGATCTTTGTTCATCATGGTTATGGGTCATCCAAAAACCCACACTTCATCGAAGTCCTTTTTCTAGGGTGCACACTTTCAGTATCATAGTTGGTAACAAGCATTACAAGGTATCTCTATCCTCGGATCTTCGTTCATCATGGTTATAGGTTAACCACATAAAACCCTTCTCTTCAGTGGGTCTTCATATTCAACAAAGGCTTCGTAGGAGGGAACTTCATGCAATGGGGACCATTGCTTCTTAAGGAGGGAGGAATGATCCGAATGGAAAATGGCATCAACCCATGGTATTCATCCACCCATGGAATTTACCCATGGTATTGTAAGTGGCATCCACCCATGGTATTTATCCACCCATGGTATTGTAAGTGACATCCACCCATGGTATTCATTCACCCATGGTATTTGCCCATGGTATTGTGACATCCACCCATGGTATTTATTCACCCATGGAATTGACCCGTGGTATTGTGACATCCACCCATGGTATTCATTCACCCATGGAATTGACCCATGGTATTGTGACATCCACCCATGGTATTCATTCACCCATGGAATTGACCCGTGGTATTGTAACTGAAAAATACTATAAGTAACAAGTCACATTTTGTAAAAGGACAGTTTTTCCACCACAATGTAGTCCTTACAGTTATTATCTGTTTTAATAAAAAGTTTCTTTGTGGTTTGGTTTATTGGGCATTCTCCTCTTTTTCTTCTGGCATTTCAATTTTTCAGATCTTGGCCCACCCCCAAGATCCGGATCAACTCTGCTGTAACTTGTGCATAATATCCATGTATTTATCATCCCGCTGTCCTACCTGCAAGATCCTTTCTTATAACTATGTCCCATAAGAGCTTATAGCTGCTATATGATTTACCTGTACCTTCCTGCTAAGAGATTTGCAACTTGGTTCTCCTTCCTTTTAATGTATATGATCTCAAAGTCAAACTTGCTAAGGGTAGCCAACCATCTAGCTTGCCTGGCATTTAGATTCGGCTGGTCAAACAAATACCTCAACCCATTGTGATTACTTATGAATGTAAACCTCTTGCCTAGAAGATAATGTCTCCACATCTTCAATGCATGTATAATCGCTACTAGCTCAAGATCATGCATTAGATAGTTCTGTTCATCTTCATTTAGTTTCTGCGACTCATAATACACTACCTTCCCTTCTTACATGAGAAATCCACCAAGTCCCCTCTTGCAAGCATCTGTACACACTACAAAATCCTTGTCTGGATCCACAATGTTTTCCACTGGTGCATGTGTCAATAATTGCTTAACTGCTCAAAACTATCGTCACATTCCGCCATCCATTCAAACTTCTTACATTTTCACTGCAATGATCTGATAGGATATGCAATGTGTGAGAATTTCCTAATGAACCTCCTGCAGTAACCTACCAATCCCATGAATTATCTCACCTCATCTACATTCTTAGGAGATGCCCATTCCATGATGGCCCCTATCGTTTCTGGATCTACTGCTATTCCTTCCTTGGAGGAAACATGTCCCAATTAGTGTACCTTAGTCTGAAAGAAGCTGCACTTGCTAAGCTTAGCATACAACTGATGCTCTCTTAACAATCTCAACACTGCTGCTAAATGTTCGACATGTTCTTCCTCATTCTTAGTATATACCAGTATGTCATCAATAAATATAATAACAAACTCGTCCAAATAAGGATGCAGCACACTATTCATCAAACACATGAATGTACCTGAAGCATTAGTCAAACCAAATGGAACAACAACAAACTCATAATGCCCATACCTGGTCCTGAACGCAGTCTTGAAGATATCTTCTTCCTTGATGCGTACTTGATGGTATCCTGATCTCAAGTTGATCTTAGAGAACACTGTTGCTCCCTTTAGCTGATCAAACAAATCATCAATCCTCGGTAAAAGGGTACCTATTTTTGATCGTTACCTTATTCAACTGCCTATAATCAATGCACAATCTAAGAGTACCATCTTTATTCTTTACGAATGACATTGGTTTGCCCTAAGGTGATACACTAGGTCTGATGTATCCTTTATCCAACATTTCCTTTAGATGCAACTTCAACTCTACCAGCTTAGGTGTGCTCATCCTGTAGGGTGCTTTTGATGTTGGAGCTGCCCCTTGCACTAACTCAAGAGAAAAGTCTACCTCCCTGTGAGGTGGAAACTTTGAAATCTCCTCAGGAAATACTCCCAAAACCGCTGCAATACTGGGTACCTGCTCAACACATGAGCACCCTCAACCTCCTTACCCTTGTCACTTGAAATGTGTACTGCAAACATCACACAACCTTTTCTGCAACTACACTTAGCCTGCATAGCGGTAACTATCCTCATTGATGTAGGCTTCTCCTTTCCCTGCAAGGTCCTCTTTTCCCCACTATCATCCACACACTCAATGGCCTTGTCGAAGCAATCCACTTTGGATCCATACCCAAAAGCATACTATACGAACCCAATGGAAATACATTCAAATGCGTTGTTGTAGGCATACCATTCAACTCAAATTCACAAGATCTTACCCAATGGTGAACTCGCTTCTTTGTACCTGTAGCCAATTGTACCAACCAAGATTTTGCATGAACTTCTTTTCTCAAACCACACTTATCCACTAGGTCAAGATTAATATAACTATAGTTAGATTCAGGATCAATCAAAATAGAAACAACTTGATCACAAAGCTTACCGTCCATCTCAATGATCGATGCCTGATGATCCACCTCCCTGTTGTCCACCGTTGCGTAAATCTAAGGAATGCTATGACCAACATCACCAATTGTATGTGTCTCCTGAGCACTTTATATCTGGGGTCTACCACCACTCTGATACTACATACAATACTTCTTACAATGATCCTTACCACATATCCAACACTGCAATGGTTTCCTGCCACCGCCTCTAGCTTGCTGCTCTCCATATCCCTTCTCAGTTGTATTGAATCTCTTGTAAGGAACTACATTATCTTTCTCACTCGCATCTTGAGGTTTTACTCTCTTTGGTGGCCATTTTCCTTTAGCTTTTTCATTTTTTTCAAGTCACGCTTCGGCTCAACTTTACACTTCGACTGCTGATAACAATGCTTCAACTTTCCGATGGCCTCCTCCAACGATCTAAGCTCATCGAACTCAATCCTACCTCTGTATGTAACTAGAAATCCATTGATGAATCTCTGAACCTTGGCCTTCTCCTCTCTGAGGTATGGCACATATCTCAACATATCCAAAATTCTGCTAGTATACTCCTCATCTCTCATAAAACCCATCAGCAACTCATAAAACTCCTTATCTCTGTCATCATAATACCTCTCAGGAAAGTACTTATTCTTGAAGAGCCTTTCAAACACATGCCAATTCAAATCATCCTCATGTATGCCATTGACATTCTTGACGTCTTCCCACCAAATATCTGCTTTACCTTTGAGACTGAAAAGGACTATCATTACTTTCATGTTTTATGAGTAATCATGCAATCTAAAGAATTTCCTCATGCCAAGTAACCAAACCTCTGCATCTTTCAATTTATTCATCTCTCCATCAACTGTAGGTGTGTTACAGATGTATTTGGGCACATCAAATCCCAACATTCAAATTAGTGTTTTAGGGCTCATCAAACCCTAATTTCAGTTGCTACATGCCCTAAACAAGTCACTCCTTTGAATGCCTCCTTCCTAGAAAGTTTCATGACCTATGACATCCAGAAATGGTCTCTAAAGGGACCAGTGTAGGTAGATACATTGCCAGGGTGCTCTGCAGTGTAGGTAGATACACTATTAGGGTGCTCTGTAGAGCACCTAAGCCCTCTTTAGGCTGCGCTGGGTGAATTTGAGCGAAATTCAATTGGAGTTTGGGGAATATTCTTATCTCTTGGAGTCATCTAGAAGCTTCCCTCGGTTATCTATTCCAATGAGCTTGAAAATGGATGAGGAATGAGTTAAGGTGCATCCTATCCTCTCATCCCTTCCTCCATGGAACTAATTCTAAGTATAGAAGGCCATTTAATGCCACCATTTATGACAAAACCTCCTTATTCTTCCTATAAATTGACCACTCATCTAAGTGATCAAGGGTTGGCTAGACTATGTTGAATTGTAAGGAGATAATGCTGCTATGAGATTTGACTTTGAATCAAGTGATGTGATGCTACAAATTTGTCATGCTTTTGATGTGATGTGGATGGGATCCAAGCCGAAGGAATGACTTTGAATCAGACATGGATGGTTGTAATTCCTTCTTCTATCTATAAAGTGTTTGAACCCTTTTTTCCATATGATGTGTTCTTTCATAATGCTTATATGTATGAATTGCTTCTGATTCCTTTCATTTATATTCAGTGGATCGTATGCTTTGATCGGTTTTCATCTTTTGTTGTGTTTACAGGGTACTTCTAAAGCGAATTAAGTATGGGAAGGAGCGATAGAATCGATACAAGGGAGACGAGAGGAAAGAGGAACTACATGAAGGCCTTCTATCCTCTCTTCTTATCTATTGATTATAGGGAAATTCTAAAACACTTTAAACTGTTGTTCTAGGTGTTAGAATCCGTCTTGTATGTCAAATGTGAGATTGATTCTTCTTCAAAACCCTGTTTTGAAGAAGAAATCATTAAATGTGTTTTTTAGAATATGTATCAAATTCTCCAGCTCTTCAAATGGCAGTGGTTTCATCAACTCCTATCCCTGCAAGCAGACAAAGAAAAAGCCCTCATTCAAAATCAGCAAATTTAAAAAGGGAATTAGAAAACAGAGTTTGTAATAATGTGTTTCAGCATAATTGGCAAAGAATATTGCAAAGAGGATTTCATCAGATGGTGGCAGTGTTCGCATAATTGATTATGGACAAATATGGAAGGCGCCCACTTCTAATGATTGCTGTAGGAAGAATGCACAAACTGCTTCACTTTTGAAGAAACAAGCTGAACAATTGGCTGAGATGGAAGTTCTTTATAAGGAAAAGCAAGTCCTTAGAGAGCGATACTTCAACATGATGGAAAATATGAAAGGTAAGATCAGATACCTCAAAATTTTTATACTCAAAAAGGTCTGGATATTGGGCTTCTGATTGGCCAAGCTCATTAGCACAGAGGCATAGAACATGAGTGACACCCAAAAGCTGCAGTGTATTTATAGACCTTGCAGCCAAAGCTCCACCAATAAACAAAGAATCTGTAACATGTGATGGCCGCTCTGAGTCGCAGCTTGAGAGACCAAAGCCATCCTTTCCAGAAGGTGTTCCAACCTCACCTTTAATTTATAACTGTCTATGACATTTTGTGAATCCCCTCCTTAAAAAAAACAAAAAAAACCAGTGTTGAAATTCATTTCATGGCAAAGTTTAATCACTTCCGTTCCAAGCATTTCATTCCAATGTTCCAGTTCCTTGCTCAGCTCACTATCAAACTTTGCAACCTTGTTCAAATCCTTCAATTTAACTGTCAGGCACATACTGTGAGATGAATCACTATTTCCTTTTGAATATTTTCCATGATAGTTCTCTTGAAAAAATGGTGACATTTCTAAGTTATCCCTATAAGGTGATTTTGAAGCATGGACCAGACTTAGAGGAGTTCACTGTCGTGCACAGCCAAATGATGGTTTCATGAGAATTCTTATGGATCTGGATAAGAAACTGTATGGAAAACCTTCTATGGATTGGCAACGAAGGAAGCCTATTGTTGTGGGGAAAAATGCCTATGCAGGACGATCCTATCCACCTAAGGTGTGACAGTGCCTTAGCAACAAACAGAGACAGCTATTCTAATATTTCTTCCTTTATGAATTAAGAATGAAGAGAGATGGATGGACTAACCGGTGTCTTCCGTTTGTCCCTCGATCCAGTTTCCCTTCTCTTGGAGAGTTCCCAGCTACTTGCCTTCTCGCTCGCCCAACTTCAAGAGGTTTCTGCAAGATCACAAGAAGAGAACACTACACAAGACATGGATTCATATTCATAACTAGTTCAGGATTAGAAATAAGCTAAACATACTAATGCAATCATACATCAAAATACATCAGTATATAGGAGAAACCAAGATAGCTTTATTGATGAATAACAAGGTTCAGGAAGATATACAACCCAGAGGGCTCCAATCCAGCATCTCCTTCCCAGCAAATGGAATTCCTATCTTCACCCCCTTCAAAGCATTAAGCACCCAATGATTCCAATCTCAAACCAACAACAATTCTTTGCAATAACAAAATTCCAGCCTCTAGATCTCATGGAGGAGAGATCCATATATAGATGTTTGGAGAGAGGATGAGTCAGCTTGAGATCTAACTAGTGTCCTCTCCCTCTGCCAGTTCTTGATTCCACTTGGAGGTTCTTGCTTCCACTTGGAGATTTGGAACCTCTTACTCATCACCAGTCGAATTCCCTGAGGCAAGTGTCATTTTGGAAGCTTCCTGGGTTCTGACACCTTGAGAAATGAACTTGCCACATGTCCACTCTCGCTCAGCACAGGTAGCCAGTGTTGCCTTTGACATTCAGCGCAGGTAGCCAATGTTGGCTTTGACATTCAGCGCAAACAGCTAGTGGAGCCACTGAAATGATCCTGAATTGACTTGTTTTTGAGCAGTTTCTGGTGGAGAACTTTTGTGAATTGCTGTGGTTTGTTAGCCTTGTTCCTCTAGGGGTAGGAACAACATGTTTAGGGACTTTGGATCCCTTAGATTATGGACATTTCATGCTCAATGCTGTAAGGCACAAAAATGTCTATAACAGTTGCCCCCTAAAGTATGAGGCTGTTTATCGGGTGAAATGCTTTATCAGAGGGATCCGAAGTTCATCCAATGCTGGGAGGAGACCTGTAATAAGATACAATACAATACATTATTTTTCATACTGCTTTCATGATCTAGCTGAGGCGGGCATTCCCATGCTCAGCTTTATAAATTCATTTTTTTGTACATAGAACAGACAATCGTCTGATGGTAGACTGATAATTTTGATGAAATTATCATCCTTTGAGTAGGATGATTATCTGCTGCAATGATGTACATGTCAATGTCTTTATCTTTCCTGAATATATATCGCAGCCCGGATGGATGAAACTAGATCCGGGGTCTTCAATTTTGTTCGATCTTCACTCTAAGTACAAGTCGATCCATGTGAGAAATGTTCTGAAGTCGAACATGGAAAGACATCGCTTGATTACCGGTCAATGATGTAAACCGTTAACAAGCGCAAGAGGAATCACCGATAATGATAATGACCCTCAAGGTACTGCAGTACAATTCACGTGGTGTGAATAAAGGACTTGGCGTCGAACACCACGCAAAATATTTTGGTCGAAGGTCATTGATGTATACCTGTCGCCGGAAGTGAGAAACTTGCCATTGAGGCATGCAAGATTCAAAGTACTGAAGGGGTTGTTCCTAGATCAACTTCTTGGATAATGAGCTGATGTCGACAAGAAGCGATCCGTCAAAGGAGGGCCTTAATGAATCCCACATCAGTGACACGGAACGGAGCTAATGATTTTGATGGAGGTGAAAACGATCTGTGACATATGATTCAGGGTGGCGGTCATGAAAGGATGAAGGATAATGTACGGCAGTGGATGAGACACGGTTGACTTTTCTGAACGACTTCTCTTGAACATATGGCGACACTGATGCGATGGATCGGTAGCATTACCACAAATATGGATGGTATGGCGAGACCATGGTGATGTGACCGGTGAATGAAACAACCCAACCCGATTGTGGTACAGAGGAAAAGTGTCATGTTCAAGAGCGACTTGCTACCATCAAAGTTTTCTTGAGTTTCTCCCAATTTTTCCCCAGTCATTGCTGACCAGTACCTCTTTATTTTTGTCAAGCTTGAGGAGGATAACATATGCTTGTTCTATAACCTGCCCTTCGGGCAAGCCCATCGCTATGTTTTAACGAGCCTAACGATAGTGAAACTCGTTCTCGTCTAAAGACAAGTTTGTCGCTATTTAATGATTTTAACGAGTCTAATGACAAGGATAACTCGGTCCTTTTCATTTTTAGAGAGTCTGAAAAGGTACATAAAGTTAACTCCAAAAGTCCTTTTTCGTCATCTAATCCCTTAAGTCCGAAAAAGTATAAAACAATACAGAAGGGATGAGTTTTCGATAGTTTTAACGAGCCGAATAAAACAAGCGCTCAATCTTTTTGTGCAATAATCCCTCAGGTCCAAAAAGATTAAAATCTAGAGGAGGGATAACACTTCCTGTCCCTTTAACGAGCTGGAAGGCCAAGGACTCGGCAATCTTTTCATATTTTACGAGTCAGTTGAAAAGAGCTTAAAGAAGACTCGTCTTTTGAGGAACGAGTGATAAATAGGGTTAGCAGCTGATTCCAGGTACAGGTTGGAATTTTCCAATCACGGCAGTGTCACAAGGATGGCTAGGTGAAATCACTCTTCGCAGCTGTTCCTCAAAATGGGTAAACAAACATATGGAGGTGAACGATCGGCTAATGGAAAAGTGGAGGTGACGGTGCAAACACGACCAAGGCTTTAATGGCTGATGATATTACATTCACAATGGTTATTTACCGGGTAGTTCATTTTTTAACGAGCTTAAACGCGGGTGGAAACATTTGCTCGATCTTATGTTTATTTTTTAACGAGCATGAACTATGCGCTAAAACTGCTCGGATCTTGCGTTTATTTTTTAACGAGCATGAACTGTGTGCTAAAACTGCTTGATTACCCAGTCATATGATAAGAGTGTCTCATTGAGATTCTATTTTTTATGGAGCTTCATCTCACAAAGCTTTGCCCCGGATCCTTTCGTTACGCAAGTCGAAAACGACTAATCCTACGAGTTTAAAGGTTTAGACCTACAGGTTTAAAGGGAGGACCTAAAAATTTAAAAAATAAATAGCCGCCCCTTGCTTGCACTCCAAAAGGTTTGCATGCCCCCAGGCATAAAGTACGATTTCAAGTTTACCCCTCAATTTGCAGATAAAACATTTGTTTTACCGGGAGAGGCCTACCTCTTTCAGGATACCCAAAGATTGTTCTGTTATTCTTTCAACAGAACACTTCTTCGGCAATATCTACTGAAATAAACAAAGGTGAGTGACGACGCCCGCCCTCTCACATAACTTTGACAAAAGAATCTTATTCCAGAACAACCCCACTTCCAACCATGGACGGGGTACGGACTAGTCATATTCTCCCGCAGAAACCTACCCTATACCCAAAGTTTTCCTGCCGAAGCAGACCAGGACGCATGCCCCCTGGGTTCCAGTCATATCCTCCCGGATTACTCGCGCTCATCAGGAGGACGGACCGTGGGTTGAGACATTTCTTGCGTGAAGAGACCATTTAGGGATGGTATATGACTATTTGCGATGCGTGATCCGGGAAATGAAAGTTGGTCCACGAGCTTGACCACTCTTCCTTCATGCGGAAAACACATTACTCTAAAGAGTGAGGAGACGAGGGCCCCCATGCAATATATATAGTCTCGTCCAAGGAGTAGGTTATAATCCAAGGGTCCTTGAACGACCATCACGTTCATTTGAACGGTCTTCCCTTTCAATGTTATGGGCACATTGGGGAGGATCCCTAAAGGTCGACTGGTTCCTTTATCAAAGCCTGATAGATTTCTCATTTCAGGCAAAAGCGCTGGCGAACCAAGCGCTTTCCAAGCAATAGAGGAAAGGATACTCACAGATGCCCCCTCATCAATGATAGTGCCAGTCATTACCATTCTGTATATTTGAACGATAATTCTGAATGGTATGCTTGCTGGCAACCGGGGTCTGCCTAGTTGGTTCCAGTCGAACGAGACAACTAGGTTGCTTGGTGGTGGGACCGAATAGACGGCCGGGTATGAATCTGACGAAGTTCCTTCCTGCGATAAAGGAATGGGCAAATTGCCCCCTTGTTCGTCGGAGTCTGTGTTGATGAAGAGAATTTGGACGGTGTCGTCTTTATTCTCCTCTGTGATGGTATCATTCGAAGATAGAGCCTCTGAAGGCAAAACCAGGTCAACTGTCGCCTCAACCTTTTGACTTTCGTCAGGCATGGATCCAGACGGTTCATCTTCAATGATAGGTGCTTCGACTGACCACTTGGGCGGGCCAGCCGGGTTCTCAACTAGTGAAGGACTTGGCAGGAGTTTTTGATATCCAGGAGGAAGTTGCGCTCGTAAAATCGGGCGATCTTCCGGAACTCTTTTAGCCTCGTCTAAGAAGGGACAACGGTGGATGGCATGGTCGCCTTCACACAGTTTGCAGGGAAATCTAGCTTTCCCTCTCTGTCCTGGACTTCACTTTCACTAGTCGACGGTGAGCTATCAACATGGCTATCAGAGGTCGACGCTACCGAATTGTGCAAACGGGGAGACCAGTCCCTTAGTATCCGAGGGATGCAGGGACAATCTCTGTGGAAGTGGTCTCCCTTGCATATGACACATGGCGATTTAGGCCTAGTCAGTGCTGTGTGTGGATTTTTGTCAGACGACACTGGTTTATCCCCAGTCGCTTTTGGCTCCTTCTTCTTCTTCTCTTTCTTCTTCTCCTTAGGAACTTGGTTTTTTGTTTTACCAGTTCCGTCAAGCGAAGAGGAAGGAGGAGAGGAAGAGTTAGATGAAGTAGAAGGCTGGTTGGCAACTCTGGTCTGGTCTAACTGTTGACTCGACTGTTCAGGAATAGTGGTGTTCTGAATGACATTGGTTGAAAAGAGCCAGATCGGCAGGCCAATTGTCAGTCCTGGAAGCGACAATGTGGCCATATGGGGCGCACCAACATCTCCCCAAGAGGAGAAGGGACTAGGATTTCCACCAAGGGGAATTCCTTGGTTGGTGTGCTCCATTTTTTCAACCTAAAGATCAACGCAGGAATAGGGTTGATTGTTCCATTTAAAATAAATTTTAACGACGCTTTAGACACAACTTTCTTTTTCAATTTTAAAGAGTCGAGAAAAAGCTAAAGATGACTCTAGTCTCCTTCGATGTTTTAACGAGCCCGAAGTGACAAATGCCCGGATGGAATTTTTCCGTTATAGAGTCTGAAAAAGGCCAAAAGGAACTACTCTGGAGTTCCAGGCAGAGGGTGTGCCAAACTTTTCGCAAAACCTCAGAATACTTTTTAGGGTACGGGCGGTCGATCTTCCTGAATGCTGTGTTCAGTGCATTGCGATCAGTAGGGCGACCGACACGACTTCCTAAGGATAAAGGTTTTATGCCTATAGGGGTCTCCCAATATATACGCGACGGTACGTGGGAGCACAATCCGTACTGGCGCTATCGTCCCTCAGGAGGAATCACCCACCATCCATGAGATCGACAGTCACCAGGCTTTACGACGCCGGAACACGTCTCTAGCCTAGACCTCTATGTTGTGCATTATGTTGCAAAGCGTTGTTAAGTTCATTCAATTTATTTTAGGTTGATCTTTTTAGAAGTTTGCCTTTCAAGGTTCACCACGAGATGTATGATACAATTCCTAAATGCAGTCTAAAGATGATAAGCAAGCTTTATATCTTTTCAACTTTGAAAATCCTAGCTACTAAGGGAAAAGAAAGACACCATCTTTTCTCAAAGAGCAATCAGCACACTCTAATGCACTTTTCCTAAATCAAACATGCAAACTATCAAAATGCAAATGCACAATGCAGGTGTTTGTTTTCCGCTTTCTTAGTATTGATGCCTACAAAGAAAGCTTTTTGTACAACTTTGAATTTGCTTTTAAATGACAAATACAAACAAGTTTACTTTTTCGAAATCAGAGAGGGTAGAAGAGATTACAACAGTTAACGATTTTCGAAATGAATACTTGTTTCGACACTTGAAAGGGACAAACTCAAACCAATAAGCAAGAGTAAATGTATAATCAACTGCAAAAAGCCAATGAACTCTCTTCTAAGATCACAATCAACAGATCTGAATCAAGGGCTACAGGATGATTATTTCACTCATGCAAAGGAAAACTGTAAATGACGCCACAAACACATAAAAACACTCACAGTCTTTTTGTACAAAAAGAGGCGGAATCTAAGCAGATAAAAGGAGTTATCAGACTGGTACCTATGCTGGTTACAGGCTGCAAAAATCAGAGATCAAAACAAGGCAAAACAGAGCAGAGAACCCCAGCTGCACAAGGCCAAACTGGTTCAGCGCAACCTCAACACAGGGGTTTTGACATTCAGCGCAGGTAGCCTTCACGGGACCTGCGTTGAAATGCAGAACCTCTTCACAGCTGTCGCGCTGAAGGAGAAACGAGAGTTTCTCACTGGGTTTTGGGTCACAGATTGCTATTTAATCTACTGTTTTAGGCCAAATAAAAGCAACAAGCAAGGTGCAATCAAAGGGATGCTTTGAGGGAGTACTAAGATCTATCACAAAGGATCATCAAATCATTTGTGAGTCCATTGTTCGGATCATAGACAAGTCCAGTGATTGGATCAAAGCAGCAACTGTCTACTTTGCATCCGGGAATAGCAGATGCAGTTCGATTGTCGCTGTCGAGTCTATGAAACAAACAATGATAGAAACACAAATAAAATGACTAAACAGATCTCCCCAGCGGAGTCGCCAATTTGTTGTGGGGAAAAATGCCTATGCAGGACGATCCTATCCACCTAAGGTGTGACAGTGCCTTAGCAACAAACAGAGACAACTATTCTAATATTTCTTCCTTTATGAATTAAGAATGAAGAGAGATGGATGGACTAACCGGTGTCTTCCGTTTGTCCCTCGATCCAGTTTCCCTTCTCTTGGAGAGTTCCCAGCTACTTGCCTTCTCGCTCGCCTAGCTTCAAGAGGTTTCTGCAAGATCACAAGAAGAGAACACTACACAAGACATGGATTCATATTCATAACTAGTTCAGGATTAGAAATAAGCTAAACATACTAATGCAGTCATACATCAAAATACATCAGTATATAGGAGAAACCAAGATAGCTTTATTGATGAATAACAAGGTTCAGGAAGAGATACAACCCAGAGGGCTCCAATCCATCATCTCCTTCCCAGCAAATGGAATTCCTATCTTCACCCCCTTCAAAGCATTAAGCACCTAATGATTCCAATCTCAAACCAACAACAATTCTTTGCAATAACAAAATTCCAGCCTCTAGATCTCATGGAGGAGAGATCAATATATAGATGTTTGGAGAGAGGATGAGTCAGCTTGAGATCTGACTAGTGTCCTCTCCCTCTGTCAGTTCTTGATTCCACTTGGAGGTTCTTGCTTCCACTTGGAGATTTGGAACCTCTTACTCATCACCAGTCGAATTCCCTGAGGCAAGTGTCATTTTGGAAGCTTCCTGGGTTCTGACACCTTGAGAAATGAACTTGCCACATGTCCACTCTCGCTCAGCGCAGGTAGCCAGTGTTTCCTTTGACATTCAGTGCAGGTAGCCAGTGTTGGCTTTGACATTTAGCGCAAACAGCTAGTGGAGCCACTGAAATGATCCTGAATTGACTTGTTTTTGAGCAGTTTCTGGTGGAGAACTTTTGTGAATTGTTGTGGTTTGTTAGCCTTGTTCCTCTAGGGGTAGGAACAACATGTTTAGGGACTTTGGATCCCTTAGATTATGGACATTTCATGCTCAATGCTGTAAGGCACAAAAATTTCTATAACACCTATCGTGAGGAGTTGCCCAATTTATGGCAAGATTGTAGGTGTTAGTAGCAGTTCCCTGAAACTTCATTTGCAAAAGTCACATCGGCGGCTGTCGACGGGAAGTGTGGATAGCGTAGACGTAAAATAATTACAACGGATTCTTGATTCTGTTATAATTGGTTGCTAAGAAGAAGTTTTCCAAGTAATTAGTCGTAAAGAAGTTTTGGCTTTATGTTATCTTTGACCAGGAAGTGCTTTTAGTGTACATGAACTTGCCTTGACGCTTTATGCACATAAGCTTCATGAGCCTGAGCTTGCTCTTTGTTATTGTGATCGTATCTATCTTGCTGTTACCTTAGTTATAAATGGTAAGATAACAAGCAGTCCAGGGGCACTACATCAACCAGATCAAAGAGCATCTTTCAATATCTATCTCACACTCCTGCAAGTATATCTCAATCCACAGAAATCAACAAAGGAATTTGATAGAACTATTGCTACCCTTACTTCATTCAGAGGACCAGTAACACATAAATATTTGGTTTTCGAAAGATTTTGTGTACATATTGTCAACAGACATCTCTTGAACTACACAGAGCCAACATATCAGCGATATATGGTTTGCATTATCTTCACGGTGCCGGTATATGCGACAATGTCATCCATGTTTATGGTGATGGGCGATAAATTAATTTAATTTTATCCGAATTAGGAAATATATGAGGCATGGGTCATATATAATTTTTCTTTCTCTATTTTAGCAAGCAGAAACAGCTTACAAAGGTGTGGGGAAATCAAATACGTTCTGCCCTTGAGGAAGACGGGCGCCACAAGGATGCTGAATTTAGAGTAAAAGATGTTCAGTACATAGATGCTGCAAAACAAGCTTTTCCAGCCTGGAGCAACACCCCTGTTACTTCACGTCAGCGTATAATGTTTAAGCTCCAAAAGCTCATTCGAAGGAATAGGGAAAAATTGGCAGTGAGTGTAACTACAGAACAAGGAAAGACTCTAGGTGATGCTCATGGTGATGTTTTCCGTGGGTTGGAGGTTGTAGAACATTCGTGCAACATGGCAAGCTTACAAATGGGAGAGTTTGTGGAGAATGTATCATCTGGAATTGATACGTACAGTATCAGGCAACCTCTAGGTGTTTGTGCTGGGATATGCCCATTCAACTTTCCGACTATGATTCCTTTGTGGATGTTTCCATTGGGAGTCACAGCTAGTAACACATATATCTTGAAGCCTTCAGAGAAAGATCCTGGAGCTGCAATTCTTCTAGCCGAGTTAGCAATGGAGGCTGGGAGCTTGGAGGAGGCCATTGATATTGTGAACAAAAATCAATATGGCAACGGGGCTTCTATATTCACAACATCAGGTGTAGCTGCAAGAAAATTTCAACATGAGATTGAAGCAGGGCAGGTTGGTATTAAAATACCAATACCAGTTCCGTTGTCCTTTTTCTCATTCATGGGTTCAAAGGCATACAACAGAGCGCTATTCAAACGGAGCCAAAACAACAGAAGACATAGGATTCGATTCCTATTTCAAGACTTCAGTTAATGATTCAACAGGATCTGCGCTCCAGTTTGTCGGGCATCAGAGGATTTTTAGAGGGACGCTGTATTATTTTAGAATAGATGTAACGCTCCTTTCTGATTTTTTGTAATTTCAGTTGAAACAACGCCCTTATTGTTGGGTCGATCTGTTGTTTTTCCTAGAATAGTTTATTTAATGTATTAAAATAATCATTCGGATTAGTGAGTGAAGGAGAGAGAATACTGAGTGCTGGTGGAGGAGAACATAGAGCTTCCATTGTACAGTCTTTGACTGAGATTTTAATGAAAATACACAGCTCTGGCTTCTGAGATTCCTGTGGTATGAGATTTAACATTTGTGTTCTCCTTTGTTTCATGTAAAGCCTGTTATGTGTTCATTTCATTTCATAATCATTTCCAATTGAACAAATGAAGTGTTAAGGTAGAATTCATAATTTATATGCTCTGCCTTTAAGTTTGTTCATATTTAATGTTTTCCTCTGTTTGACAAGGATTCATCTTCTATGCCCTTTTCAGCTCCTCAGCAGTCTTGCCATTCCATTTAAATCTAAATTTGATGTTAAAATTTCTTGCCTACCTTGCCTCAGGAGATAATCTGTGTTTTTAATTACATTTCTCTGTTCAAGCTGTTTCTTTGCCCCATGCAGCCCAGTAAAACCCCATCATTTATTAAAAACCCCTTTTTATCAATTTACTAGCCTAAAATCAGTTTCTTTTAAAGTCATCTCAGCCCCTCTTTGAAAACTTTTTGCTGAGATAGACCGAAGAGAGCCCTCTCCTGTCCTCGTAGGGCTAGCTACGAGGCTAAGTGGTTCGATGTTACCTTGAGTTTCGCCTTCTTCAGCCTGAGGCCAAATTTAGGCGCTAACATATTGGCGACCATACTGGGGAGAACAAACTTGTCTGTGGATTGATGTGTTTGTTTCATAAGTCTTAGACGGAGCCTGAAGTTATGTCAGGTAGCCTTCGAAACGCTTTTGCTTTGCATAAGCGGAAGTAGATAAACGCTGCTTCAGTCAATCTCCGTGAGCTTGTGAATACAGCCACCTCGATTGCATTTTACCCCAGTTCATTTGTAAACTCTGAACTTTTGGATGATTAGTTAAGAGTTTTCACAGGCTGATTGGTTATTTGTTCCTCGATATCCAAACTGGCTTCAGATTCTAATCACATATTCAAATCTCATTCATGTCCAGCTATTTTTGAGTATCTTGAAGACATTGATTTTGACGAGAGTTTTGAGTTGTCCTTGTTCAAAACCAAATCTGAAAGTGCACTTGGTTCTCTAGTTCCCAACCCTGATTTTGCTGCTGCTCTTGAAATCGAGAGACATAATAAATTGGTTGAAAATTTCATCCTAAGATCTCTCCAGTTAGATATTCATGCTACTAATCTTGCTGAGTTCGTTGAAACTATATCTGTCCGTATTGGATCCACTATCACGGCGCATGAGCAGACCAATCCTCCTTTTATTTCTGTTTCTCCTATAATCACTTATCCTGAATCTACAGTTGGTTCACCTTCTACATCACATACCGCTTCTCCTCTGCCTACACCTCCCTATACCCCTCATAATACAGCTACACCTACTCCACCTGCTACTCCTAGACCCAATCTACCTAAAGCAATGGCTGCCCGGTTTGCCCCACTTGCTCTTCCTCAAAATCTGCATGATATGCCAGCTGATTATCAGAGTAAAATTTCCATGTTTGATGGCACTCCTCAGGGTGTTTCCGCTCAGCAACATATAGACAAGATGACAACTTTCTTTGATCTATATGAGATAGATGAAGAAGATGTAACTATGCGTTTGTTTGTACAAACATTTGATGGAGAAGTAAGAAAATGGTTCAGAGGTTTGACAACTAGAAGCATACCCACATTGGAAGAACTTCAGAAGCAGTTTCTAGATCGATGGGAAATCAGAAAGGATCCACTTCAGATCAATGCAGAGTACAACAATCTCAAATGTAATCATGGTGAGTCGGTCCAAGATTACATTATCAGATTTAACACAGTTTACAATGCTATTCCAGATGATTTAAGGCCATCTAGAAAATCAGCACTTCTCAAATTCCCGGATGGTTTTGATCCGGAGATGGCTTATTCATTGCGAGATAGAGATCCACCTACCTTGGAGGATATGCAGAAAATCGTTGTTAGTGTTGAAGCGAATTTGAATGATAAGAGAGCAAGGATGAAAGCCGAAAAGCGAGTGACAATCATAGAAGAAGCTTCTACATCAGATCAGCTCCTTCGCAAGGTAGCTACGTTGCTTGAAAATACTCATCTCAGCAAGCCGGAACCACAGATCCGTAATCCTAATTTCCGAGGTCCACAGCAGCCACAATACAGAATCAAGCAACGTGAAACAAGGGCACAAGAAACAACAGTTCAGCAGCAAGTAAAACCTCCGCTCCAGCAGAATTTTGTTAGCCAAGAATCCGAGGATGAAGGTGATACTATAGGAGAGGAAAATCACTTTTTCACTCCTGATGATCTGCCTACCTATATTACAGAAGAAGAAGAATTTCTGAGAAATTCCATCATACATCAGGATGAGAATTATATCTTATCAAATGAGGCAGTACTTGAGGAAGAATCAGAGGAATACCAAAGAGGATATCTCAATGCTTTGTCCGCTCAGCAGAGACAATTAAGAAACCGAGCTGTTCCCATAAATCCCATTCAGAAAAGGAAAGATACTTCAGCAAAAAATGATCCAGCTTCCCCACAGACAAAAGGAAAAGACATAATTGATCCCTCAGCAAGTCAATCATCTTCAGCGGATAAGGTAAATCAGCCACCAAGCATAATGAAGGATAAAATCAAAAGAAGAGAAGTTCCGGCCAAAGAAGGTGAAAAAGTTTCAGCATTTAGTTTGGAGAATGAAATTTCAAAGCTGAAAGTGTCTATTCCATTGACTGAAATCATGAAGAACACCACCTACCGAGGTCAAATTTCCAAAATTCTGAATTTTGATCCAATGCTTGACACGGTAAATGTATAAGATGATCAGCAGGAATTAATTTTTGGGCCTGCTTTGAATGGTGAGTCTCCTGAAAATGATGTTCCTCCCTTCTATATCAGTTTAAGTTTGCATGAGTATATTTTACATAATGCTATGTTTGACTCGGGTGCTTCACACAATTTGATGCCGAAAGCAATCATGGAAAGGCTGGGATTAGATATCACAAGAAAATATCATGATCTGTATTCATTTGATTCCAGCTGGGTAAAATGTATCGGTTTGATCAAGGACTTGGTGGTAAGCCTAGATCAAATTCCAGCTAAAAATGTTTTGATGGATGTGGTTGTGGCAGATATTCCTCCGCGATTTGGTATGTTGCTTTCAAGATCTTGGGGAGCTAAGTTGAAAGGTACACTTCAGCTAGATTTTTCCTATGCTACAATTCCAGTCTTCGGTCAAATGAGAAAGTTATATCGGGAGCAAAAGATGAAATACATGATAACTAGCAAAGAAAAGCCAATAAATCATCCTGTAAATTATGTACATACAGATTTGGAATCGTTTGTTTTGTTTGCTGATAATTTTAATGAGGTAGATAGTCAGTTAGTTCAAGCAGAAGATATACCAGAGATTACCGAAAATTTTCGAGAAGTTTTGCAAAAGGAAAGAAAAGAAACGCCAGCTGCCATGGAGCGAAAAGCTGAAGCTAATAGGAAGCAAGCAGAAAAACAGAGGCAACACATTTTCAGCACTTGGAGGAAGATGAAGATGGTCTTTGGACCATGAATTTCGATGGTGCTGTGGGCAACGATGGTGCTGGTATTGGTGTGTGGATTCGAAGTCCCTTTTCTGCCCAAGACAAAGTTCCAAGCAAGGTGAGAGTATGTTCTTATAAACTAGCATTCGATTGTTCAAATAATGAGGCGGAATATGAGGCTCTCATTGCTGGCCTTAAAATTCTTTGAAAGCTGAAAGCAAAGAAGATTGCAGTCTATGGCGACTCTGAGTTGGTGATAAAGCAAGTTAAAGGTGAATTTCAGGCCAAGCATACTCATATGAGAGCATATCGAAACGCTGTCCTAGATATTTTGAAACTGTTTTCTGAGCATACTTTGAGATGTGTGCCTGGCATATAAAATGGTGTTGCTGATGCATTGGCTAAGGCAGCGAGTAACTTAAAGATTCCCATGAATTCCAGCAACAAATTTGAGATTTATGTGAAGCACCGTCCTACAGTTCCGGACAATCAAAGATGTTGGCAAGTCTTCCAGGATGATGAAGAAATTAAAAATTTTCTGCAAGTTGAAGGTGAGTTTAAAGACATCTCCATAGATACAGAACCTGATGAAGTGAATCAAATGGATGTGTTGCAACTTAAGGATAATTTTATTCCTAAAGGATTGATTCCTTTGGAAGAGCTGTTTGATCAAGATGATGTGGCCCGCAAGCCGACATTGAGACCAACCGAGGAAGGTGTTGAGGAGGTAAATATTGGAGCGACTGAGAATCCTAAGATGGTAAAATTATCTAAGTCATTGTCACCAAAGGTAAAGAAACAGTATGTCAGATTGTTGTCTTCGTTTTCTAATGTCTTTGCATGGGATTATTCAAATCTGAAAACGTATGATACTAATATCATTCAGCATACTATTCCTATAAAGCCAAATCAAAAGCCTTTCCGCCAAAAGTTGAGGAGAATCAATCCTAAATTGCTGCCATTGATAGAAAAAGAAGTGAATAGGTTGTACAAGTCTGGAATCATAGTACCTATCAGATTTTCTGATTGGATATCAAATTTGGTGCCCGTAAGAAAGAAGATCGGTGAGATCCGTTTATGCATTGACTTCAGAAATTTGAATAAGGTATCTTTAAAGGACAATTATCCGCTGCCCAAAATGGATCACATATTGCAGCGAGTAGTTGGAGCATCAAGGATGTCGCTACTTGATGGTTATTTCAGGTACAATCAGATTTTGGTGCATGAAGATGATCGTGATAAAACTGCATTCACTACTCTATGGGGTACATTTCATTATGCAAAAATGCCATTTGGTTTGAAAAATGCAGGTGCCACTTTTCAGCGTGCGATGGACATGGCCTTTGCCAATGAGAAAGATGTCTTTTTAGTTGTTTACCTTGATGATTTGACGGTATTTTCAAAATCCGACGAAGAACATTTATATCACTTGCAAATTGTTTTTCAAAAGTGCAGAAAATATGGTATTTCGCTGAATCCAAAGACAAGTCTTTTCGTCACGAGTGAAGGCAAGCTCTTAGGTCACATCATTTCCAAAGATGGCATCCGTATAGATCCTGCACATGTTGAAGCTATTCAGCAACTTGAGCAACCCCGGAACAAAAAAGAAATACAATCCTTTAATGGTAAGCTGAATTTTCTGCGTCGCTTCATTCCGAATCTTGACGAGCATCTTAGAGAAATCATAAACATGCTGAAAAAGGACAGCCAGCTAAAGTGGACTGAAGAGGCGGTAAAATCTTTCAATTTGGTAAAGTTGGTTTTATCTTCAGCCCCAACTCTAATCAGTCCAGATTACACACAAGATTTTATTTTGTTTTCATTTGCTTCTGAGCACACATTGGCAGCTGTACTAATGCAAAAGAGAGATGGAGTTGAGAAGCCTATTGCTTTTTTCAGCCGTATTATTAGAGATGGAGCATTAAAGTATAAAATCATTGAAAAACAAGCACTTTCACTTGTGAAGGCCCTGAAGGATTTCCGTGCGTATGTATTGCATTCCCACATTATAGCTTATGTTCCTAACGCGGCAGTAAAGGATGTGTTGGTACAGACAGAACCGGAAGGAAGGCGGGGAAAGTGGATTGCTGCATTATTAGAGTATGATGTGGAGATTAAACCCACTAAGTTGATCAAAGGGCAAGGTCTTGCCAAGTTGATGGCTGAAACAAATCTACATGTCCTAGACATCAATTTGATGGCTGCCATGTCCGATGAAGATGAGGAGAATTCAGCACAAAAGGTATCTGACATCTTTGTTTCTTCTCCTTGGTATGCTGATATTGTATATGTACTTCAAAATTTGTCTTCACCTCCCGGGATGCCTCGAAATAAAAGTAGGACATTGAAGTTGAAAGCAGCCAAGTTTTGCATCCTTAAATCTGCACTATATTGGAAAGACCCCGGTGGAATATTGCTGAATTGTTTGGTTGAGGAGGAAGCCAAAACAGTGGTGGAAGATTTTCATAAAGGTGACTGTGGGGGTCATTTGTTTTGGAAGACTACAGTAAACAAGATCCTAAGAGCAGGTTTTTATTGGCCTTCATTGTTTTCAGATGTATATAAAGCTGTTAAAAGTTGTCATGAGTGCCAGATTTTTCAGGGAAAACAGAAATTGCAGCCATTGCCTCTCAAAACAATTGAAGTCAGCGCACCATTTCAGCAGTGGGGCTTGGATTTTATTGGTGAGATTCATCTGGCATCGTCAGGACAACATAGATGGATATTGACAACCACAGATTACTTCACAAAATGGATTGAAGCCATTCCCACCCGGCAGGCCACAGATGCGGTAATTATTTCTTTCCTTGAAAATAATATACTGTCACGTTTTGGCTGTCCAAGTAAGTTAATTACAGATAATGCAACAGCATTTAAATCAAAGAGAATGGTTGATTTTTTCTACAAGTATAATATCAGCTTGGGGCATTCTACTGCCTACCATCCGCAAGGAAATGGGCTGGCAGAATCTTCAAATAAGTCCTTGGTAAATATCATCAAAAAGTTGCTGGAAATCAATAAGAAGAGCTGGCATAAAAAGTTAGTGAATGCACTATGGGCTGATAGGGTAAGTCATAAAAAGTCAATTGGCATGTCTCCTTTTGAGCTGGTCTACGAGGTAGATGCAATGTTTCCTACTTCGCTTGCTATTCCGATGGTCAAATTGCTTCAAGAAATTGATAGTGAGGAAGATCCCATGCAGAGGCAGATCAATCAAATGATTCATTTACAGCAGACACGGGAGGAGGTTCTTCAGAATACTCTCAAGTTGCAAGAGCGCATAAAAAAGATTTATGACAGGAAAGCAAAATCAGATGACTTTCAAATAGATGATGTGGTTTTGAAGTGGGATGCTCGGAATGAAGACAAAGGGAAGCACGAAAAATTTGATAATTTATGGAAGGGTCCTTATAAGATCGCAGCATATCGTGGCCAAAATGCTTTTCTTCTCAAGGAAATGAACGGAGATAATTATCCCGGAGGGTCGATCAATGGTCGACTGCTTAAGAGGTACCATGTCTGAGCATTTTTGTTCTTCTCACCATCGTTGTATATACCATTTTACTTCTGTTTTATCGCATGTGTGTGCTGATCTTACATCCTCATTATGGGGCCCATGGTGAAGGCTATAATTCTGAAGATGAAGATTAGTTGGTGTGAGGTTTGTCATGTGTTTTTATCAGTCCATTTTCTGTCTAAAGTTGAGTTAGTTTGGGTCAAAGTTGTGTCCAATTTGTAGTCAGATGTCCAGTCAATAAAGCTGTCCAAGCTTAGGTCAAATATGTAAATAATGACTCCATCGCCCAATGGTTGAAAGCACTGGTCTGCTCTCCCAGAGGTCTGCGGTTCTTGGCACCTCCAAGGAGCTACCATCCCCATTGGAGCCAATGTTAGAGTCAGTCTAGTAGCCCTCCACCAGAGATCAAAAGCTCTTTGCGTTTCATAGTTAGGTGTCTCATCAGTGTGATCATGTTGCATTCCGTTAGGCATGCCATAATCTCGGTGGAAGGAGTTTATGTCGTTATTCCCCTCTTGTTTGGCACTACTGGTTCAGGTTTGTTCAAATAAATAAAGTCCTCAAAGGGTCATTCATTTTGCTTTAAGTTTTTAGGTTTTAGGTCTAGGGTTGAGTCTAATTTTGTCTTGAGAGGTCATCAAGGACCAGCAGGCTAGAGGGATGTCCTTCATTAAACATTTCTCATCATTGTACAGCTAAATTTTTACCTTGTTCTCAAAAACTGTTTTTGAAAACAAGGTCATTATCTCATTTTTGTAAAAATTATCAAAATTTCAAATTCTTCAAATGTCGAAGTGCAGCCTTGGTCTCCTTTTCCAAAGCATCCCAGAAGCTATCCCTGCAAAAATTTTCAGAAGAAATCAGCATTTCAACCAATTTTTCAAAGAAATGAAATTAAAGGTCAGAGCCAATTAAAGCAAAAAGTGTCAACATTCAAACATTACAAAGTGGGTTTTGGGCAAGTAAAAAATTAAAAGGAAGCCTATAAAAGCATGCCATCCCTCATTGGTAATTCATTTGCCTCTCAACACTCCAAGAGAATAGTTGTCAAGTCAATTTCAAAGTTCATTGGGCGAATTGAGCAGTTGCAGCAGCGCGCTACGCATCAGAGGAGGCGCGCTACGCGTTGGAGGTGCACTACGCATCAGCGCACATTTTCCAGTTCAAATTAACTCAGGCACTATGCGTTGAAGGCACGCTACGCATCAGGCTGGGTGCGCTACGCGTTGGGTTTCTTGCTCAGGAAATCGCCAGCAAGCCATCAAAGCTGCTTCTCTCTCCAAGTTTTTTCAGGTAGGCCTCTAATCCATGGTGGTTTTGGTTTGGCTAAGATGAATGAGCAATGAAAATGCAAAAATTCCATGCTAATATGGAGTAAAACCATACCTTGCTGTATCAAATATTAAAATTGCAAATGTGCTAGGGTTTCATTGAAATTTGCTGCCCAAGGTTACCCATTTTCCCATTCCTCTTTCCCCATATTTTCCTCACCATTTTCCTTGACATTTTCCATGCAAATCATATAATTTCCCTACTAAAAATCATTAAAATCCCCAAACCCTACTAATTCCTAAAATCCTATGTAAATTTCCTAAACCCCACTTCCCATTACAATCCTACAAATTATGATTGTATATGTTCCATGTTCCTTTCCTAAAATTTCCTTTCACATTTGTTTTCCCTAATCCCCTCAATTTTCCCTTTTCCCTAACATTTCCCATGTGTGTTTGTCCCCTTGGTAACAACATTTAAACAAGTCAAAACAGCAGTTCATTGGGTGCACAGTCAGCATTATTTTTCAGTCACTTGCCTCCAAAACCATGTCAGAAACCGAAACAGATTATGAGCAAAGTGATGACCGTGAATCAACACCAAAGGTAGAGGTGCCAAGGAGGCATCACAGGGGTGGTAAGGGTGGTCAGCATGTCAGGGAGGAACCCACCTCTTTGGCTTATCTACAAGCTTGTCCACTTGCAGTGTCATGTTTCCGATATCTATCATGCTATGAATATTGTGAGAGAATCTCCCAAATTCAACACCACAAGGAATTGGCCCACTTGTTTGTCCTACATTTTCACAATGGGCATGTGAATCTTGCAGGAGTGGACTTCACATTGTCACCTGAGATTGTTGCTCAAGCAACAGGGATACCCAGCATTGGAGAAGAATGGAACAAGCGCCAGCAGTTGGACAGATTTCATTATGATCCATATATCAAACATGCATATATGAGGTACCTAACTGGTGTTTTTCCCTTCATATTCTTAAGAGACGAGTATGCACCTTTGATGAGGATCATCATTCGCTATTTCACTTGTGAGGGCATATTTTCACGTTTGTATTCGTACCATATCCGTTTGTTGATGCATTTCACATGGGTACGAATGATGAACATTCCATTCTTCATGTGCCGAAATATAGAGAGGATGGTGCCCTTGGTGCAAAGAAAGAGCCCAGCACAGCAACACAAGAGCATCTATCATTATGCACTGATCAAGATTGTGGTCATGCATCAGTTGGCACAACAGGGTATTCCATGGGAGGATTTCATTTCTCGTGACTTGTTCACAGTGCCACAGCCACCTCCTGAGGTTGTCCGTGATGAGGGAGGGCCTTCACATCAGTTTGATATTCCAGAGCTAGAGCATGTCAGCACTCCTCCTTATGTTACATATCAGAGAGGCCACAGGGTCTTATTTGCATCTGCACGGCGAGAATTATCTCCACATCAGGTGGAAGGGGTCTCGCCTTCTTCATTAGCACAGCGAGTGTTATCTCCACATCAGGTGGAAGGGGCCTCGCTTTCGACAGCAGCGCAGGTACCAGAGAGAGGCAAGTAGCCCAAGATTGATGAGGGGCCATCAGGTGTTCCAGGCATAGATGTTGTTGACCTTGATATCATTTCTCCTAGCCTAGAGTCAGAGGAGATCATACAACAGCTAAGAGCTGAAAATGACTTGTTGCAGCAAAAATTAGAGATGGAAAATTGGACAATTACTTATTTGGAGCAGCACAACAAGCAATTAGAGGATGAACACTCTCTTGATGAGTTGCGGAGGATCCGAGAAGACCGGAAATTGGCTCGCAAGAGACCTGGTGATTTGACACCTAAGGAGCAAAGCTCTATGCTCATTCAGGTGAACACACATCTAGAGAGGTTGATAGCAAAGGCAAACAGGAACAAAGACATGCTCCGACACATGAAGAATCACTATTGGGCTCGAATGCATGTGTGTAAAGCAAGAATGAAGGTGCTCAAAGGACGGTTGGCCAAGGCACTAAAACGGAGGAAAAGGTCCGATCCCCTTCATATTTTGGCTGAGGCTACCTTGAAGGAGCATGGTGCTCAATGATGCACTTCCAGCTCAAATTTCAGGAAAGTTTGAGCAATTTTGGTCAATTTTGACTTTTTTGTGCCACACACAGGTTTTTGCTCTCAACGCGTAGCGCGCCGCGCGCTACCCTGAAGATGGGCAAGTCCATTCCTCAAAAACTCAGCATTTTTGGATTTGTCATGACAAATTACACTTGCTCAACAATTACCAAGACATTTCATCAGGTTTTGAGCCCTCAGAAGGTCAAAAGACATGCAAAAAATGACTTTCTGCCACTTTTTGGACACACAGGGAGCAGTCTTGGGAGATTGCAATTTTGGAGGGGCAAATGACCACCAAATTGAGAAATTCCACTTGGGCTAGAAAGTAGACATCCAGAAATTTCCAACAAGCCTAATTTTGCCTCATTTGGATGTCAGGAAGTGCCTCAAAAGTTGGCTCAAAGGCGCGCTATGCGTTGAGGATTGGGGCGCTACGCATCAGGGAAGTTTGCCAGATTTTCACCTACAGCTCAGCAAAACGCAAATTTGACTAGTTTTGACTTTTTGGAGTGGTTTTACATCCTCCTTGATGTAATTGATGTAATTTTATGATTTCATGGCACTTATTTATCTCTTCTAGAAGATTCATTCATAAAAAGTCAAAAATTTAATGAATGAATTGGTTTCCTAGCTTATAGAGGCAAGTTGTTTTGATTGCCTAGATTGTAGTGCTCAATTTAGAATTGGTTGAAACAGCTCCTAGGATGATGAGCTCGACCCCTAGAGGCAAGGAAAGGTGTTAGCTTGCCTATATTATGTATTTTCTTAGTCATTTTCATGGTTGGACTCTGGAGGGATTAACTTCTATTGTATTACACTTTGTATCTCTACAATTTTGGCAAAGGAAAGACCAGGATTTTGCAGCACTATTTGGGATTCCTGTGGTTATTTGTGTTGATGGTGTGTTCTCTCATGTACTTGTAAGATTTGTTATGTGTATCAATTTCCTATTTCTCTTTTCTACACATTAAGTAAATGAAGTGTTAAGGTAGAATTCATAATTTATATGCTCTGCCTTTAAGTTTGCTTAATATCTATGTTTTCCTCTGTCTAAAGAGAACTCTCGATGGTTTCTTGCTCTCTTTAGCTCCTCACCGGTCATTGCTATCCATTCACTTAAATCAAAGGCATCAAGACAATCTCCTACCTTGCCCCAAAAATACCTCTGCAAAAGCTGTGTCCCATCCCCGCACCCAAAATTGCTCTCCCCCTGTTTTCCACCAAAACCCTAAAAATCTGAAATCAAACCTTCTCAATCAGTTTACTAACCTAAAATCAGTGTTCTTATTGGTCATCTCCGCCCTTTGAAGATCTTTTGTCGAGATAGACCCGGAGAGAGCCCTCTCCTGCCCCGTAGGGCTAGCTACGAGGCTAAGTGGTTTGATGTTGCCTTGGATTTTATCTTTTTCAGCCTGAGGCCAAATTCAAGCGCTAACACTAGGCACAACTACTTGTCTAGTGAATTAATGTTTATCCGTAGATGCTAAATTCTCCAAAAAAAATTGGCGACTCAGCTAGAGAAGAATCCTCTTTCCTAGTAGCTTATCCACCTCCTAAGACATCCTTGTAGACTCTATTTGCGTTCATAGATTGTAATTAAGCTATTTACATTGAAAAATTGGTCAAAATTGTGTCAAATTGCCTCTTGAAATGGCTTACTGTCACTAGAGCAGGCTTGTGAGGTACGTAGTGCACTGCAGAGCATCCCTAGATTAGGGACAGTGCTCTGAAGCAAACTGTCTCCCACTCTGGGCTGCGCTGATCCTTCTAGGATCAGTTTCCCACATTTGGAAAGAGTTTTGCCAAGTTTTCTCTGTTTGATTGTGTGCTGATTGATCAATGAATGCTATGTCTCTGAAAATGAGTGTTTATCTCTTGGTCTAGCCTGACTTTGATTGGATTGATTAATGTTTCTTCATATTTTCTTTATCATTATCAATCAATAGTCAAAGTTAGGATATAATTGATTCATCTTCATTCGAAAGAAAGTGTTATAAAGTCTTCTCTTCCTTCAAATCTGAACTGTCGTAAAAGTCTTCATTCATATGAAAGATTGATTGATTGTATGTGCATATTTCCTTTTTTCTCATCATAACATTAAGGGATTCAGAAAGAAAAACTTGCATCGTTTATATTGTAGTTTATGAATGCTTGAAAGGAATAGCTAGGGAAATTGCATTAGTTATGTCAAAGATCTGATTTCTCTATCCCTACTAGCTAAGGATTTTCATTGTTAAATTGAATGGAAAGAATGCTTATCATATTAGTTGCATTTTAGGAATTGCAAATATACATCACGTGGTGAACCTTGAAAGGCAAATTCTAAAGAAGATCAACTTAAAATTATCTGAATTTACCTAATGGAGCATTGTCACCTAACAAAAAACATTTAGAGGTCTAGGCTAGAGATGTGTTTTGGCATCGTAAAACAAAGCAGCTATCGCTAATTTGTATGCAATACATCCCAAGTGTGATACCTCATTCCATGTACGTGAGTATATCGTAGCTCGTCCACTGTACGGTTTTGCATTAGACACCGCTTATACGGATTGGGCCTCCACGTACTTTCGGGTATATATGGGAGGACAACACTAGGTTTCTATCCATCCTTAGGTAACCGAGTCAGCCACCTTGTACACTGTGATACACCGAACAAAGCATTGGGGGTGATTGCCTACCCGTACTTCTCGGTTCGTCGGGAGGTATTCTGTAATTCACAGTTGCTTGGTAAACCTTTTGCCTAGATTATCCCTATTTTGTTTTATTATGTTACTTTTATTGAAATAAAATTAATTGACCGTAGATAACATACTCCATGCTCGCTCCTTAGTTGATCTTAGGTTGAAACATATGGCAACAAATCCAGAATCCACCGATCAAGGAATTCCATTTGATGGGAATCCTAGTCCTTTTCCTTCTTTTGGAAATATTGGTGCTCCATATATGGCTACATTGTCCCTTCAGAGATTTACCATTGGCTTTCCAGTGTGGTTGTTTTCAACCTCCTTGGTTCAAAATGTCGCGATTTCTCCACAATCGAGTACTCCTCCAACTGGACAAAATCAACCTCTAGTTGATCCTAAAGTTGACCCTTTGCTTTCTTCCTCACTTGTTTCTTCCTCCCCTTCTTCCTCTTCGCTTGGTGAAAGTATTGGTACTAGTAATCAGGTGGCTAAGAAGAAGAAGAAATGGAAGAAGAAGAATAAGAAGCAAATTTAGCAAAGGAGCAACCAAGCGACCATTGCTTTGAATGCAACCTCTGATGAGGAACTATCCATCAAGCCTCACAAAGTTCGATATCCATGAAAACTTTGTGCAGGAGACCATCTTCTTCGAAATTGTCCTGATATTCCTCAGATATTAGAAGAATGGTCTTCTTGTTCACATCATCCTGTGTCATCAACTTCTGGAGATCATGTTGGTGACACACTATCAGCTAGTGGTATTAAAGTTCATGGAAAGAGGGGTAAAGTTAAGTTTCCCTATAGGTTATGTGAAGGGAATCACCCCATTCACCTTTGTCCCTATCTGGATGAAGCCAAAAAAGTGTTAGATAACCATCCTGTTTCACCGCAATGACTTCCATCTGGTTACAGGAAACTCTCCCTCAATCCTTCACTAGTTCATGAATTAACTGACCAAAATCAACCATTGGTCAAACCCACTCTCTTTGAAAGTGCATCCTATGAGTCTATACCCTACCCAAATCAACAAGTTGAGGTAACAGTTGACCCAATTTCACCTTCAACTAATCGTACCTTTCCCAAAGAGAGTGAATATGATACCACTCAAGTTCTTTTTGTTTCTTCAGATTCTAATGAGGTTGGGGGCAGTCCTCCTGTTCCATCAAGACAGGAGGAAAATCCTCCCGCTCTTGTAACTCAAGGGGTTAATTCTCTCATTTCTACGGTACCCTCTCCAAGTAGTTAGGTCACTTCCTTTGATTGGAATCAACTGGCAGAATTCCGTCTTCCTTCTCATGTGCCTTTCCAGATCATAGTACAAGTTTGTAATATGATTGTATCGGGCACTATTATAGATGAAGGTGCATCTATGAGTATCCTTTCCTCAACTTCTTGGCAAGCACTCAGTTCGCCGCCACTTGTGCCAGTTACCTAGAATCCGTTAGCTTTTAACAGAGGAATCAGTCAACCATTAGGGATCCTTCCTCAATTGCCTATTACTTTGGGAGTAAAAATCGTTTGTCAGAATGTGATGGTAGTCCCTGGATCTTTAGATTACAATTTACTTCTTGGGCGCGACTATGTTTATGACATGGGAGTTATTGTTTCAACACTCTTTCGAGTGATTTGTTTCCCACATGAAGGATGAATTGTCATTGTTGACCAGCTTTCATTTCTCGGTCAACCATCTTCCCTAAATGGTCATTTTGTACCAATGGTATCATCCCCGCCACAGGTTAATTGTGTGGCAACCAGTTCCATGCTTACATCAACTGACGATCAACTCAGTGATGTTGTACATCATGTACTGGGGGAATGGGAACCAGATCTATCTTTCATGACCTCTTATGAGTTGTGATCCAGGTCTATGAGGATAGTTCTTTTACTGTGTCAACCTCATTAAAAAATGAAACAGGTCCATGAGGATAGTTCCTGGTCCTGTTTCAACCTCGTTAAAAAAAGAAACAAGGAGTATGAGGATAGTTCCTGGTCTGGTGCCAACCTCGTTAAAAAAAGAAACAAGGAGTATGAGGATAGTTCCTTGTCTTGTGTCAACCTCGTTAAAAAATGAAACAAAGGGTATGAGGATAGTTTTTTTACTGTGTCAACCTCATTAAAAAAATGAAACAAGCCCCATGAGGATAGTTTCTTGTCTTGTGTCAACCTCGTTAAAAAATGAAACCAAGGATATGAGGATAGTTCCCGGTCCTGTGTCAAACTCATTAAAAAATGAAACAAGGAATCTGAGTAGAGTTCCTTGTCTTGTGTCAAGCTCATTAAAAAATGAAACAAGGTCCCAAGTTCCAAGTCGAGTATTTGATTAGATCTCGTAAAATCCCAATCGAGTCTTTCACTTGATCTCATAAATGAACCTTCATTCCATCCACGTGATAGCCACGAGTAGTCTACTTAGGTGAATGTAATGAAGCTTGGGGAGCATGTACCTAGTGGTAAAGTTAAAGTCTCCCTGTAGGTTATGTAAAGGGAATCACCCCATTCACCTTTTTCCCTATCTAGACGAAGCCAAAAGGGTGTTGGATAACCATCCTGCTTCACCGCAACGACTTCCATCTAGTTACAGGAGACTCTCCCTTTTGTCATGCTGGGGGAATGTAAGCCAATTTCAAGCACAATTATTCGTTTCAAGCTTGTCTAAAAATGAAACTGAATTCAAGCATAATTCTCGTTTCAAGCTTGTGTAAACATGAAACTGAATCCAAGCATAGTTCCCTATGGTTCAAGCTTGTCTAAAAATGAACCCATTTTTATATTTAACCCTCGTAATTTCCATTCTATCAACCTTTTCCATTAGATGAGCCTTGGTTGTTTTCATCCCATCGTCACCATCCCTTTGGCTGATCATACACTTTCACTTGGTTGTTTTACCTTTTTTGAGGAACAGTTGCAATGAGTGGTCTTATTAGCCAGCCTCTTCACATAAATCAACATGTTTTGAGAAGTTGCAACATCATCGGAACCAATTTCTATCTTAGATACCACTCATTCCTCAAAATGGAGTCCTCTTTAAGCTCTTTTCAGACTCTCTAAATATGAAAATATTTCTGAGCACTTTTCCTTTCCAGCTCGTTAATGGATTGGAATTGATATCTTTCTTGTATTATTTTACATTTTTTCGAACTTGAGAGATTAATTTATGAAAAATAACTTGTGGAGTTTTCTTTTTGTCCCTTTTCAAACTCTCTAAATATGAAAATGACCGAGTTATCTTTGTCGTTAAACTCGTTAAAAACATCAAATAGCAACAAACTTGTCCATCTAGACAAGACTGAGTTTAACCTTCGCTAGACTCGTTAAAACATCAAATAGTGATGGATTCGCTCGAAGGGTGAAATTATACAAGAAGCATATGTTATCCTCCTCAAGCTTGATAAAAATAAAGAGGTACTGGTTAGCAATGATTGGGGAAAATGGAAAAAGGGGAAAACCACTTTATGGTAGCAGGTCGCTCTTGAACATGACACTTTCACTCCATCACCATGACTATTTGGGTTGGGTTATTAGCTTGATGGTTATCATACCATCCATCACTTTGTTTTGGGTCAATGCTACTAATTCACTTTAGTGTCACTGACATGTTCAAGAGAAGTCATCTAGTCAAAATCCATCTGTTGCAATACCATAAGCCTTCATTTTCATGACTGCCATTCCTGAACCTTGTGTCATCAGTCAAGTTCCATCTCTAAAATCATTACACTCATTTTGTTTCGTTGATGTGGGATACATCAAAGCCCTCCTGCGACGAGTCGCTTCTTGTCGACATCAAAACATTATCCAAGAAGATGACTTAGAAACACCCATTCAGTACCTTGAGGCTTGCATGCATCAATGGCAGGTTTCTCGCTTCCGGCGATATGCATACATCAATGACCTTCAACCGAAAGACTTTGTATGGTGTTCGAAATCTAATCATCCATTCACACCATGCAGAATGTATTGTAGTACCTTGAGGATCATTATCATTATCAGTGATTTCTCTCGCATCTGTTAACAACTTACATCATTGGCTTGTATTTAGATGGTGTCTTCCCATGTTCGACTTCTAAATCACATATTCACATGGTTAGACTCGTACTTGAGCGAACGGTTGAACGAGATTGAAGACCCCCGATCTAGTTTCATCCATCCGGGCTGCGATTTCAGGAGTACTAAATCATATGTACAATGGCTTTACATTGATAGTCAGTTCGATCATGGGTCTATATCTGTAGAGGATTGTTTATGTACATGTAATGAAAGTTTATAAGATGAGCATGGGTATGCCTTCCCTCAGCAATTCATGTAAAATCAAATATCATGATATATGTATTGTAATTGATGCAGATCACCTTCCACTTCGATACCTCCTCATCACATCGTAAAGCATTTCATTTGACATTGGCATTTTTCCAACTTCATGACTTAGGGGGTAGCTATTACAGATCTATTTGGGCACATCAAATCCCAACATTTAGATCAGTGTTTTGGGGCTCATCAAACCCTAATTTCAGTTGCTACATTCCCTAAACAAGTTACTCCTTTGAATGGCTCCTTCCCAGAAAGTTTCATGACCTAAGACATTCAGGAATGGTCTCTAAAGGGACCAGTGTAGATAGATACATTGCCAATGTGCTCTGCAGCGTAGGTAGATATGCTGTCAGGGTGCTCTGCAGAGCACCTAAGCCCTCTTTAGGTTGCATTGGGAAAATTTGAGCGAAATTCAATTGGGGTTTGGGGAATATTCTTATCTCTTGGAGTCATCTAGAAGCTTCCCCCAGTTATCTACTCCTATGAGCTCGAAAATGGATGAGGAATGAGTTAAGGTGCATCCCATCCTCTCATCCCTTCCTCCATGGAACTAATTCTAAGTATGGAAGGCCATTCAATGCCACAATTTATGACAAAACCTCCTTCTTCTTCCTATAAATTGACCACTCATCTAAGTGATCAAGGGCTAGCTGGACTATGTTGAATTGTAAGGAGATAATGCTGCTATGAGATTTGGCTTTGAAGCAAGTGATGTGATGCTACAAGTTTGTCATGCTTTTGATGTGATGTGGATGGGATCCAAGTTGAAGGAATGACTTTGAACCAGACATGGATGGTTGTAATTCCTTCTTCTATCTAATAAAGTGTTTGAATCATTTTTCCATATGATGTGTTCTTTCATAATGCTTATATGTATGAATTGCTTCTGATTCCTTTCATTTATATTCAATGGATTGTATGCTTTGATCGGTTTTCGTCTTCTATTGTGTTTACAAGGTACTTTTCAAGCGGATTAAGTACGGGAAGGAGCGACGGAATCGATACAAGGGAGACGAGAGGAAAGCAGAACTACAGGTAGGCCTTCTATCCTCTCTTCTTATCTATTGCTTATAGGGAAAGTCTAAAACACTTTAAACTGTTGTTCTATGCACAACTACTTTTCTAGTGAATTAGTGTTTATCTGTAAATGCTAAATTATCCAAAACAAGGTGGCTTTGCCTTGGAAATCATCCGACAAGTATACCCTATCATTCCTCCTGTATGGATGATCATGATGTCTATCAGAACCAAAACTAGAGTAATACCTGTGTCTGTCACCCCTCCTATCCAGAGTGTCCAACATCCTGCCATCTCTGATAGTGTCAGATCTATCTGACCTATGTCTACTATGATACCTGCTACCATATGCCCCATTAGTTTTGTCCTCATGTCCATGGATGATCTGAAGAGGTCCCTGTCGCTGCAAATCTGACAAACTATGAAGTAATATCACATTCACCTCTGCTTGTTTCTCTTGTGCCTGCATGATTTTTTCATTGTTTGCTTTGCAACTCCTTATTTCTTCCTTAAGGATTCTCAATGTGTCTGCCAAGTCAGAAGTGTTCCCCGCACTACACTGCCCATATAATGCATAGGGAGATTCTATGTAGTCTACCACCTTGCTAGCCATCTGATCTCTTTCCTGCAAGGCATACTATGTTAGCTAAAACAAATCACCATAAATCAACGTACCTTAGCATACTCGGGGAGGATACCTTATCTGCAAGATCATCAAATTAACATGATGCATGTACAACATAACCATAATAACATATAGACATATATCAATAAGTGCATCAACGCATAACCATCATACTAACTAGGGCCCAGTCATCAATGCAAGGCCATATCAACAATGCATGTTATGACCTCATGCATGACAACAACCATTACTCCAATATACACATTGCCTCATGCAACTTTCCACCTGCATAAGCAATGCCTAATCAATTACACATATGCATAACTGCATGTAGTTGAGCATAAGTGACCAATTGTTGTAATCAACCTACAAGACTGATGCATGTAATCAAATAGCTAAGAATGCAACCCAACGTACAAGGATGTAATCAAGCTGCATATAATTGTATAAGAAGTCATATACTAATGACGATGCATTTCATAAAATCAACATCCAGTTCTTCATGATAAACTTACTACTACCATGATCAATATGATGAAGTGCAACAAGCACAGGGAACACAAGTGCAAGAGACACACACGTATGACATGCATGCATGACCAACACATTCACCCATATCTATAGCATCAGATATGACCCAAAGAGAGCATCACCATGCTCTGATACCAATCTATAACACCCCCTCACATGTCTACCCAAATTAACCATGCCAATCAGGGTAAACATGAGGAGAGATGCTACAACAATCATATTCGACCTCGTATGTCACCTTAAGGAAGTGGAATTGATGGAACATCACATACAGTCATCCAACATCATCAACAAAACCCTCAGGAGACAAGTCGACCACTTAGATAGCCTGTCCCTAGGTCCCACTACTATTCTATAGCTCTTAGGCCATAGTCGTCCTTGCTATGGTCAAGGGAATGGCCAACAACCTAAATTCGCTCTCACAGGCTTGCCTGCCAACGACTGTGGACCAGAATTGCTAGTTTTGTGCCAGCGACCTCGAGATTTAAGCCACTTTTCTAGTCTAGAATCCTACCCTCTACCCAAAACTTGTTGTAACTTCCAAAATTCATTAAAAACATAATAACAATGTTGATCAATCAAAAATCACCCTCAGGACTAGGCCCGATCATCCCCAACCAGGACTGACATTCTTCCAAACACTTTGCATCAATGCAACCTACAGGTCTAGGATACAAGACATAGTATAAACGACTGAAACAATTTATGAAACATAACCAAAAGGATCACCTCCTTCTCCATTGAACTACTACATCATCAATTAGGTCTTGTATCCACTGATTTAACTGTTGCAAATAAATATATGAAATAACCATGACATAAACCAGTCATTCAACCATGCTTATAACCATCATAAAACCATATAAATATCAGAGATAAGAGAGCCATTAAATCCACATATAAATCAGTGCAAAAGTAATATAACTTAGCTTTGATTAATTAGAGGAAAATCCAACCACGTTCGGGACTTCCACATACCACCCAACCATAGTCATGGCTGAACCAAATCTCTCTTTCAGCCAGTCACCCCCGTGCCATATTCCAGGCATGAATGTGGGATCGCATAAAACAACTAATCCAAGAACAACCAAGGGAATACAAAGGTTAAACCACATCCACCCTCATCAAACCATGGTAACACAAAAAACTGGTCCTCCGATCACAATCGAACAGAACTTGGAATTCCATCAAGAATCTATCACTATCCTTGAGGAATTTTCCATCTCCTTGTCTCTCAAGCATTACCGCAATCAATTCCCAGATCACTAGGCCCTAAATCAAGATGTCTCCCTCAGGCTTTATTTTGTATCTCACCAAAACCGTTCAAGGGATTCCTAGGCCTTTGGAAATGGAACTTGAGACCACCTCCACCCCAGATTTCGAAATCCATTCGGAAAACCAAAGATCAAAACCATAATAAGCATTCCAACATACCATGGCACCTGGAAAATTTCTAGGTTACACTGAAATCCACTGTCATAACTCGACAAAATGATGCCACCAACAATAAGAGTGCCATACACCAACATGCAAAGCCATGCATGTCCAAACCAGCTAGGAAATCACACATGCAAAAGGTTACCTGCAAGTATTCCTACTGAAGTTGCTTGATCCTGCTTTCCTTTCCTTGATCATTGCTTTCTTTTCCTTTTCTTTGCTTTCTTTTTCCCTTCCTTGCTCCAAAGTAGAGTGCTCCAAGAAAACTCTAAGTGACCAAGTGTGTGTGTGTGTGAGAGAGAGAGAGAATAATGAGAAAGCTCCAAACTTGAACTTGACAAAAGCCATGAACTCATCCTCAAAAGCCTTTTTATGCATGAGGCCTATAATTTCTTCATTTTCCATTATTTTCCTCCTCACATGAAACCTTTGACCTTTGACCTTACTTTTCAGCTAATTTCTTTTATTTTCATAAATAAATGTGCCAAAATGCCTTTTTCCCTCTTAACGCCTTTGCCTTAGCCTTTGCCAATTTTCCTTAGCCAAAACACACAACTAGTGAAGCCCACTATGATATATTTGCCCAACATTCAGCTTGGAATACATGTCCCTTACCTGTGGTCTTATTTTTCTTTTATTAACTTTTATTACATGAAATTTTCACGAGTGCTGTTACATTTTCTCCATGCCTCAAGAAATTCAGCCCTGGAAAATTGACCTCTCCAATAAAATCAACCTCATTTTCACTACAGTAACTCATCCTTGAAATCTCCACCAATTTCTCCTCCTAGGTACACCCTTGAGTCCTCTTGCACTCTTCCTCTTTTTTGCTTTAGTCTATTGAGCCACTTGCAATAGAGAAAATCACTTTCTCTTCTTGTGTCTCCTCTTTTGTGTCTTCACCTCTTCCTTGGGCTTGAATCTTTTTATAATCTCCACTAAGCCCAAATCCCTAGCCCTAATCTCCCTTCTATAAATTCTTGGAGATCATTTCTAAGTGACTTAAATAATTAAATTATTTATCCTTAGAAAATGACTTAATAGTCTACAATAATTAATTGTACTTAATTATTGTACTTTCCTAAGTTAGACTCAAGAAAGAAGACATAAATCACTTACTTGACCGAGCAAGCACCTAAAGAGACAATAAATCATCTTTCTCATGCTAAGACACCAAGCCTATGCATAAGAACTTCCGAAGCTACTATAAGCTTCAACATACAAAAGGTAGGACATGTTCCTCTTCCTCATCTAGCATGGAAGGTTCATAGAGTTTTAGATTCTCTACATTCACCACTAAGTAAAGAGGGACCATATCATAGATCCCTAATTTTATTACTAGGACCCTGTAGCCTCTCCTTGTTCAATTGTTACCATACCTTGTCTCCCACCTTGAAGGATTTCTTTATTCTTTATTGATCAAGCTTGGCCTTATATTTTTCCTGTGAATTCTGCAATGTCTCATGTTCTTGTATATGGATTTGTTTGATCTTCTCAGCAATTTTTCTGCACTCAAGGCATCCTCTATAAGATACTCCCTTGGTCCTCCTTGTTGTCCATATGCAATATGCAAAGTTGAAGGTCGCAAATATCCATAACAAGTTTCAAATGGTCACTTACCAATAGAAGTGTGGATTGATCTATTATAAGAGTGTTATGCGAATACCAGATTTTCATCCCAAGTCTTCACAAATTGCATTAAATTCCTATTAACTACTTATGTTTTCCTATCTATATGTGGATGGAATGTTGTATACCTCTTCAACTTCATGTCCTTCTCCCATAATGTAGTCCAAAACACATTAAGAAATATTGTATCCCCATTTGAAACGATGCTCGTTCGCATCCCAAAGTGCACCCAAAATTTTCCAAAGAACAAGTTCGTTGCTTTTACCCACTGATGGTATTTTTACAGAGCATTAGAACACATATCTAGGTAAACCTATTAACTACCACGAACATGTAGTCATACACTTTCCAATTGTTAGTAAACCTCCCATAAAATACATGAAAATGCTTTTCAAAGGATGAGTGGGTATAGGTAAGGGTTGAGATAGACCTTCTTTCCTGCTACTAGGCTTACTAGTACAACAAATAATGCACCCCCTTATTAACCTAAGTACCCGTTCGCATCCTAGGCTAATACACATTACTATGCAAGTTGACCTCTGTCTTCCCTACACTAAAGTGCCCTGCAACCTTGGAGGTGTAAGCCTCTCTAATTAGTTGTAGTTGCTCACCTCCAGGGATATATAACTTATCCAACATGTAGAGTAATCCCTATTGGAGGTTGTATTCATATGTTTTCACCATCGTGCACATGAATATCGCTTTGCAACTACTGAAAAACCTCCCTAAAGTTGTCATTCTCTGAATATGCATATCTATAAATATCATGGGTGAATGGATCCATATGCAACGAAGCTCCCAAAGTTGTTGATCAGAAAATGATCCTAGATGACTTTTCACTAAAAAGCGAAAGTTAGAGGATGCTTCTGAAAATAGTCCCATTTCATAGATCTTTTCAATCTGAATGTAATGCAATTTGAATGGGCTAAAATGGACTTCGGATGAAGAAGTTATCGCAGAAAGAAGATTGCCCATTGTCCTTTGAAAAGGAGGCAATTTCCTATAAAAGTGGCCTAAAAGGTTCTTTAAGGAAAAATCGCATCGGAAGGTTCAAAGGGCGGACTTAGACCAAAGGCCTTAAGAACCCCCGATCAATGATCTCTGACTTATCGCATCGGAGGTAGGCTGCATGTGATATCAGGACCCAGGCGGGGCTGATTGCGATAAAGCGGGATCGGATCGGCGGATCGGGTCGGCACAGTCCATGGTATATGGAAAGAACCCCCGGGCCATTACAAATGTGATATGCCGATGCGATTATGCGACTGTGCGATGAGCGCTTCATTGACAGCCGTTGGATCTGGGCAGGAATGGACGGTTGTGATTGAATCGACGATCGGAACGATCGGGGTGATCGGCGATCGGAGGAGCAGGGACATAGACCCCAGCCGATGCGATATGCGATGTGCGATATCAACAATCGGTGGATCGACGGATCAACGGTCAGCATAGTCGAAGGGAAGACCCCAGGGCTGCTGCGATTATGATAAGCGATAAAGGGGAGAACCTGATGGAGTTTATAAGCGTGATTTCATAAGTTTTGAAATCTAGAAATTTAGGGTTTCTATGTATTTCCCATGTATTGGGTTTTTTTTACCATTTCGCTGTGCAACTTGCGATAAGCGATATGAGGACTGGCCCGATAGGTTTATCAATGTGATTGAATGCATTTTGAGTTCCGATTAAACGCTCCATGAAGCCTTTTCCTCTGTATTTCCATTATTTGGCTATTTCAGCTAGAGGAAGGCAAAACGATCAGGTTTCCCACGCCGACGGTTCCTTTCCATTATAAACGGATTCTTGTGGTGAAACAGTCAAGTTTTCCATGATGGAGGGCTGTAACCGATGTGTTACAAATACACAGAGAGCACAAAGGCTTAAGGCAGTTGAGAATGCACGCAGAGGCCGAGAGATAACACAAGCAGCTGAAGGTTGCCGAGAGTCGCTTGGAGGTCGAGCGAAACACGAAAGGGACAAAAATCTCGAGAACTCTAGTGCCGAGAGCTAGAAAGCCTGAGAGCTTCAGATCCAAAGGGCCGAGCAGAGGCAGAGCCACCAGAGGTTGGAGGCAAAGCCAGCCAGACAAAGCCAAATAGCTGAGAGAGCCAGAGCCAGATGAGCTACAGAGCTGAGAGCCAGAGTCGCAGAGCCAGAGAGCTCAAACAAACTTCTAAGAGCCATGGGCTCTAATGAAGTTCAGAACAGCAAAGGGTCAAAATGATCAAGCTGTTGTTGGTGCCTGAAGTGTGCTAAGGACAGAAGAAGGAGTTCCAGAGACAATACAGTATTCTGAGGGAGTCAGAGAGGCCAGAAGATCAGAGCACTGATTGAAGGGATCAAGTCCATAGAAGCCTAGATCTGTTTGCAGAGTATGGACAACGAGAGAGATAATATTGTATTTATAAACCCATAAGTTCAGTGTAAACCAATGGAGCTGAGCGTGGAGCTTGTAAAAGAATTTAAGTCATAATCCCAAAGAGCATAGTCGAGTTGACTAGAGCTCAAGGAGACGTTGCCCAAGATGTCAGGGTGAACTCCATATTACATTGTTGTCTCATGTGTTTGCTTATTTTTTGCTTTTATTTACTGTTATCTAAGTTTTATTTCAGCATAAGCAAATGAACTCAAAACACATAAACATTTAAGGACAAACACAATCATACACCTCTTTCAAGCACTTTTTAATTCTGCAATTGGTTAATCATAAGATCTTGGGAATCTTGAAGCTTTGGAAGTGGGAGAGGTGCTTGTAATCTTGACAAGAAGCCTTTAGTGCCCCATTTTCAGATCAGGAGGTATCATAGCTTAAGTTTGATTAACCCCGCCTTCAAAGAAGGTGATATCAAAGCTAGTTATACCAGAGCAAGTGGTATCAGATTAGAATGCTTGATTGACAGAGCAAAGATTGCTTGTCTGAAAGGTGTTTAAATAGTCAGAGGTTGATTGTATGCTTGTTTGCAGACTGACTATTGTTTGAGTTTGCAGAGGTTCAGGGAAAGCTATTGTTAGGTAAGTCCAGGAGAGGAAAAGAAGGGAGAAGGGCTGAAGGCATTCTTCTTATCCCAAAGGACCGCAAAGTAATCCTTGAAGCACAAGAGGTTTGTTGCAAAAGGTTGCTGAATAAGCTCTTTATTAATCTTGTTTGAATTTCTTTTGTTCATTGGCATAATGACAACTTCTACAAGCGATTCCTCAAAATCTTCTTTCTTCACAAGATTCTTTGATGAAGACAAGAAGCAAGAATTGTTCACCATGATGGATATGGTGAGATAAATTTATGAGGATGGAAGGAAGAGAAACATACTTATAGAGCAGTTGAATTCCGTGGAGGAAGAGAAGCAGTTGCTTTCTGACAAATTGTAGGAAATGGAGAGGCAACTTCATATTGCAAATATGAACCTGAAAAGGATGCATGAGTTGGAGACACAACTCTTTGTTGCCAAAGAAGCCTTAGTCAAGTATCAGTTTGAAGAAGAGGTAAACAATTCTTGTTTGTCTTCAAATTCTTATAAGAATGTTTTTATTGGTTCTTTTGAAAAACATACCAGAGGCATAGGGTCCAAGTTATTGTCCAAGATGGGCTATGAAGGGAAAGGCTTAGGCAAACATGCATAGGGTATTTTTGAGCCAATAATAGTTGAGGAAAGGCCTAAGTATTTGGGTCTTGGCTATGGAAAATCTTACGAAGAAAGTTCCAAAGCTGCCATGAAGGCCATTGAGACAGTTCCAAGAAGGAGTTTCATTTCAGGTCTTCTACCTCAAGAGTGTAAATATTGCATTCATGGGGAATGTAATAGCTTGAAACATCATTTGCAGGATGCAAATGTTCATAAGCATGCACTTGAACCAGAGAGTTGTGGAAACTCTGAAAGCCTTGAAGAGATTGATGATGTTCCAAAGGGAGCCACTTCTTCATTCAATTCACCTCCTCATGAAGGCAATAAAGGTGAAAGAGAAAGGTATAAATCTGGTTCACCTCGTCATGAAGGCAATAAACCATAATGTTTTAGATGTTGGAAGAGAATGGCCACATACAGGAAACTGTTGAAGGAATAGAAGCAAGAAGCCAAAGGTCCATTGGACAAGGAAAATCATGTTGTCAAGAAGATGCACATGTGTTGCACTTACTGCCATAAGCAAGGACATATTGCTGCAAAATGTTGGACTCTGAATCCAACAATGCTTCCACGAAACTTGAAGAAGGTGGAAAGAGAAAATGGCAGAAATGGAAAGAAAGATTCCATGAATGATGTGTTTCAAGATGATTCACATGTTGATGCTGATGTGCAAACAAAGGTCCTACCTTTGAAATGGATTGGTAAGAAATGGTTAGAGTTCTTATCCAATTGAGATTGCATGTCTATTGATGCATCTATTTGCATTTCTTTGTTAATGGAATGCAAGTTGCAGGATTTTACCAAGAAGGTGAATGGGAAAAGTTGAGTAGGAGACTCACTTTATTGCTGCAAAATTATATTTCATTTCAGCTTCGAAAGTATAGTGTGCTTAAGTGAAAGTTGAAGGATGAAATGCATGCATGAGCATGATATGCATGCATGAGCATGATATGCATGAACACAGGGATGTTGATGTTTCCTTGTTTTTAAGCATGCATGTAATGCAATATTGACTTGAGAAAAGTCGATTTGGTCTCCAAGATGGAGATAATGATGAAGTGTTTCATCTTTTGAAAAGAATCCTTAAGATCCTTTCTACATGCTTGACTTCAAGGGTCATTTGTTTTAAAGGCATGTTTTGTGGGCTTGTTATCTAGTCCATCATTTGTATGCATATGTAAAGACATGGAGGTGTTCACAAGATGTGAGATCTGTTTCTTTTGTTGGAGCAGGAGTTTAGGCCATCCAGTTGTTATATTTAATTCTGTTGTTGTTAACAGTTATTGTTGACAGTATGTCAAACAAGTATAGGCTTTTGTGAAAATGGGTATTGTAAAACCCTATCCATTTGTAATACCTGATATGTTGTTATCTTACTCTAGCCCTGTAGGTACTATAGCGGCTAGTGATCTATGTGGATTATTGCCTCCTTTTCATCTAATATTGTTTCCACTTATTTAGAGCTTGCACTGGGGCATAAAGCTCCTTGTCATAGGTATATCATTTGAGAACCACCCCATGGAATACTTCAAAATGGTAACATATAGCCTTTCCTCCCTACATCAAGACCACTCCCTTAACAAACCCACTCGCATCTATCTCCACTTTGAAGGGTTGTTGAAAGTTCGGTATGCTAGAATTTGTGCTTGATTGATCTTCTTCTTTAACTCCTCAAAGGAACTTTGCTGACTCTTTCCCCACTAGAAACTCTTTCCACTTGTCGTTATGTTGTAAAGTGGTGTTATTGTTGAAAAGCCATTTCTAATCTACAAATAATTACCTATGATATCATTTACCATCGAAGTCACTTTCTTGACTCTTTCCCCACTGGAAACTCTTTCCACTTGTCGTTATGTTGTAAAGTTGTGTTATTGTTGAAAAAACATTTCTAATCTACAAATAATTACTTGTTATATTATTTACCATTAGTTTAGCTTAAGTCAGTTTTCATCCAGCAATTATACATAAAAAATTTAACCAATAGAAATGACAAGAAATTAGAGATCATAGTGCACAAACACAAGAGACACTAATGTTTAGGTCAGACACCAAGGAAAAACCCCACAAAGAGGGAAAAACCCAATCAAACCTTTCCATATAGAGATACTTCAATAATACATCAAGACATGGATAACACTGACCACAAGATGGCTTCCACAAGTGCTAGGATATCCTCCATAATGTTCAACAATATCATCAACGAGAGGTTGATCCTCTCACCATCTCACAAAAACAAGGTTTGGATCTCCTTTTTGAGGCTTCAACTTCAGATTGGATATAGATCTATTTCAGATCACAAGAATAATAAGTAGATCTCAGACCACCATACTTGATCTGTTTTTGTATGATTAGTTTTTTTGTGCTAATAAAAATTACATATTTATAAATATGTTCTTCCTTATTGCTCCTTGTGCTGAGCTTTCATTAGTTGCTTGTGCATACAATCAGTTAAATTTCCTCAAGTTTTAAAAGACATTGATGCGAAAAATAACTTCAGAAATAAATACTGAACAACAAACATGTACAATGCAACAAACCATCAAAGAGACACATTAAAACAATGTTTTGATAAAAGAGTTCACCCCTCTTGGGCTACATCTCCTTGGTCCAGCTTCCATGGCTTGGGCCTCTGTATTAGCTCAATGTGGAAAAAATTCTCTTTACAAAGTCCTTGATACCTGCACCAATGTGTTCAAAATGTCCAAATTAGCCAAAAATGACTATTGGATCTCGCAAAATTGAATCTGGCTGCTCTATGTATGACCCCCTTCCATTATGGCTCTAGGCTTCCCTGAACTTCCCTGTGGAAAAATCATCTGTAGAAGTCTTCTGTTGCCTCTAAAACCTGTACCAATGAGTTCAAAATATTGAAATCATCAAAAATTGACTATTCATTTTCCAAAATTAGTCGAAAATTGAGCAAGATATGCTGCATTCAATTTTTCCCTAGGAAACCTCGCTAAATCTGGAGTAGACTCTAGTTAGCATCGCCAAAACAGGGAGTTTCGACCAACTTGGTGCGCCTCCAAAACTGTCGCGAACTTAATCTTCAGATTAATTAATGCTAACAATGATTAATTAACTGTTAAATGGGTTTAGGGGCGCAGTCAGCGCTGGACCTAACCCTCGGTTTTGGCGCGTGGTCGTATGGAGAGGGGGTTGGCTCCCTCCTCTCCCGCTGGTGGGATTCACGTCACCTTAAATATAAAAACGTGGCTATGGTTATCAAATCTTTGCTGATGGTTCAACGATATTGCATTGAGTTTGGGGGGGGGAGATCACGAGTTCGAACTTTCCCTATGCCCATCCCTACATATATTTCCCTATATATATTTTTCCCATCGCATATTAAATATTGCACCATTGGAATGTTTCGATGGATTTGATATATATTACGGAATTTAACCATACCATTCATATTTAAAATGCGCCATTACATAGTTTAAATATATGCAGATTTATGATTTAATTAAATTAAATACATTTACTATATTATATATATATCTCTTTCTCTATATATATAATTAATAAAAAACTATATAATATAAATAATAGTTTTATATGTATAATATATAATAATATTAAATATAAATAATTTCAAATTTCACCTTAAGACCACTTAAGCAATTTCACCTTTACATAACCAAAATGGAAAATCTGGAGGTAACACTTGTCACAACCCTATTGGGCAAAAACTGAAGAAGATTCCCCTTGCTGACTCAACTGCTGATTGGACTGCCATGTCATCATTCTATCCTATTCTGCAATTTTTTTCGTTGTTTATGAAAACGAACGACATGCCTTTTTTCCTTCATCCGGGCTCCGTTTTCAGTGAAACAAATTGCGTTGCGATCATCTTGACGAGACGAACACAGTAGTACAATTTTTGAGCAAATATGAGAACTTTGATTTTTGAGATAAATACTGAGCACTTGATCATTCCTCCCCACTAGAAGCCTTTTGGACCCAAAAAGATATTATCAATTGTTCAATAAGTGAGGGTACATCTCCCTCACCTTCTTGGTTTGCAACCATTTGGCTTGAGAAGGCTTTTGTCCCTTGAGTCCCACTCTAAGGTGTTCAACATCCCCTCTCTTTGAAGTTCTAGTTCTTTTGTTAAGTATGAGATCTTGCTGAAGCTCATCTAGATATTCTGACAAGAAATCATCTATTGATGGCAGCTGAACATGCTCTCCTTGATCATCAATCAAAGGAGGCTCAAACAATCTCAAATTATCAACATTAACAACAGAGTATATTTGCATATAAGGAGGCAAATCAAGCTTGAATGCATTATTACCAATCTTTTCCATAATTTTAAAAGGATCATAACAGATTGGTTTCAACTTTTTACCTTCCCCTTGAAGTCTCTCTTTGCTAATATATAACCATACTTCTTCGCCAACTTGAAATTTGTGATCCACCCGATGTTTGTCATGCCTTTCCTTGTAGTTGCTTTGACTTTTCTCAAGTTGTTCTTGCATTGTATGATGTATCAACTAAATTTGCTCTGTGAAATTCCTTGCCTTATCGATGTCACTGTGACCTTCGACAGAAACATATTTCTCAAATATGAAGTCCAATGGTGGTCTTCGCAAGTATTGTTGGGTTGTGTTATATTCTTTCCATGACTAGATCCCCTAGTCAACCGGTGGGTTAGAGGGGGGATGGAGCCCCCCCTTCGTTGCACTAATTGTACAGCGAGGGAGCGGAAGCCCCCCCCCCCTGTCCAGGGGATTTGAGTGGGGCAGGTAGCCCCCTTCTACAGGGTTTGGGGTAGTGCCCCCGGGAATTTTTTTTGGACCTTATATTAGGTTGGGTTGACCTACCTATGGTTTTGTGCATGGTTTTCGCACATGGTTTTGGACGTGATGGTTTTCGGTCCATGGTATTGGATGCTTCGGCATGTATATATATGTATTATAACATTGAAAGGAACATAATGAAAAATCAAGTTGGTAGTCGCGGTTTTGGGATCCAAGGGAAAATATCTATGTATATGTGTTTTATGTGTTATGCTCTCACATTTTTTATTTTTTGTTCTTAGAATTCGCATGCAGCTAATTTATGTACAGGGAAACCTACATTTGGTATTAGAGTTATTTTGGCTTCAAGGGGACACCTTTGTTGCTGAGGGGTTTCACTTGTTCCTGTGGTAAACCTTGTTCAGTGGGAGATCTACGCGATCGATTCTGGTGGTGAAAGAAGATGGCGAGCAGTGGAAAGATAGAGATCGAGAAATTTAATGGTCAAAGTTTTGAGTTATAAAAACTCAAGATGGAGGATCTATTGGTAGATAAAGATTAGTGGATCGCAGTAGATCCATGTACTAAACCAATAGGAGTGTCCGACGAAGAATGGAAGAAGTTGGATTGGAAGGAAAAGAGCACAATACGATTGTGTATCTCAGATTCAGTATTGCTGAATGTATCAGGGGAAGCTACGACTAAGGATTTTTGGGTCAAGTTAGGGACTTTGTACCAATCTAAGTATCTGGTGAATAAACTGTTCCTATGGAAAAATCTGTATAACCTGAGGATGAAAGATGGAGACTCGGTGATAGAGAATCTAAATGCATTTAATAATATGGTGAGTCAGTTATTATCTGTTGATATTAAAATTTCAGATGAAGATAAGTGCATCAGTTTGTTGTGTTCTCTACCAGATTCATGGGATAGTCTGGTTATTGCAATAGGTAGTAATGCAACTACCTTGCAGTTTGATGATATAGTCTCATCCTTGTTGATGGAGGAGATGAGACGGAAAAATATGGAGAGCCAGAATGGTGATGCCTTGTCTGTACGAGGATGGTCCCATAATAGAAAACAAAATAAGTCATCGAGTGGGAGACTAAATCTAGAGGGAGATCTAAATCTCCAGGAAAACTTGTAAAGGTGTGCTGCAAATGTGGAAAGGAAGGGCACTACAAAAGGGACTATAAATCAAAAGCTCCTAACAAAGGAAAGGGATCTGATGATGCTCCTTCTGCAGAGGTGAAAACCACCTAAGATGAAGGTGGGGATGTATGCTTGGCTTCATCAAGTACACATGTAGATCATGAGGCATGGTTGATTGACTCAGGTGCATCCTTTCACTTCGCTCCCCATAGAGAGTGGTTCTGCAAGTATGAGAAATATGATGGTGGTGATGTCTTCTTAGGGGATGATAGGAAGGCTAGAATCATTGGTCGTGGAAAAGTAAAGTTGAAGTTGCAAGGTGGAAGGGTTAGAACACTTCCGGGTGTTCTACATATTCCTGCATTGGCCATAAATTTGATTTATGTAAGCAAGTTAGATGATGCAGGTGTAAAAATAGTGTTTGAGAAAGATACTTGGAAGATGGTTAGGGGAGAATTGGTATTGATGTGGGGAGTTCGAATTAGAACTCTATACAAGCTGTAAGGTAGCACTGTTATTGATGGGTGCAATAGTTTTGTGGTTCTTGAAAGTGGAGCAGAAAATCTAGTGGTCTCTGGAGAAAATACCATGCTATGGAATTAAAGGCTTTGACATATTGGAGTGAAGGGCCTTCAAATACTTCATGGTAAATGTATGGTAGAAATTATGACTAATAGCTCTCTGGATTTTGATTTCTGTGAAAATTGTGTATATGGGAAGCAAAATCGGGTGAGTTTCCCCTCTGGTGGTAAGAGGGCAAAACATATATTAGAACTTGTGCATAGTGATGTGTTTGGATCTGTGAAGGTTCCATCACTGGGTAAGTTTGTGTACTATGTATCATTTATAGATGATTTCTCAAGGAATACATGGATATATTTCCTTAAGAAGAAATCTGAAGTCTTTGACAGGTTTAAAGAATTTAAGGCTCTGGTGGAAAACCAGGCAGAGAGGAAGATAAAGGTGTTGAGGACAGATAATGGTGAAGAGTTTTGCAGCAAGGAATTTGAAGAATTTTGTAAGAAGTGTGGTATAGCACAACATAAGACTACTCCATACACACCTGAGAAAAATGGAGTTGCAGAAAGAATGAACAAGGCGTTGATGGAAAGGGCAAGAAGCATGCTCAGTGGTGCTGAGTTAGGACAAGAATTTTGGGTAGAGGCGGTGGAGACAACATGTTACTTGGTCAATAGATCACCTTCATCAACGCTGGAGGATAAGACTCCACAAGAGGTATGGACTGGTAAGAAACCATCTCTTTCACATCTGAGGGTATTTGGATGTGATGCATATGTATGTGTTCCAAAGGAGAAAAGAACAAAGTTGGATAGTAAATCTGAAAAGTGCATCTTTATTGCGTATAAGGATGGTTTAAAGGGTTATAAGCTTTGGAACCCAGTAACAAGGAAGGTTGTGTACAACTGAGATGTGGTGTTCAGAGAGGTGAAAAATGTTATTAAACATGTAGTCCAATCAAAGGAACCTAAGAAGATAGAGTCTGAGCTAAAGGAGGAAAAATCAAACTCTACAACAGAAGATGAACTAGAAGATGAAGAGCCAAAAACAACGGTTGTGAGAAGATCAGTTCGAGAAAGAAGGCAGCCAAAAAGGTATAGTCCATCTGCTTTCTATTCAAATTTTTCTTTATCTATTACTGATGATGATCCCAGAACTGTGAAGGAAGCAGTAGATTCATAGGATGGAAAACTCTGGAAAGAGGCCATGGTTGATAAAATGGCATCTTTGCACAAAAATGAGGCTTGGGATTTGGTGGAGTTGCCGGCTGGAAGGAAACCCATTGGCAGCAAATGGGTGTTCAAGAAGAAGACAAATGCAGAAGGAAAGGTGGAGAAATACAAAGCTTGGTTGGTAGCAAAAGGTTATTCCCAGGTGCCGGGAATTGATTTTGGTGATATTTTTTCCCCTGTTGCCAAGGTAGCTTTTATTAGATTACTTTTATTTGTTGCTGCTTCTTTTGATTTTGAGGTAGAATAGATGGATGTGAAGAAAACATTTCTTCATAGGGATCTAGAAGAGGAGATATACATGAAGAAACCTGAAGGCTTTGCGGTGAAGAGTAAGAAAGAATTGGTATGCAAGTTAAAGAAGTCTTTGCATGGGTTAAAACAATCACCAAGGATGTGGTATCAGAAATTTGATACATTTATACTGGGACTTGGCTTCACCAGAAGCAAAGTAGATCATTGTGTGTATTTTAAATTAATTGGTGACCATGTTATTTATCTAGTCTTGTATGTGGATGATATGTTGCTGGTTGGAAATGACAGAAAATATCTAGGATTTGAAGACCCAATTGTCCTCCAAATTTGACATGAAAGATCTTGGACAAACGCCTAACCTTCTAGATCTAGTAGCTGATCTAGAAACAACAATAAAAGCAATCTTAATTTTTCCTATAAACAACAGATAAAATAAGGGAACAGAGAACCTACTAGTAACTTCCGCTTGTTCCTTATCTCCCTTGACTGATTTTACTGCTCCTTCTCGTACTCAAGTCACTTGAGAAGTACCTACACAACTTACAGAAACAAAAACCCGTCAAAGCATAATTATCTATTGTCTATAAATAACATGGAACCGAAAACATGATATACACATGAATGCATTAATATATAACACAATCATAAGGGAAAAATCTCGAAAACTTTATTGATAAGAGGAAAGATTACAACCAATGCGAGTTCGATCTAGTGCCATCCTTCCAATTCAATCCTTCTTTACCTCATGAAAAGCAAGGCACTCCAACACTATTACAATACTTGCACTCAATTCTAATCTCATACCACCATTATCTCCTTACCACTCCTTATTTCCAGCCAAGATCTCTTAGATGAGTGATCTATTTATAGGTGAGTGAAGGAGGTTATGCTATCAATGGAGGTAATGAATGCCTTTCTAAATTTAGAAATTAGTTCCATGGAAGAAGGGATAGGGGATTGATGTTTCCTAATTCCCTTTCTCATCCAAAGGCGAACTCAAAGGAGCAGGTGGCATTTGAGAAACTTCTATAGGCTTCCAATGGATAAGGAATCTTCAAACCCTCACGGAACTTTGCTCAAATTCACCCAGCGTAGGCCAAAGAGGGACCAAGTGCGCTGCATAGCACCCTGTTAATGCATGGTTTGCATTGCAGTGCACCTTAATGAAGGCCTACCTACGCTGATCTTCTTAGAGGTGATTTTTGGATGTCTTAAGTGATGGAACTTCTTTGGGAGTAAGGAATTCTGATGACTAACTTCTTTAGGGCATGTAATAACTGTACTAGGGGTTGATGGATCCTAATAGTATCAATCTGTAAGTTGGGGTTGATGTTCCCAAATGGATCTGTAACAGTTTCCCCCTAAAGCATGAAGTCGTAAATATTTATGTCGGGTGAAATGCTTTATCACGAGGAGAGGAGATTTCGAATGGAAGGTGACCTGCATTCAATTACAATACATATACCATGATAATTTGATTTTATTCATGAAATCACTGAGGGAGGCATACCCATGCTTAGCTTAGAAACTTTCATTACATGTACATAAATCAGATAGTTGTCTACAGATATAGATTCATGTTTCTACAAATATAGATCCATGATTAGGATCACTGTCTGTGTAATGCCATTGTACATCTGATTTGGTACTCCTGAATATATCATAGCTCGGATGGATGAAACTAGATCCGGGATCTTCAATCTCATTCAATATTCACCCAATGTACAAGTCTAACCATGTGAATAGATGTTTTGAGGTCGAACATGTAGAGACATCATCTGATTACCAGCCAATGATGTAAGTCGTTAACGGACGCGAGAAGAATCACCGATAATGATGATGACCCTCAAGGTACTACAATAAATTTCGCATGGTGTGAATAAATGATTTGACTTCGAACACCATAAAAGTCTTTCGGTCGAAGGCCATTGATGTCAACTATCGTCGGAAGTGAGAAACCTGCCATTGATGTATGCAAGCTTCAAGGCACTAAAGGGGTGTTTCTAAGTCAACTTCTTGGATGATGAGTTGATGTCGACAAGAAGTAACTTCGTCGCAGGAGGGCCTTGATGTATCCCACATCTACGACACAAAATGAGGTAAATGATTTTTGGATATGAGAATCGACTGATGGCACAAGGTTCAGGAATGGCGGTCATGAAAATGAAGGTTTACAATATTGCAACATATGAATTTTTAACTAGATGACTTCTCTTGAGCATATCAGCGACACTGAGATGAATTGGTAGCGTTGATCGAAAACACAAGTGATGGATGGTGTGATAGACCAATGGTGTGATAACCATCAAGCTAAATGACCCAACCCAAATAGTCACAGAGATGAAGTGAAGGTGTCATGTTCAAGAGCGACTCGCTACCATAAAATTTTCTCGAATTTTCCCATTTTCCCCAGTTATTGCTGACCAGTACCTCTTTATTTTTAATCAAGCTTGAGGAGGATAACATATGCTTGTTCTATAATTCACCCTTCGGGCGAACCCATCGCTATTTGATGTTTTAACGAGTCTAGCGAAGGTGAAACTCGGTTTTGTCTAGATGGACAAGTTTGTCGCTATTTGATATTTTAACGAGTTTAACGACAAAGATAACTCAGTCCTTTTCATGTTTAGAGAGTTTGAAAAGGGACGAAAAGAAAACTCCATAAGTTTTTTTTCGTAAAATAATCTCTCAAGTCCAAAAAGCGTAAAATAATACAAGAGAGATGTTGTTTCCAATCCTTTAATGAGCTGGAATAGACAAGCGCTTGACAATATTTTCATATTTAGAGAGTCTAAAAAGAGTTTAAAGATGACTCTATGGGGGTTTCTTTTCGTTTTAACAAAGCTCGAAAAAGAAACAAAAGTTTGCTTTGTGGTAAAAGATGTCCAATTTACCCTTTAGTACATTTGATTCTGCTTTCAGTTGTTAAACCTATTCAGAAACTCCATCAAAGAGGATTAAAAATACATGTTCATGGATAAAATGAATAAAAACCAACATTTACTTTGATTAATATGCAAAAATAAACATAAAAGCAAGTTTTGTAATTCATTTTTACCATTTGATTTTGGAAATCTGGAGTAGTTTTTTACCCCAAACTTCACCAGTTGATTGTGGAGGATTCTATGGATTGTTTCTCGTGTCGTCCAGAGCAGGTAGGAGCTATCCATGTTCTCTTCCATTTCATTCCATTCATTTTCAATTTTGAGCAAAAAATTTTAGTTTTTGAGGCCCCTAGGGTTTCATTTTGCGCCCTCTGGATCAACGCACCCTTTCCATATCGAAAGGTGCATTGCATTGCATACACCTAGAGGACAATATGCATTGCAATGCACTGTCTCTAGTGGAGGGGTGCGATGGGAGCAAAAACCAAAATTTGATATTTGTTTTCTCCTAAATCTTCAACTGTTTTTTGTAAAAATTGGATCCTAATTTGTCTAATGGTTTCATTTCAAACATTCATCGGATCAAAATGGTCATTATATGGAGAGAACGAGAACATGAAGAGCAAGACATGATTTCCTTAAATGATCAGGGCACAGTTGATTCCCTAAGGAACTGTGGGTTGCTGAAGTATTTTTGCTTATCCAGCATGCAGAAACAAATTGAACTGCTATAGTATGTTGTTCATTATTGGGATCCTACTGACCAGGATTTTCACATTAGGGGTGATACCCTTTACCATTGAGTATATTTACCTTCTGATGAGACTATCGAGGCGGGGTGCGCCCATCTCGTTATCAGAATTCACTAGAGGAGGTGAATCAGTGAGAGATTATATTCGCCAGTTATTCCAGGAAGGGTCTCAACCTAGCAGAGATGGAAAGATTAATATCTGAGATGTTAGTGATCTACCATTGAGAACAATCCTTTTTACCCTTGCCAAACTGGCTGGCAGTGCAACTTTACATTTGGAAAACATGTCTTATATGCAGTATGCTTTTGAGTGCTTGGAGCCAAAGGTATTCAACTAGTGTGAGGCAGTTCTTCTATCTATGAGAGAACAAATGACCAAGGTGAAGATTGGAAAGACAAAATTTTTTGGTTATGGGTCTATCCTGATTTCCTTTGCCTTAGAGAGAATCCCACTCATGCAACCACAACACATTTCACTGGGTGCTCCTGGACCTAGAGACCCATGGATGCAGAGGTGGGTGGATCTTATGGCTAGACATGCTGGCCAGTCACTGATCTCGTTTTACTCTGCTTTCTTCGAGTGGTTCGACCGTCAGGAGATGTCCTTCTCTAAATATCCATATTCAGGGATGGATTTCTATGGTGATCCAGATTTAGTGTTGCCAGCTGGGGCGCAGTGGAGTGCTATTGGTAAATTGTTTGACCACAATGTTTTTCTTTTTGAAGTTTTTACTTTTTTTTTGTGTTTTTATATTGTTACCAAGACTAAATAAACTTTTATATGTATACAGATGTTGGATCCATTCGACCTATGGTACGCCAACGGGAGGCAGGTGCACCAGTACAGAGAGCTGTTGGGAGGGTAGTTCTTAGAGACCTTGATCTAGCAAAGACCTTGGCTGAGCTGTAGGATCACATAGAGGGTTTGACCCTTGATATTTTGGATGTCTGGATTGAGGAGCTTCCTATGCGATTGCAGCACCATACTATTGGTGTGTCTAGTCGTTGGATGAGACTCCTGCGTATGATGGCACAGGCTGTGACATGTTATCATCAACAACACTAGTCTATTGGGATATTTTCTGCATATATTTTGAGTTTTTGGGTCAAATTTACCGATTATTGTCTTGGACACAAACTATTTGTAAAAACTTATTTATAGCTATCTAGTTGACTTTCAGAGTTTTATTATGGTTAAGTGATGCAAAACTATTCAAATGATGTTGAAAAAATGTTTACTTTACAAATGTCACAAATGTCTATTTAACACATAATTCGCTAGAGAGTCAGTTAATGTGTTTAAATTTATGGAAATATGTTGATATTGAATAAATTCAAATACCTTTCCAAAATTCCAACTCTAAGGAACATGCGATGGATTCCTGGCTTTCGGATGGTATAGACACCAGTAAGATGTAGTACAACAAGTTGTGAGTCTAGTCTGATGATGGTTTGGCATATGCCATCTGAAACAACATCGGAGAGGAGTTCAATCAACGCGCTATACTCAGTGATATTATTTGTTGATTGACCAATACATATCCCTATGAAACTCACTAAATCACCACTAGGAGCGAAGATGGCCCATGCTGCAAAAGATAGATTTTGCGTACTACGACTAGCTTCATCGGCATACCCAACAAATGGTTCCAAAAAGTTCAACATCTGCAACAAATGTGAAGTGGATTACCTAACCAAATAAAAACTCTAAAAGAAAACTAACACACAAAAATGCAATCAAAGCATATGTACAGTGAGTTTTACTACACTTAACTAAGCATAGTAACGTTTAAGATACAACCCATTTCGGGGCAGCGACAATGGAATCCCATCATAATCCACTAACTCATAGGCACCTTTCGTCAACACACATTTAACAATATAAGGGCCCATCCATAATGGTTCAAACTTTCCCGCTCCTAGTTTGTCAGAATCCTAATCGTAAAGTAAGATCAGGTCACCTTCTAAGAAGACACGAGGCTTAACATTTTTGTCATATTGTGCCTTGATGCCTTATGCGCTTCATTAACCAATGCGGAATCACGATGGGTTTCATCCAGATGGATTAATTCCAAAAAACGCGCTTCTTCTTTAGAAGTGTCGGGTAGTAGGTCAATCGCAAGTTTGAGAGATGAGATTTCACATTGGATTGGTAAGACTACTTCCAAATCATACACCGAGGTTTGATATGCCCACAAAGCCAAGTACAGGATTACATGCCAATTCCATTTATGGACTCCAATCATTCTTTGCAACATGTGCTTAAGGACTTTGTTGATAGCCTCAACTTGTTCGTTAGCTTGCAAGTAGTATGGAGTAGAACTATCATGTGACAGTCCTAATTTGGTAGTTAATTCGACTATCATGTGATTGCAAAAATGCGACCCATGATCTGTGACTATAGCTTGTGGTACACGAAACCTAGAAACCACATGGTTAAAAAAAAAGAGAGCAGTCGTTTCACCACTATTGTTCAATGTAGGCATCGCATTGGCCCATTTGGTAAAATAGTCAACAACGACTATAATATACCCATGCCCCCCAGCCAAGGTGGGGTTACATGTCATGAAATCAATGCCCCATTTTGCGAATGGGCCAACAACAATGATTGGATGTAGTGGTGCAGGTGGTATTCTAGTTTTACAATAAAAGATCTAGCAAGCATGGCAACTTTTGACAGCAAGAATGAAATCTTTGAATATGGATGGCCAGAAGTAACCAGCTCGTAGAATTTTTTGTGCAGATGCGTAACTAGATAAATGCCCCCCACAAGCACCTGAATGACATTCATTCAAATATTTTTCGGCTTCCTCATGAGTAAGGCACCTACGTAAGATCATATCGACACCATGACAATAAAGTGTATCACCAATGATCAGATAATCTTTGGCTTGGTATCGAGTACGTCCTGTTCAGAGCGAGATGTATTAGGTCTAAAATCTTGGGTCTGGAGATAGACTAGTATATCTCCATACCATGGATCACTTGATGAAATTAGAAACAGAAACTCATCCAAGGTTGATGCTTCTAATGTTAAATCATTGGAGGACGAGGGAAGATCGCAAAGTAGCTCGGCAAAGACGAGAGATTTCTTTGATTTAGATTTGATGAATTCCAAATCAAACTCCTGCAAGATAACTATCCATTTAGAATATTTCCCCCCCAACAATTGACATGACAAAATGTATGTCATAGGGTTGCAATCTGATACAATGGTAGTTTTGCGAAGGAGGATGTAATGATGAAATCTCTGTACGGCTTGAATGGTTGTCAAGGCTAACTTTTCGACATATGAATATTTGCTTTCTGTATCATTGACATTACGACTCAAATAATAAATAGGATGTTCAGTTCCACTTTCTTCTTGAACTAAAACCATACCAATGGTTGTATCTGCAGCGGCGAGATACAGGTAAAAGTCTTTTTGATAGTTTGGGGCATACATTAATGATGCTCTAATCAGGGAATCTTTGAGAGCATCAAAAGAAGCTTGCACAACTTGGTCCCAATGGAAGGGTACCCCTTTCTTCAATAGACATGTATAACCTTTAGCTAATTCAACATAGTTTGGAATGAACCTCCTTAGAAAGTTTGCCTTCCCTTGAAGTCTCTGTATCTGTAACAAATTTGAAGGTGGAGGCATGTCAAGGATTGCCTGAACCTTTATGGGATCGAGTCGAATTCCGTCTTTCGAAACTACGAATCCAAGAAATTGACCAGAGCCAACACAAAACACACATTTGTGTGGATTGAGTCTTATCTTGTAGTGTCGACATCGTAAAAATATTGCTCTCAGGTGTTGCGGGTGATCAGTCTGTTTTCACGATTGAGCAGGAAAAATCATCAAGATAGGGTTGAACAATGTGTTTGATGTCATGGAAGGCATAATTTATCGCCCTCTGAAATGTAGCCCCTACATTATTCAAACCAAAAGGTAGCTTTCGATAAGCGAATGTGCCCCACGAACATATAAAGGATATTTTTTATTGGTCCTGTGGGCGGATATTGATTTGATTGTAGCCAGAGAATCCATCCATGAATGAAAATATTTCAGATCCGGCACATTCATCAATAATCTAGTCGATAAAAGGTGTAGGATAGTTGTCCTTTGGACATGCTTGGTTTACATCCCTATAATCGACGCACACTCGAATTTTCCCTTGATTTTTGATCACTGGAACAATATTAGATACCCAATCAGTAAAAGGTACAGGGAAAATGAAACCAGCACACAAAACTTTTTCAACCTCTGCTTTAATGGCAGCGGATTTCTTAGGATGAACATATCGAAGCCGTTGTCGTACTGGTTGACATTAGGGTACATTTTAATCCCATGTTCAACAATGCTTGAGTCAATGCTCGACATCTCCTCATAAGACCATGAAAAGATATCTTGAAATTCGTGAAAAGGAGCACAATAATTATCTAGTTCTAATGGAGAACAAGATTTACCGACATGAATGTTTTCTAAAATGTTAGGCTTGGTCGAAATGTTTATAGAAATCATTTCTTCTATGTTAGACAAATTACGTTTATAATCTACAGTATTTACAAAATTTGACAAGAAATCAACGATTGATGGGTAATTAAGTTCATTTGAATAATATTCATTGTCATCTAGAAGATGGGAACGATGATGATAATATTCCCACGGCGTCTCTCCTATCATCATTGATTGGACGATTCCTTCATCCGTAGAATGTATACATGAAAAAGGATCTGAAGAGGTACCATATTCTAATGACCTATCTACCCATGCAATTGTTGAGTGCGGATTAGGGTTTGTCGCACAAGCTCGAAAGATTGATTGCTATGTCGATTCAATGGGGCTTGGTGGCATTGCCTCGCCATGACCATCACTTTCAAAGTAGTTGGAAATCTTCTTAAAATCAGATGATGCAGAAGAAATCATGTTGCAAGTCTCCACTCTTGCCACTTCCGCGAAACCAGATGGTGACGGGAGGGTAAAAGTGCCCATCAGGGAAGGATCTTTAAGGAGACCTACTCCAACATTTTGAAGTGATGGTGAGTTTTCATGTATCAACGGAATGCTTCCCGTAGCCTGTGAACTATTGGCAAAGAAGGCTAGCTGATCAATGACTGTGATTCCACCCTTGAAAGGAAATGCAATCGTTCGAAAGTATGTGGAAACAACAATAGCCATAGCATATACCCAAGGCCTTCCTAGTAAAATGTTGTAATCAAGGAGTCCGTCAACTACCTCGACCTCAACATTTACTGTTTTGCCCCCTAGTTCAATTTGCAGGTTACTTAAAATCCCATATGGAGTGTATGTTCTTCCATTGAATTCTTTTAATGTAGTTGGTGATTGTGGCAAGGGCAGTGAACCAAGAGTTTTCTAGCAGCTCATGGACATAATGCAAGTAGATGCCCCCTCATCAATAATAGTTCAGTGAACATTTTTATTGAGAGCTTTTACTTGTATTAGGAAAGCTAATTGCACCGGTGACTGTGGTGAATATCTCGCATGGTTAAAAACCACAAGATTTGAATCTGTAGGATCTATACCACATATTGCTGACAATAAAGCTTGTTTCTGGGAGGGACAGTTTTGCAACACCTCGAGTGTCGACATAGCGGAAGGTGATTGAGCCAGATCTTGCATTATATTATAGTTTTGAGCTACTCGAGTATGAGGATTGAATGTTGATTTGTGCACAACTCCCTTTGGTGGCTTTATCGTTAACTCAGGTACAATTGGTGGAACAACTTCTGATGAAGTCCAGGTCGAAGTACTAGGTTGATCAATAGCCTGATTATTCGATGACGATGGATTTCCATAATGTTTATTCCTTGTTGACACCAAAACATCGTTTTGCATATTTGCAATGGATAACATGAGTACTTGGGTTGTGGAAGCATTATCAGTTGCAACCAAATGTGTCTCCGGGGTAGGAAACAGATCTGTCAACACTACTGAGGTATTTGAAGTCTTTAGAAGCTTAGAGACCTCAGAGCGATGTGGACAATCTCTTATATAATGCTCATAATTACATATTAGACATGGATAACGAGGTTTCCTAGCCGCGGTAGGGGATTCAGATGATTTCTCAGGAGTGGAATTTTCTTGTTTCTTTTTGTTATTTTCCCCTTTTTCTTACCTCTTGGTTGCTTCAGATTTTTTCCTTTATCAAATGACAAGGCATTAATCTCAGAGGCATGAGTGTTTTCTAATGCATTTGCAGTTTGATTGGAAATAACAAGAGTTTGAACAGATGGTCCTCTTGCTGCCTGTGTGCTTGAAGAACTGATCACACCGTCACCGGCATGAGAGTCCCTACTCGATTTTAGAGGTGGTGGAACAATGAAGGCTGGTCTAGGTGCACTGAGAATTTTATCATAGAGCGTGCCGGATTATGTGTAGATCAAATCCAAGTATTGGGCACAAGTGATAACTTGCTCTTCTATGACAACTCCGCCTTTTTCCACATCCTCGGTGATTGATGGCAGCAAGGATTTTATGAACCACTCAGCGAAAATCTAATCGGGAAAATATGTCTTAACCATTCGATGACGACTTTGCCACTGATGAATATGATATGATATATGGGTGGAGGTAGTCTGTTTGAAGTTGGTCAAGAGTTCCGTTCTAGTCTCGTATTTGATAGGTAACTGGAAGTGGGTCAAAAAGGTAGTGGCTAAATGGTGAAGTTATCGAAAGAAGCTCTTGGTAATTCAAAGTACCATTTAGCAGCTGCACCAGTAAGTGTTCTTTGGAAAAGATGAAGTCTGATTGAATCATCATTCAAAGTGTTGGATGAACACCATAAATGAAAGGTCATAACATGATTCGATGGGTCTTCTCTAGGATTTCCATTAAACTTTAGAATATCATATGGTAACTTATAGGGAATCACTGACCACCAAGGCACATATGCAATTGGATCATTAGTGAGCCAGTTTAAATCTGGTAATTCTAAAGTTGTGACGAATGGAAATTGTCGATTTAAGTCAGGTTACCCAGGATATGATGGAATTGCCTGTGCAATAGGTCTTTGCATACCAGCATAGGGCATCTGCATTTGGTAACCTTGGTAAGGTTGTTGGACAAAACCAGTATAAGGTGGTTGTTGATAACCATATTAGAATTGTGGTTGTCCATAACTTGCAAAGCCTTGCTGTCCAGGTCCTTGGTAAGCTTGATATTGACCAAAACCAGGTTGAGCTTGTGAACCAATTCCAAACTGGGGTTGGGACTGTTGGAATTGGGGTTGTTGGAATTGCGACAACCACAGTTGCTGAACCAACTGTTGCTGCCTAGTAATGAAATATTGACCAAGTTGTGGATCAACTACTAGTGTAAGCTTGGGTCATTCCAGATAAAGGTATACTAACCTGAGATTGTTGCTGGGCTCCAGAAACAAGTTGTTGTTGTATAACAACTTGAGAAACTTGAACCTCTTGGCTTGAAACTTGTGGTTTCAAGGAAGAAGGAAGAAAGATTATTTTAAGTTGATCTTGCTTAGAAATTTGCCTTTGAAGGTTCACCGCGAGATGTGTTCTGAAATTCCTAAGAATGCAACAAGAATGACAACCACTCTTTTCATTTAATTTCAACAATGAAAATCCTAACTGTGAGGGATAGAGCATAGAAGTACTTTTGAACAAACAACAAAGAGCACAAACTAATGCAATTCCCTAAACGTTTCTTTTAGCACACAAACTCAAGCTCTAAAATTCAAATTGCATGTATTTCTTTTCAGTTTCTCTTAATGTGAATGTTGTAATAAGAAAAATTAATGCACAAATGATTCAGAACTTTTTCATAAAAAATGGTGATTTATGACAATTTCTTTTAAAAGAGAAAGGAAGATCGTACGACACTTTCAATTTTAAACAAATGAAGATTTTCGACACTTTCAATGAAAATACAAATCAAATGCGCAAATACATCAATCGATTATCTATGAAAGAGGATTTTACGACGCTTTCACTTCTTGAAGAAAATGATGACTTTACGACACTTTTATACCGACAGAACAATCGATCAAAACTACCGTTCGACAGTGGATTGCAAATGACAAAACAAATACATAAAAAACATCCAACAATCCAGCCTAAATAGGGCCAAATTAAGGAGATGAAAGGCTGGTTTTCAGAGATGAGACATCATTTACATTCAACAAGTAATTCAAAAATGATGAAAATTGAAAAAAATATTTAGTCCCTGGTTGGGAAACTGTCCCTCAAGGGATTAGCACAGGCTGTAGTGATAGATAGTGCGCTGAATCGCTCTGTACTCATGCAGGAAGTGCACTGCAGCGCAGGTCTCAGTTAGAGACAGTGCACTGATGACAGTGAGAAAATCTGAAGGTATTTTTGGCTTAAATTTGATTCAATTTTTAGTGAATTTAGACTTGAATTCAATAAACGACAGGAAGTACAGTATATTGGAATGTTCTAAGAGGCTACTTAGCTACTAAAAGGGGAAAATGATCCCCAGCGGAGTCGCTAGTTTGTTTCAGGAATATTTAGTGTTCTTGGACAAACGCCTAACCCTCTAGATCTAATAGCTGAGCTAGAAACAACAGTCAAAGCAATCTTAATTTTTCCTATAAACAACAGATAAAATAAGGGAACAGAGAACCTACTTGTAACTTCCGCTTGTTCCTTATCTCCCTTGACCGATTTCGCTGCTCCTTCCCGTACTTAAGTCGCTTGAGAAGTACCTACACAACTTATAGAAACAAAAACCTGTCAAAGCATAATGATCTATTGTCTATAAATAACATGGAATCGGAAACATGATATACACATGAATGAATTAATATATAACACAAGCATAAGGGAAAAATCTCGAAAACTTTATTGATAAGAGGAATGATTACAATCAATGCGAGTTCAATCCAGTATCATCCTTCCAATTCAATCCTTCTTCACCTCATGAAAATCAAGGCACTCCAACACTAGACAATACTTGCACTCAATTCTAATCTCATACCACCAACATATCCTTACCACTTCTTATTTTCTAGCCAAGATATCTTAGATGAGTGATATATTTATAGGTGAGTGAAGGAGGTTATGCTATCAATGGAGGTAATGAATGCCTTTCCAAATTTAGAAATTAGTTCCATGGAAGAAGGGATAGGGGATTGATGTTTCCTAACTCCCTTTCTCATCCAAAGGCAAACTCAAAGGAGCAGGTGGCATTTAAGAAACTTCTATAGGCTTCCAATGGATAAGGAATCTTCAAACCCTCACTGAAATTTGCTCAAATTTGCCCAGCGCAGGCCAAAGAGGGACCAAGTGCACTGCATAGCACCCTGTTAATGCATGGTTTGCATTGCAGTGCACCTTAATGAAGGCCTACCTGCGCTGATCTTCTTAGAGGTGGTTTTTGGATGTCTTCAGTGATGGAACTTCTTTGGGAGTAAAGCATTCTAATGACTAACTTCTTTAGGGCACGTAACAACTGTACTAGGGGTTGATGGGCCATAATAGTATTGATCCGTAAGTTGGGGTTGATGTGCCCAAATGGATCTATAACACTTGGTGTTGCAAACTATATTTTGGGCATGGAAATTAAAATAGATCGGGAAAAGAGGAAGCTCTGGTTAAACTAGAGGAAGTATGTCGAGACAATACTGCAAAGGTTTAATATGCAGGATAGTAAACCGGTGAAGGTTCCTATTCCTATAGATGTAAATTTATCTGTCGAACAATGTCCCAAGACACAAGAAGAGGAAGAGGACATGTCCCATGTTCCATATGCAAGTGCAATCAGTAGCCTGATGTATGCGATGGTTTGTACTAGACCAAACATTGCACATGTAGTGGGAGTATTGAGCAGGTTTATGTCAAAACCAGGGAAGGAGCATTGGAAAGAAGTGAAGTGGGTTTTCAGGTATTTGCGTGGCACTAGTGATGATGGTTTATGCTACCAAGGAAGACCAGGATTGGACAGAGTCTTTAATATTCGTGGCTTTGTTGATGCATACTAGGCAGGAGATCTGGATCAGAGAATATCTACAAGTGGGTATGTGTTTAACCTATTTGGAGGTGCAGTCAGTTGGATGAGTAAGAAACAATTTGTAGTGGCACTATCAACTATAGAGGCAGAATACATGGCAGCCACTCATGCAAGCAAGGAAACAGTTTGGTTATAGAGATTGTGTTCAAGTATGGGGTTAGTGCAGGGAGCTATAAGGATCGATTATGACAGCCAAAGTGAAATTTTCTTGGCAAAGAACCCTGCTTATCATTCAAAGAAAAAGCACATTGATGTTCATTATCACTTTGTGAGGGATATGATAGAAGAAAAAAGGGTGTTCTGGTAGAGGTGGACACTTTGAAGAATACTGCAGATGAATTGAAAAAATCTATGAGCTCTGAGAAGTTCTCTTGGTGTAGAGAAACAATGGGCATTGCAGGGGGTAGATAAATGACTAAGCTCTCTTGTGGAAAGAAAACAACAAGTTATATAATGTTGGGTTGTGTTATATTCTTTCCATGACTAGATCCCCTAGTTAACCGATAGGTTAGAGGGGAGTGGGTGGCCCCCTTTTACAGGGTCCAGAGTAGCGCCCCCGGGAAATTTTTTTGGACCTTATATTAGGTTGGGCGGAGCTACCTATGGTTTTGTGCATGGTTTTCGCACATGGTTTTGGACGCGATGGTTTTTGGTCCATGGTATTGGATGCTTCAGCATGTATATATATGTATTGTAACATTGGAAGGAACATAATGAAAAATCAAGCTGCTAGTCCCGATTTTGGGATCTAAGGGAAAATCTTTGTGTATATGTTTTTTATGTGTTATGCTCTCGCATTGTTTATTTTATATTCTTAGAATTCGTATGTAGGTAATTTCTATATGGGTTTAAAACCTAAAAATATCCATAACATGCCTCAAATGGCGATGTGTTTGTGGAAGAATGATTTTCCCTGTTGTATGCATGTTGTATGTAATGGAACTATTCATCCCACAACTTGGGATGTTTGCTGAAATATCCTCTAAGAAGATGAATAACTGTTCTATTGAACATCTCGGTTTGTCCATTTGTTTGTGGATGAAAGGTTGTACTCTTTTTCAAATTTGTGTCCATCATGTCCCATAATTTTGACCAAAAATTCCCAACAAATCGAGAATATTGATCACTTACAATAGAAGTAGGAAGATCAAAATGAACCAAAATGTTTTGAAAGAAAATATGAGCTATTTGTTCAGCTGTAATTTTCTTTTAACATGGTGTTAGTATGCACATCTTGCTAAACCTGTCTACAACTACATACAAGTAATCATGATCTTTCCATGACAATGGAAGACCTCCTACAAAATCGATTGAGATACTCTCCCATGGACATGAAAGTACTGGAAGTGGAGTGTATAAACCAAGTTTCCTATTACTAGGCTTACTTTTAGCACATAAAGAACATCCTCTTATGAAACAAGAAACATTATCCAAATTGTGTGGCCAATAATGATACCTTTGAAGATTCGCCACTGTCTTGCCTGCACCAAAATGTCCAACAATAAATGAAGTGTGCACCTCTCTTATGATACTATTTCTTTCTCCCTGTGGAATACACAAATTGCCTAAGTGATACAACAAACTATTATGTACATGATAATCCAACTCTTCTATTTGGTTTCCTTCACTCAAGCTTGCATATACTTCTTGAAAGTCATTATCATTTACATATTGTTCTCTGTAACTTTTATGCAAAACAGAATTATGTTTGAGTATAACATATGAATTTACAATAGGCCTTGAAATCATATTAGCTACCTTATTGTAGATTCCTATTTTATACCTGATAACCAAATGAAATTGTATTTGAAAACCCATCCATCTGAAATGGCATGACTGCTACAACTTTGACTGTGACTGTAAATACTGCAATGGTTGATAGTTGGTATGGATGGAGGTCTCCTTCCCCATCAAATAGTGCTTCATTTCTTAACACTTTGTACCAATGCATAAAGTTCTTTTTCATATGTGGGATAGTTAGTTACAACTCCATTAAAAATTTTAGAATGAAATGAAATGGGCTTACCATGCTGCAATATAACTACTCTCATGGCATAATCGCTTGCATATGTTTGAATTTCGAATGGCTGTCTATGATTCGGAAGTGCTAATACCGGTGTTGACTTATCTTTTGATTCAAAGCATCAAATTATTTATGTTGTACATCTCCCCAATGGAAGACTTTTTTAACACTTGTCAATGCATGTAATCGAGCTGCGATGGAAGAAAAAATAGCAATAAAATTTCTCCAGTATTGTGCTGCCCCAAAAAGCTTCTTACCTCTGTAACTGTGTTGGGCTTGGGCCAATTCAGAATGACCTCAAACTAAGAGGGGTCTATCTTTAGTTCACATCCTCCAACAATGTGTCCCAAATACACCAAAGAAGTCTTACCAAATTCACACTTCGACATCTTTAAAAACAACTATTCTTTTCTCAAGACATCAAATACTTTGTTTACATGCAAGACATGTTCATCTCTTGACTTGCTTAATATAAGGATATCATCTAAGTAGACAATGACAAAATCATCTAGAAATGGTCTCAATACATCATTCATTACCCTCATGAAAGTAGCTGGAGCATTTGTAAGACCGAAAGGCATAACAAGCCACTCAAACAATCCTTGTTTAGTTTTAAATACAATTTTCCAAATGTCTTCTTCAGATATCCTAACTTGATGATAACCACTTCGTAAATCTAACTTAGTGAAATACTTTGCATACCTCAACTGATCAAGCAAATCATCAATTCTTAGGAGTGGATAATGATTTTTTACCGTGATTTTGTTCAGCGTACAAAAATCCACACACATGCGCCAAGTGTCATCCTTCTTTGGCACCAAGACAATGGGCAGACCACATGGCGAAGTAGATGGGGGTATGATACCTTTGCTAATCAATTCTTGTATTTTCTTTTTGATTTCCAAACTCTCCATAGTAGACATGTGATACATGTGAATGTTCGAAAGTGGAACATCTTGTTGCAACTGAATCTCATGTTGAATTACTCACTTGAGAGGTAACCCCTTTGGTTCCTGAAACATCTTGCCATGCTTGCTTACCACATCAAACAAATCAGAATTTAATTTATCATCACAACCATCAAAAGATTCATAATCAATATCATTCTTTTTCTTGATGACGAGAAGCACAAATTTTTTACTTGCATTTACTAGTCTCTCCATCTGCCTTGCATTAACCAAAGAAATGTTCAGCTTTTTGCGATGGGATCTCACTATGTACTCCACCCCATTCTTGATCAATATGTATTTATTTTCATGGTGATAAAATAATGCTTTTCTATCATACAAATAAGGACTACCCAAAATGATTCCTGAGATGTCAAGTGGAACTACATCTAACTCAACTTCATCAATGAACTTTTCTTGTAACCTGTAAGTTTGCATTGTTTACTATCTAACCCAATGTATATGGATTATGATGAGATACAGTTTCAAGGTTTAGATTTTTAACCAAGTCTTCTGAAATCAAGTTTGATTGTGACCCACTATCAAATAATGAATCAATCTTTGTATGATTTGAAATTAGTCTAACATGAAACAACTCTATTCTTGACTCTTCATTTGGAGTGTTGTTTTGACTATGTGATGAACTAGTGCTTACAACGGTTTCTTTTCCTTTGTTAACCATGGCTGAAATCTTGGTCTCATTACTAGAATCTGAACCAAGATCATGTTTTGTGGTAGCTGCCGTCTTTTGTTTTCCCTTATTGTTTTGTTTCTTAGGCCTTAATTCGAGATGCAATTTCTAGCAGTGGGCTTCATCATGCCCCTCTTTGGAACAATGTTTGTATGTGATTTTCTCCCCTTCCTTCTTCACACTTGCATTCTTCTTTCCCTTCCATTTTCCACCCTTTCCTTTCTCCTTATCCTTGAATGGCTTCCTCTTACTACCCTCTTCCTGAATTTTCTTTCCTCTAGATTCAAGGTGCGTGGCTTGCACACATACCTCATCTAAATTGTTTGGATTAAACATAAGGATAGTATGTTTCAAATAGGAATGTAAACCCCCAATATATTTCAGCAGTGTGTCTTGGGAATTCAAATTCACTCCTAATAACAAAGCCCTTTTTCTAAACTCCTGTGTATAATCTTGGACTGTTTGGCCTTTAAGCTGCCTAAAATTCTGCCAACTCATAATGGATTTTTGCATATAGGCTAAAGGATAAAATTGTCTTTTAATTGCAGAAACAAATTCAACCCAAGAAATGGATATCTTACCATGGATTTTCATTTCCTCTTGAGTCTTTGCTTCCCACCAAACTAGTGCAGCACCGTATAGCCTCAGTGAAGCCAACTGGATCTTTATGTCGTCTTCTTGAAGGTTCTGAATTCTGCAGTATACCTCCAACTTTCGAATCCAATTTTCCAACTTTTCTGCATTCACCTCTCCATTGTATATGGGAAGTTCGAATTTTATGTCCAATTTTAGTAATTGAATTTTTCCTTTTGGGGTTTTGGAATGAGTATGGGTAGTTTCAGTGGTGGTAGTAGAAGATGATATTGTGTGAGATGATGGAGATGATGAGAAATATGATGAGGATGGTGGAGATGGAGGTGGCTTTCCACCATTCCCTTTGGAATCCTTCTTCTCATCTTTTTTGTCCTCTGAGCTTCCTTCTCCATGTGGAGGTTCAAAACTCTCTCCAACCATTATGGTGTTCCTCTCTTCATAGAGGAATTTAACCATCTCAGTCAAAGTGCATAAAGCTTTCTTGAATTCTTCCTCTTTTGAAGAGGATCTTCAAGCTTTCTTTCTCCAGACATATTGGCTATGGATTCAGGGTCAGAAATTTGTATTGATTGTACCTCTTCAATCTCAATTGAAAGCAAAACTTGAGGAGTTTCAAGTGTAGCTGGAATTGGAACTTTGGGTGTTGGATATTGTGGCCTTGTGGCTCTCCTTCTTCTTGGCATTACCTCAAGAGTTTCAATCAATAGCATCCCTTCTCCTTTCTACAACTTTAACCATGTAAGCATCACAATTTTGCAACCATTAAAACCCTAACTGCACAAAATCAAGAAATCAAGCAATTCAACCTTTGCTTTGATACCAAATTGATCTATTTTTGTATGATTAAGTTTTGTTGTGCTAATAACAATTGCAAATTTATAAATATGTGCTTCCTTATTGCTCCTTGTGTTGAGGTTTCATTAGTTGCTTGTGCATACAATCAGATAAATTTCTTTAAGTTTTAAAAAACATTTATGAGAAAAATAGCTTTAGAAAGAAATACTGAACAACAAACATGTACAGTGTAGCAAACCATCAAAGAGACACATTAACATAGTGTTTTGATGAAGGAGTTCACCCCTCCTGGGCTACATCTCCTTGGTCTAGCTTCCATGGCTTGGGCCTTTGTATTAGCTCAATGTGGAAAAAATGATGTTTACAAAGCTCTATGGCTCGTGATACCTACACCAATGTGTTCAAAATGTCCAAATTAGCCAAAAATGACTATTCAATCTTTGAAAACTGACTTTATCTGCTTTGGGTATGACCCCTTTCCATGGTGGCTCTAGGTGTCCTTGAACTTCCCTATGGAAAAATCACCTATATAAGTCTTCTATTTCCTCTTAAACCTATAAAAATGAGTTCAAAATGTTAAAATCATCTAAAATTGACTATTAATTTTCCAAAAGTGGTCGAAAATTGAGCAAGATATGTTGCATTCAATTTTTCCCTATGAAACCCCACTAAATCTGGAGAAGACTCCAGTTAGCACCGCCAAAACTGGCAATTCCACCAAACTTGGCGTGCCTCCAAAACTGCCGCCAACTTAGTATTCGAATTAATTAATGTCAGCCAGGATTAATTAACTGTTAAGCAGGATAGGGGTGCACTTAGCACTGGCCCTAGCCTCGGTTCTCGTGCGTGGTCATATGGAGAGGGGGCTGGCCCATAGGGCTGGCTCCCTCCTCTCCCGCAGACGGCATTCACGTCGCATTAAATATAAAAATGTGGCTACAATTTTTAAATATTTGTCGATGGTTCAATGATATTGCATGGAGTTTGGGAGGGGGAGGTCACGGGTTCATACTCGCCCTCCGCCCATCCCTACATATATTTTTCCCACTGCATATTAAATATTGCACCATTCGAATATTTCGATGGATTTGATATATATTACGGACTTTAACCATACCATTCATATTTAAAATGGGCCATTACATAATTTAAATATATGCGGATTTAGGATTTAATTGGATTTAATTAAATTAAATATCTATATATATATATATATAATAATAATAAAAACTATATAATATAAATAATAGTTATATATATAATATATAATAATATTTAAATACAAATAATTTCAAATTTCACCTTAAGACCACTTCAGCAATTTCACCTCCACATAACCAAATTGGTGAATCCGGAGGTGACACTTGTCACAACCCTATTGGGCGAAAACTGAAGAATATTCCCATTGCTGTTTGGACTACTGATTAGACTGGCATGTCATCATTCTGTCCTATTCTGCAATTTTTTTTGCTATTTAGGAAAACGAACGACATGCCTTTTCTCCTTCATCCAGACTCTGTTTTCAGTGAAACAAATTACGTTGCGATCATTTGATATATATGACGGACTTTAACCATACCATTCATATTTAAAATGTGCCATTACATAATTTAAATATATGCAAATTTAGGATTTAATTAAATTATATATATATATAGTTAATTAAAAACTATATAATATAAATAATAGTTATATATATATAATATATATAATAATATTTAAATACAAATAATTTCAAATTTCACCTTAAGACCACTTAAGCAATTTCACCTTCACATAACCAAATTGGTGAATCTGGAGGTGACACTTGTCACAACCCTATTGTGCGAAAATTGAAGAATATTCCCCTTGCTGTCTGGACTGCTGATTGGACTGTCATGTCATCATTCTATCCTCTTCTGCAATTTTTTGTTATTGTTTAGGAAAACGAACGACATGCCTTTTCTCCTTCATCCAGACTCTGTTTTCAGTGAAACGAATTGCGTTGTGATCATCTTGACGAGACGAACGTAGTCATACAATTTTTTGAGTCAATTTAAGAACTTTGATTTTTGAGCTAAATACTGAGCACCTAATCATTTATGCCCACTAAAATCCTTTTGGACCCCTACTATCAACTATTCAGCAGGTGAGGATACAACTCCCTCACCTTCTGAGTCTGCAACAATTTGTCTTGAGAAGGCTTTTCTCCCTTGAGTCCCACTCTAAGGTATTCGACATCCCCTCTCTTTGAAGTTCTGGTTCTTTTTTCAAGTATCAGATCTTGCTGAAGCTCATCTAGATATTCTGGTGAGAAATAATCTATTGATGGCAACTGAACATGCTCTCCTTGATCATCAATCAAAGGAGGCTCAAACATTTTCAAATTATCAACATTAACAACAGAGTATATTTGCATACAAGGAGGAAAATCAAGCTTGAATGCATTATTACCAATCTTTTCCATAATTTTAAAAGGACCATAATGGACTGGTTTCAGCTTTTTACCTTCCCCTTGAAGTCTGGCTTTGATAATATATAACCAAACTTCATCGCCAACTTGAAATTTGTGATCAACTCAGTGTTTGTCATGCCTTGCCTTGCAACTGCTTTGACTTTTCTCAAGTTGTTCTTGCACTATAAGATGTATCAACTAAATTTTCTCTATGAATTTCCTTGCCTTATCGATGTCACTATGACCTTCGATGGAAACATCTTTCTCAAAGATGAAGTCCAATGGCAATCTTGTCAAGTATCCATAACATGCCTCAAATGGAAGAATGTTTTTCCTTGTTGTATGCATGATGTATGTAATGAAACTGTTCAATTCACAACTTGGGATGTTTGTTGCAATATCGTCTAAGAAGATGAATAATTGTTCTATTGACCACCTCGGTTTTTCCATCTGTTTGTGGATGAAGGGTTGTACTCTTTTTAAACTTTATGTCCATCATGTCCCATAAATTTTACCAAAAATTCCCAACAAATCGAGAATCTCGATCACTTACAATAGAATTAGGAAGACCAAAATGAACCCAAATGTTTTGAAAGAAAATATGAGCTGTTTGTTCGGCTGTAATTTGCTTTTCACATGGTGTTAGTATGCACATCTTGCTGAACCTGTCTACAAATACATACAAGTAATCATGACCTTTCCTCGACAATGGAAGACCTCCTACAAAATCCATTGAGATACTCTCCCATGGGCGTGAAGGTACTAGAAGTGGAGTGTATGAACCAAGTTTCCTGTTACTAGGCTTACTTGTAGCACATAAAGAACATCCTCTTATGAAACAAGAAACATTATCCAACATGCATGGCCAATAACAATACCTTTGAAGATTCACTATTGTCTTCCCTACACCAAAATGTCCAGCAGTAGATGAAGTGGGTGCCTCTCTTATGATACTGTTTCTTTCTCCTTGTGGAATACACAACTTGCCCAAGTGATACAACAAACTGTTATGTACATGATAATCCAACTCTTCTATTTGGCTTCCTTCTGTCATCTCAAAATCAGATCCTGATAGGCTGCTGGTCAGGTTGACTCTAAGTAACTATTTCAACCTACTTTAGGCTGAGGCTTAGCCTCCTCAACCTGAGAGGGCTCTCTCTTGATGGATTAATGATTTTGATTAAAGATAAGATGGCTAACTCTTATAGAACAACTGTGAAAAATATGAATAGTGGAAACACATTAAACAAAACTATCCATTGGACTTATGGAGTCAACAACACCTCAATATAACAATGAACTCAACCCTACATGGAAGTCAGGGCATTCAGCATTTAAACATTCAGAACATAAACTCATATGGGACCACACAGTTTATAAATGTATACAGGAAGTCAGAGCACATTCAGTGAATTTTGAGTGATTATACATCCATACCACTGTAAAAATTAAGAAAAGGACAACATCACATATTCTGAACATAAAAAATCCTTCATGAATCCTGAGAAGTAAAGTCAAGCATGTATTACTGAAAATGAGTCTTACATAGGCCAAATACAAGCTTTTCCATAAAATTTTCCAACCCCTAATACATTATTTCTTCTCCCATATATAGAGTTCATGTAGATTCCTTCCTCCAGCATGAGGGGAATTCGAATTCCTCCTAATTTGACACCTATTGACACTTAAAACTAACTATTTAATACAAAGGACAGCTAACTAGGAGTCCTAGAGACCTAATACAACTAGGAGTGTAACTCCTTATTATGATTACAACAACCTTATCTAAACATTTAAAACATTATTTGACACCTAAAACTCCATGAAGTCGAATTTGATGGTGCTCATAACCTTCCAGTTGGCCCTTGATGACTGATCCTTTTGCTGTTCCTAGAAACTAGGAGACTGTCCCTTGCTCTGTTCTGGCTGAAAAATAGGTCTTGGGACAGAGCTCATAACTTCTCATAAAAAATGTATTTCGAAAAACTGAAGGAGGATTTTTTGAACCAATCCATTCTGAACAAAAACCTCTCTTGGTTTTTTGAAACATCTTTCCTACCGCCCAGAATGAGTCTTTGAAAAACAGGTGTAAAAATATGCTTGTGAAAAACTGCACCTACAGCAGTTTCGTAGCGCAAGTTTGATCATTCATTTCTCTCAAATAATAATGGATTTGAAGAAAGTGGAAGAGGTTTTTGTACTTCAGAATCTTAGGAATGAAAACCTCTTTCACTTTTCAGAGATGAGTTTTTAACTGCTTGTTAATCCCCTTGGAAGTCGACTGCTCTTTTCATAACATAAAACTTTGGAGTTCATAAAAGTCTTTCCTTTCCTTGTTTTGCCTTTGCTAGACACTTATACTTCGTGAATGCTCCGTTTCAGACCCTCCTCTTCAAATAATATTTCCCTTTGTCTTACAAAAATGGTCCATCAAATCACAATATGTAGCTACAGCAGTTTCGTAGTGCACTACGAAACTGTTGTGCATTAGGCATCACTTACAGCAGTTTCGTAGCGCGCTACGAAACTGCTGTGTAATTTCAAAAACACAGCTTACATGCCAAATTTGACTTTCTTGAGCTTCTTTATCTTGAAATGTCCTTCTCATCTGCCTTGAAACTTGCTTGCCTTGCTTGAGCCTTCAAAGAACTTTTATGTATGCTGACCCTGAGTTTGCCAAGTGCTTCTTATGCATGAAAGGAGCATGACAATAACCAAGAACAAATCTTTCTTACCTTACCCTTTTCCTTTGAAATTTGTTTAGTGATAACACCTTCAGTCAAGATTGCATATACTTCTTGAAAGTCACTATCATTTGCATATTGTTCTATGTAACTTTCATGTAAAACAGAATTATGCTTGAGTATAACAGATGAATTTACAATAGGCCTTGAAAGCATATCAACTACCTTATTGTAGATTCCATTTTTATACCTAATAAACAAATGAAATTGTTTTATAAAACCCATCTATCTAAAATGGTGTGATTGCTGCAACTTTGACTGTGACTATAAATACTGCAATGTTTGATGATTGGTATGGATGATGGTCTCTTTCCCCATCAAATAGTGCTTCATTTCTTAACACTTTGTACCAATGCATAAAGTTCTTTGTCATATGTGGGACGTTGGTTACAACTCCGTTAAAAATTTCAGAATGAAATGAAATGGGCTTACCATGCTACAATAGAACTACTCCCATGGCATAATCACCTGCATCTGTTTGAATTTCGAATGGATGTTTAAGATCTGGAAGTGCTAATACCGGTGTTGAACTTATCTTTTTCTTCAAAGCATCAAGTGCTTTTTTTTGTACATCTCCCCAATGGAATACTTTTTTGACACTTGCCAATGCATGTAATGGACCTGCAATGGAAAAAAAATTAGCAATAAACTTTCTCCAATATTGTACTGCCCCCAAAAAGCTTCTTACCTCTGTAACTGTAATGAGCTTGGGCCAATTCAGAATGACCTCAACCTTAGAAGGGTCTATCTTCAGTTCACCTCCTCCAACAATGTGTCCCAAGTACACCAAAGAAGTCTTACCAAATTCACACTTCGACATCTTTAAAAACAACTATTCTTTTCTCAAGACATCAAGTAGTTTGTTTACATGCATGACATGTTCATCTCTTGACTTGCTTAATATAAGGATATCATCTAAGTAGACAATGACAAAATCATCTAGAAATGGTCTCAATACATCATTCATTACCCTCATGAAAGTAGTTGGAGAATTTGTAAGACCGAAAAGCATAACAAGCCACCCAAACAATCCTTGTTTAGTTTTAAACACAGTTTTCCAAATGTCTTCTTCATCTATCCTAACTTGATGATAACCACTTCGTAAATCTAACTTAGTGAAATAATTTGCATACTGCAATTTATCAAGAAAATCATCAATTCTTGGGAGTGGGTAATGATTCTTTACTGTGATTTTGTTCAGTGCACGGAAATCCACACACATGCGCCAAGTGCCATCCTTATTTGGCACCAAGACAATGGGCGAACCACATGGCGAAGTAGATGGGCATTTGATACCTTTGCTCAACAATTCTTGGATTTTCTTTTTGATTTCCAAACTCTCCATAATACACATGTGATACATGCGAATGTTCGAAAGTGGAACATCTTGTTCCAACTGAATCTCATGCTGAATTCCTCTCTTGGGAGGTAACCCCTTTGGTTCCTAAAACATCTTGCTGTGCTTGCTTACCGCATCAAACAAATCAGATTTTAATTTATCATCGCAACATTCAAAAGATTCATAATCAATATCATTATTTTTCTTGATCATGAGAAGCACAAAATTTTTACTTGCATTTACTAGTCTCCTCATCTGCCCTGCATTAACCAAAGAAATGTTCAGCTTTTTGCGATGGGATCCCACTATGTGCTCCACCCCGTTCTTGAGAAATATGTATTTGTTTTCATGGCGATAAAACACTGATTTTCTATCATAAAAATAAGGACTAACCAAAATGATTCCTGAGATGTCAAGTGGAACTACATCTAACTCAACTTCATCAATGAACTTTTCAGTAATGGCAAACTTGAATAAACACTTTCTTGTAACCTGTAAGTTTGCATTGTTTACTATCCAACCTAATGGATATGGCTTATGATGAGGTACAATTTCAAGGTTTAGATTTTTAACCTAAGTCTTCTGAAATCAAGTTTGATTGTGGCCCACTATCAAATAATGCATCAATCTTTGTATGATTTGAAATTATTCTAACATGAAACAACTCTATTCTTGACTCTTCATTTGGAGTGTGGTTTTGACTATGTGATGAAATTGTGCTTGCAACAATTTGTTTTCCTTTGTTAACCATGGCTGAAATCTTGGTCTCATCACCAAAATTTGAACCAATGTCATGTTGTGTGGTAGCTATCTTATTTTTTTCCCTTATTCTTTTGTTTTTTAGGCCTTAATTTGGGATGCAATTTCCAACAATGGGCTTCATGATGCTTGTTATAGACATTTTTGTGCCTTACAGCTATAAGCATGAAATGTCCATAATCTAAGGGATCCAAAGTCCCTAAACATGTTGTCCCTACCCCTAGAGGAACAAGGCTAACAAACCACAACAATTCACAGAAGTTCTCCACCAGAATCTGCTAAAAAACAAGTCAATTCAGGATCAATTCAGTGGCTCCACTAGCTGTCTGCGCTGAAATGCAAAGTCAACACTGGCTACCTGCACTGCAACGCAGGTAGAAGCACTACCAGGGTGCGCTGAATGAGAATTGACAAATGGCAAGTTCATTCAACGAGGTGTCAAGACCCTGGAAGCTTCCAAAATCTTCCTCAATGACACTTGCCTCAGTGAATTCGACTAGTGATGAGTAAGAGGTTCTTAATCTCCAAGTGGAAGCAAGAACCTCCAAGTGGAAGCAAGAACTGCCAGAGGGAGAGGACACTAGTCAGATCTCAAGATGACTCATCCTCTCTCCAAACATCTATATATGGATCTCTCCTCCATGAGATCTAGAGGCTGGAATTTTGTTATTGCAAAGAATTGCTGTTGGTTTGAGATTGGAATCATTGGGTGCTTAATGCTTTGAAGGGGGTGAAGATAGGAATTCCATTTGCTGGGAAGGAGATGCTGGATTGGAGCCCTCTGGGTTGTATCTCTTCCTGAACCTTGTTATTCATCAATAAAGCTATCTTGGTTTCTCCTATATACTGATGTATCTTTGATGTATGATTGCATTAGTATGTTTAGTTTATTTCTAATCCTGAACTAGTTATGAATATGAATCCATGTCTTGTGTAGTGTTCTCTTCTTGTGATCTTGCAGAAACCTCTTGAAGCTGGGCGAGCAAGAAGGCAAGTAGCTGGGAACCCTCAAAGAGAAGATAGACCGGATCGAGGGACAAACGGAAGACACCGGTTAGTCCATCTATCTCTCTTCATTCTTAATTCATAAAGGAGGAATACTAGAATAGCTGTCTCTGTTTGTTGCTAAGGCACTGTCACACCTTAGGTGGATAGGATCGTCCTGCATAGGCATTTTTCCCCACAAAAAATTGGCGACTCCGCTGGGGAGATCTGTTTAGTCATTTTATTTGTGTCTCTATCATTGTTTGTTTCATAGACTTGACAGCAACAATCGAACTGCATCTGCTATTCCCAGATGCAAAGTAGACAGTTGCTGCTTTGATCCAATCACTGGACTTGTCTATGATCTGAACAATGGACTCACAAATGATTTGATGATCCTTTGTGATAGATCTTAGTACTCCCTCAAAGCATCCCTTTGATTGCACCTTGCTTATTGCTTTTATTTGGCCTGAAACAGTAGATTAAATAGCAATCTGTGACCCAGAACCCAGTGAGAAACGAGAGTTTCTCCTTCAGCGCAGACCCTGTGAAGGGATTTTGCATTTCAACGCAGGTCCCGTGAAGGCTACCTGCGCTGAATGTCAAAACCCCTGTGTTGAGGTTGCGCTGATCCAGTTTGGCCTTGTGCAGCTGGGGTTCTCTGCTCTGTTTTGCCTTGTTTTGATCTCTGATTTTTGCAGCCTGTAACCAGCATAGGTACCAGTCTGATAACTCCTTTTCTCTGCTTAAATTCTGCCTCCTTTTGTACAAAAAGACTGTGAGTGTTTTTTTGTGTTTGTGGCGTCATTTACAGTTTTCCTTTGCAAGAGTGAAATAGTCATCCTGTAGCCCTTGATTCAGATCTGTTGATTGTGATCTTAGAAGAGAGTTCATTGGTTGTTTACAGTTGATTATACATTTACTTTTGCTTTTGGTTTGAGTTTGTCTCTTTTAAGTGTCGAAACAAGTCTTCATTTCGAAAATCGTTAAGTGTTGTAATCTCTTCTACCCTCTCTGATTTCGAAAAAGCAAACTTGTTTGTATTTTTCATTTAAAAGCAAATTCAAAGTTGTAAAAAAAGCTTTCTTTGTAGGCATCAATACTAAGAAAGCGGAAAACAAACACCTGCATTGTGCATTTGCATTTTTGATAGTTTGCATGTTTGATTTAGGAAAAGTGCATTAGAGTGTGCTGATTGCTCTTTGAGAAAAGATGGTGTCTTTCTTTTCCCTTAGTAGCTAGGATTTTCAAAGTTGAAAAGATATAAAGCTTGCTTATCATCTTTAGACTGCATTTAGGAATTGTATCATACATCTCGTGGTGAACCTCAAAAGGCAAACTTCTAAAAAGATCAACCTAAAATAAATTGAATGAACTTAACAACGCTTTGCAACATAACGCACAACATAGAGGTCTAGGCTAGAGACGTGTTCCGGCGTCGTAAAGCCTGGTGACTGTCGATCTCGTTGATGGTGGGTGATTCCTCCTGAGGGACGATAGCGCCAGTACGGATTGTGCTCCCACGTACCGTCGCGTATATATTGGGAGACCCCTATAGGCATAAAACCTTTATCCTTAGGAAGCCGTGTCGGCCGCCCTACTGATCGCAATGCACTGAACACAGCATTCAGGAAGATCGACCGCCCGTACCCTAAAAAGTATTCTGCGGTTTTGCGAAAAGTTTGGCACACCCTCTACCTAGAACTCCAGAGCAGTTCCTTTTGGCCTTTTTCAGACTCTATAACGGAAAAAGTCCATCCGAGCATTTGTCACTTCGGGCTCGTTAAAACATTAAAGGAGACTAGAGTCATCTTTTGCTTTTTCTCGACTCTTTAAAATTGAAAAAGCAGGTTGTGTCTAAGCGTCGTTAAAATTTATTTTAAATGGAATAATCATCACCATTCCCTCGTTGATCTTCGAAGTTAGTCTCTTTTCATCGTAAGTTCTTGTAGAATCGCTAGAAAATCTTTTGGATAGACTAGTTATGTCTAAACAACCGTCGACATCCAGGACTGTGTCATCCGACACAGTAGCGGCAGAGCCTCCTGCTGCTACCCCAACGATGTTCGATGGTATACCATCTGTCCCGGCAAGTTATCAACAACAAGCCGGAGTCCCATCAGGGACTGCTTCGACGACATGGTTAGTTCCTATTTCTTCATCCAGATTATCATCTGGTATTTCTTATGTTGAAACTCAACAAATTGATCCAATGTGTCTTCAAAGGCCAATCTGCCCTTTAAGTACTGGATTGCCACCATATGGAGGGCAGTATGCCTTTTCATTGTTCCCTCGCGGAGAACAACCATATGGGAGTTTACAACAAAGTTCAGGTCAAACTGGAATTACATCCAGCGGTTGGGTACCAATACTGCCTCAGCAACCAAGGGTTGTATATTCAATGCAACCAGTCCACCCTGTGTCGAATATTCCCACTATACCTGCTATGGTTACTGCGTCGCAAGTACAAGCGCTACCTGTTGTATGTCAACCCCAACAGCCTCAGGTTGCAATACAACAGCCTCTTGTCTCAACGACTCAATCACAACCTCAGGTTAGTGCCTCCTTATCTGCAGCGACTCAGGATCAAACAAGTACTGTGACTCCTCATCTTGGTCAATCATCTAGTATTGGTCAACAGCAAATGGTTCAACAACCAGAGCTGGTTCAAACTCAACAACCCCCATTCCAGCAATCATATCGAGGACCTGAGCAACAAGTATTTGTAAGTAATGGGCAATCCCATTTCCAAAGCGGTAATCAACAACCATATTATAATGGTTATGCCCATCAACCTTGTCAAAGTTGTCAGCATCAAATACATTATGCTGGTATGCAAAGACCCACTGCTCAGGCGATTCCATCTTATCCTGGGTATGCTTCGCCTAACCTGAATCAACAGTTGCCCTTTGTAGCAACTCTAGAATTACCAGATCTAAACCGGCTGACGAATGATCCAATTGCTTATGCCCCTTGGTGGCCAGCGATTCCGCATAAACTTCCGTCAGATATTCCTAAATTTAATGGAAATCCGGGTGAAGATCCGTCGAATCATGTGATGACATTTCATCTGTGGTGTTCATCAAACACCCTAAACGATGATTCGATTAGGCTTCGCCTTTTTCAGAGGACGTTAACTGGTCCAGCGGCAAAATGGTATATTGAATTGCCTATATCTTCGTTCAACAACTTCAGTACCTTAGCCACGACTTTCTTAACCCATTTTCAGTTACTGATAAGGTATGAAACGGGAACGGAACTCCTAACCAACTTCAAACAGACAACGGCCACTCACATGTCTGATCATATACATGAGTGGTGACGTCGTCGTAGGATGGTAAAAACGTACGTTCCCGATCAGTTATTAGCTGAATGGTTTATCAAATCCTTACTTCCTACAATCACGGAAGATGTGGCAAAGGGGGGAGTCGTAACGGAAGAGCAAGTCATCGCTCGTGCGCAATATCTGGACTTGGTCTATACTCAGTTTGGCACGCTCTACGACAAAATACTTGACGCCCCTAGACCGGAATTCTCAATTCCTCCTCCTCCTAAATCAAACAATGACTCTCATGCCATCGATGGCGTGATTGGCACGACAGACACGAAATCGACAAAGGCTACATCTAAAAGGGCCCGTAAGATTTCCAGTCAAAATGCAAATGAGGAACTTCTTGCCTCGGAAATAAATGCCGCGTCGACCGACAAGGGCAAACAACTGAAGCAACCAGGGGGCAAGAAGAAAAAGAAAGGGAGAAAAAGGAAACCCCATACGGGGTGTCATATATGCGATGAGGATCATTGGACGAGAGATTGTCCACATATAGTTGAAGTTAAGAAACTCTTTAAGAGTTCAAAAACCTCAGCAGTATTGACTGATCCGTTTCCAAGCCCGGGTATCAAACTGGTTGCTAATCAAAATGCTTCCCGATCCCAAGTGCTTATGTTGTCTATCTCAAAGCAGAAAAATGATGCTTTGGCAAGGAATAAAGATTACGGGAATCCACAGGTGTCGAATAACAAGGCTAATGAACAACCTAGTAGTTCGACAACAACTTTGACCAAAGTTGTGCCACCCACCATTCCTGAACAAATGATAAAGTCGCCAAAGGGAGTAGTGTACAAGTCGACATTTAATCCTCGTGCAAAAATAGCACAGAGTTATAATATAATAGAGGACCTGGTCCAATCGCCATCCGCTATGTCGACGCTTGAGGTACCGCAAAGTTGCCTCTCCCAAGAGCAAGCTTTATTATCAGCAATAGGTGAAATTGACCCAATGGACTCCAATCTTGTGGCCTTTGATCATAAAGGATATGACCCTCAGTTACCAGCTCAACTAGCTTTCCTTATTCAAGTGAAAGCCCTCAACAAAACTGTCCATTGAACAATTATTGATGAGGGGGCATCTACGTGTATTATGTCGATGAGTTGCTGGAAGAATTTAGGCTCACCACCCTTGTCGAGATCGTCAACGACGTTAAAAGCATTTGATGGACGATCATACACTCCATACGGGATTTTAATTAACTTGCAAGTTGAACTAGGGGGCAAAACAGTGGGAATTGATGTTGAAGTGATTGATGGAAACCTCGATTACAACATCCTACTGGGAAGGCCCTGGATATATGCCATGGCCGCAGTTGTGTCGACCTACTTCAGGAAGATTGCATTTCCCTTTCAAGGAGGAATTATAGTCATCGACCAACAAACTTTCCTCCCCGACAGTTCACAAGTTACGGGAAGCATTCCAATGATCCATGGAAGCAATCATTCGCTTCAAAATATTGGAGTAGGTCTCCTAAAAGACCCTGCCTTAATGGGTACTTTTGCCCTACCGCCTGCAAGTAATCTGGCGGAAGTGACCACAGTGGAAACCTACAATATGAAATCTTCTATATCTAATGGATTCAGAAGATTCCTAAACATTTTGTCAGCGTGGATCATCGCCCTGATAGAAATACTGTAAATACATTGGGCTCCGAGGATGGTTCTAATCTCGTGTCAACCTCGTTAAAAAATGAAACAAGGAGTCATGAGGATAGTTCTTTTACTGTGTCAACCTCATTAAAAAATGAAACAATCTCCTTTCCAAATCTCAAAGGTAAACCTTCATTCCAACCACCAAGTTGAATGCAATGAAGCTTGGGGGGCATGCACCTCGATTTGCGTTGTTATGCTGGGGGCATGCAAACTTATCATCGAGCAGTTTTAGCACACAGTTCATGCTCGTTAAAAAATAAACGCAAGATTCGAGCAGTTTTAGCACACAGTTCATGCTCGTTAAAAAATAAACATAAGATCGAGCAAATGTTTCCACCCGCGTTTAAGCTCGTTAAAAAATGAACTATCTTCCGGTAAATAACCACCGTGAATGTAACATTATCAGCCGTTAAAGCCTTGGTCGTGTTTGCACCATCACCTCCACTTTTCCATTGGCCAATCGTTCACCTCCATATGTTTGTTTACCCATTTTGAGGAACAGCTGCGAAGAGTGATTTCACTAGCCATCCTTGTGACACTGCCGTGATTGGAAAATTCCAATCTGTACCTGGAATCAGCTGCTAACCTGTTTCATCACTCGTTCCTCAAAAGACGAGTCTTCTTTAATCTCTTTTCATCTGACTCGTAAAATATGAAAAGATTGTCGAGTCCTTGGCCTTCCAACTCGTTAAAGGGACAGGAAGTGCTATCCCTCCTCTAGATTTTAATCTTTTTGGACCTGAGGGATTATTGCACAAAAAGATCGAGCGCTTGTTTTATTCGGCTCGTTAAAACTATCGAAAACTCATCACTTCGATATTGTTTTATACTTTTTCGGACCTAAGGGATTAGATGACGAAAAAGAACTTTTGGAGTTAACTTTATGTACCTTTTCAGACTCTCTAAAAATGAAAAGGACCGAGTTATCTTTGTCGTTAGACTCGTTAAAATCATTAAATAGCGACAAACTTGTCTTTAGACGAGAATGAGTTTCACTATCGCTAGGATCGTTAAAACATAGCGATGGGCTTGCCCGAAGGGCAGGTTATAGAACAAGCATATGTTATCCTCCTCAAGCTTGAAAAAAATAAAGAGGTACTGGTCAGCAATGACTGGGGAAAATTGGGAGAAACTCAAGAAAACTTTGATGGTAGCAAGTCGCTCTTGAACATGACACTTTTCCTTCGTACCAAAATCGGGTTGGGTTGTTTCATTCATCGGTCACATCACCATGGTCTCGCCATACCATCCATATTTGGGGTAATGCTACCAATCCATCGCATCAGTGTCGCCATATGTTCAAGAGAAGTCGTTCAGAAAAGTAAACCGTGTCCCATCCACTGCCGTACATTATCCTTCATCCTTTCATGACCGCCACCCTGAATCATATGTCACAGATCGTTTTCACCTCCATCAAAATCATTAGCTCCGTTCCGTGTCATTGATGTGGGATTCATTAAGGCCCTCCTTTGACGGATCGCTTCTTGTTGACATCAGCTCATTATCCAAGAAGTTGATCTAGGAACAACCCCTTCAGTAATTTGAAGCTTGCATGCCTCAATGGCAAGTTTCTCACTTCCGGCGACAAGTATACATCAATGACCTTCGACCAAAAGATTTTGCGTGGTGTTCGACGCCAAGTCCTTTATTCACACCACGTGAATTGTACTGCAGTACCTTGAGGGTCATTATCATTATCGGTGATTCCTCTCGCGCTTGTTAACGGTTTACCTCATTGACCGGTAATCAAGCGATGTCTTTCCATGTTTGACTTCAGAACATTTCTCACATGGATCGACTTGTACTTAGAGTGAAGATCAAACGAGTTTGAAGACCCCGGATCTAGTTTCATCCATTCGAGCTGCGATATATATTCAGGAAAGATAAAGACATTGACATGTACATTATTGCAGCAGATAATCATCCTATCCAAAGGATGATAATTGCATCAAAATTATCAGTCTACCATCAGACGATTGTCTGTTCTATGTACAGGAAAATGAATTTATAAAGCTGAGCATGGGAATGCCCGCCTCAACTAGATCATGAAAGCAGTATGAAAAATAATGTATTGTATTGTATCTTATTACAGGTCTCCTCCCAGCATTGGATGAACTTCGGATCCTCCTGATAAAGCATTTCACCCGATAAACGACCTCATACTTTAGGGGGCAACTGTTATAGACATTTTTGTGCCTTACAGCTATAAGCATGAAATGTCCATAATCTAAGGGATCCAAAGTCCCTAAACATGTTGTTCCTACCCCTAGAGGAACAAGGCTAACAAACCACAACAATTCACAGAAGTTCTCCACCAGAAACTGCTCCAAAACAAGTCAATTCAGGATCAATTCAGTGGCTCCACTAGCTGTCTGCGCTGAAATGCAAAGTCAACACTGGCTACCTGCACTGCAACGCAGGTAGAAGCACTACCAGGGTGCGCTGAACGAGAATTGACAAATGGCAAGTTCATTCAACGAGGTGTCAAAACCCTGGAAGCTTCCAGAATCTTCCTCAATGACACTTGCCTCAGTGAATTCGACTAGTGATGAGTAAGAGGTTCTCAATCTCCAAGTGGAAGCAAGAACCTCCAAGTGGAAGCAAGAACTGACAGAGGGAGAGGACACTAGTCAGATCTCAAGCTGACTCATCCTCTCTCCAAACATCTATATATGGATCTCTCCTCCATGAGATCTAGAGGCTGGAATTTTGTTATTGCAAAGAATTGCTGTTGGTTTGAGATTGGAATCATTGGGTGCTTAATGCTTTGAAGGGGGTGAAGATAGGAATTCCATTTGCTGGGAAGGAAATGCTGGATTGGAGCCCTCTGGGTTGTATCTCTTCCTAAACCTTGTTATTCATCAATAAAGCTATCTTGGTTTCTCCTATATACTGATGTATCTTTGATGTATGATTGCATTAGTATGTTTAGTTTATTTCTAATCCTGAACTAGTTATGAATATGAATCCATGTCTTGTGTAGTGTTCTCTTCTTGTGATCTTGCATAAACCTCTTGAAGCTAGGCGAGCGAGAAGGCAAGTAGATGGGAACCCTCAAAGAGAAGAGAGACCGGATCGAGGGACAAACGGAAGACACCTGTTAGTCCATCTATCTCTCTTCATTCTTAATTCATAAAGGAGGAATACTAGAATAGCTGTCTCTGTTTGTTGCTAAGGCACTGTCACACCTTAGGTGGATAGGATCGTCCTGCATAGGCATTTTTCCCCACAACAATGCCCCTCTTTGGAACAATGTTTGCATGTGATTTTCTCCCCTTCCTTCTTCACACTTGCATTCTTCTTTCCCTTCCATTTTCCACCGTTTCCCTTCTCCTTACCCTTGAATGGGTTCCTCTTAATACCATCTTCCTGAGTGTTCTTTCCTCCAGATTCAAGGTGCGTGGCTTGCACACATACCTCGTCTAAATTATTTAGATTAAACATAAGGATAGTATGTTTCAAATAGGAATGTAAACCCCCAATATATTTCAGTAGTGTGTCTTGGGAATTCAAATTCACTCCTAATAACAAAGCCCTTTTTCTAAACTCCTGTGTATAATCTTGGACTGTTTGGACTTTAAGCTGCCTAAAATTCTGCCAACTCATAATGGATTTTTGCATATAGGCTAAAGGATTAAGTCGTCTTTTAATTGCAGAAACAAATTCAAACCAAGTAATGGATATCTTACCATGGATTCTCATTTCCTCTTGAGTCTTTGCTTCCCACCAAACTAGTGGAGCTCCTTCTAGGCTCAGTGTTGGCCGGATAAATCGATCTTGCAGACAAGACCGATCTCCCTAGTACCACAAGATAATCTAGCAACAAACAGAAAAATAAATCTATCTTTCTCTAGACACATGCAATTTACAAATAAATACTATAGAGGTGTTACGATCCTACTTTAGATCCAACGCTTGTTCGTTATAGTCATCCCTCGATCGTCCGAAAGAGTTATCCTTTAAAGACCTGCAAACACAAATAAGCAAACATCAAATACAACCTGCATAGCAAATATCATAAATCATGTTTATTATGGTGATCAAGGAATCCATAAAATAAACCATAAATGAATAGCTTATTGAGAAAAACAAACTTATTTGTATTAAATTTGAAGCAGAAGAACCTTATAACCTTTTTAGCCTTGCTGTTGAACAAGCTCTTCCTAGGGTCCGAAACAAGAATTTCCTTTACTTTGACAAGCCTTGAACTCTTCCAAATGAGATCTTAGAGGTATGTAATCTCTCCTATTAAAAGCTCAACTAAGAAGACTAAGTTCCAGCAACATTTCACCTCAAAAATATTCAACTTTTTTTTTAAGTAACCAGCCCAATGCTTCATTTTATAATGCAAAAGAGGAGGTTACAGGTCCACCTATGAAGGGATAAAGTCCTCCTTCAAAGGGATAAACTCCTCACATCAAGGGGTTAGCTCCTTAAGGTATGGGATGCATGAACCTTAAGAGAGTGAACTTGCCACCTCAAGATTCCTTCCAGAAGCTTCTAGAAATGACTGAAAGTGAAGTTTTTAGAATATACTCACGCCTTTTAACTTTTACAGGGGTCTACACCCATAACACAGAGACAGAGCGATCAGGTGCGCAGGAGACATGACCATTAGGTGCGGGACCGCAGGTAATGCAAAGAAAAAGTGTGGAACCAGAGTTTTAGACACTTTTTAGGGCTTTCTCTTATTTTAAATGCTTGATATGAGGAACTGAAGCTTAAAAATTGCAAAGGAGGAAAGTATGAGTGATAATGGACTCACACAGATTGCAAAATGCCAAGGTGAAAATTTTTAGTGCAACAGATTGCCCCCTAAAGTGTGAAGTCTGTAACAGATGAAGATGAAGTCTTTGATGTATGAAGAGTGAAGTACTTTATCATTTCAAGGATCATCCTGCGGACACCCTAGTCGGAACCTGTAAAAACATTCAATGCAAAATATATATATGTAGACATATCATCGCTGAGGTAGGCATTCCCATACTTAGATCAAAACTGAATAGAAAACTAACTAAACTATTATGATACAGGAATGATTTTGTAATACATCAAGAGTATAGATATGTGTAGACATAGTATGGATGCAGCCATCTATTTATGAATAGTCCATTGTATAATGAATAACAAAATTCCTCGCAACCTGGATGGTAGAAACTAGATCCAGGGTCTTGATTTCCGCTTCTCGAACTAGTACGATTCTATCCATGTGAATGAATGTGTCAAAGTCGAACATGGTAGAAACCACTTGATTACCAGTCAATGATGTGAATTGTTAACAAGTGTGAGAGAAACCACCAGTAATGTCAATGTCTCTCAAAGTACACAGTATAATCCATGAAAGGTGAATAAAAGAGCTAGAGTCGAACATGTCACGGAATCATTCGATCGAAGGTCAATGATGCAACCTATCGTCAAAGGCGAGAAAACTGCCATTAGGGCATGCAGCTTTCAAGGTACTGACGATTTCTAGATCAACTTCCTAGATAATGAGCTAAAGTCGATAGAAAGTGACCCGTCGTAAGCAAGCCCACAACACGAAATCATAGATAAAGTTTTGAAGAAATATATTTTCAAGGACTAACTTAGGGATGGTCAAAATGGATGATAGATATTTTGCAGATGAATGGTTTTTTTGAACTGTTCTCTTGAACACATAACGACACTGCAGATGGTTTGGTGACAATTGGAGCAAAGTTAATACCCAAAAATTGGCTGAAGACTTTCAATGTGGTTTGATTAACTGTTAGGCAAAGGATTTTCCCAACCCAAGTGAACAAAAAGTGACGTGTTCAAGAGTGGTTGATGGGTTTTTACAGAAAAAAGTGTAACAAACAGGTTCATTTTTCTCTCTTTTCCCCACCATTTCTGGCAAGTACCTCTTTATCTTTGACAAGCTTGAGGAGGATAACATTTTCTTGTTTATAAGCTCATCCTTCGGATGAGTCCAACTTAGTTTAAAATTCGAACACTAAGAAGGAGTGGTTCGTTCCTGTTTGAAATTGAACAGGTCCTTTACTATTAAATTTTAACGAGTCTAGTATACGAAAAACTCGGTGTTTTTCAATTTTAGGGATTCAGAAGAAAAACCTAAGAAAAATCCATGGGCATATTTTTTCGTAAATTTGTGTCCCTCAAGCCCGAAAAAGTATAAAATAATACTTCAGAGAACCGCTTGACCATTACGATCAAGGAGTACTTTTCATAATTAGTGACTCTAATCCGAAAAAGTAAAAAAGTTATCAAAGACACGTCGTTTCATAACCAGTATCAAACTTGAAATGACAAAAGTTTGGCGATCTTTTCATGTTTATACTGTCAAAAAAGAGTTGTAAGTGGACCGCCCTTTTAATTCCGTTTAACGAGTTAAAAGGGGAAAAACTCAGAAATATTTTCATATTTTACAAGTCAAAAAAGAGCTTAAAGAGGACTCCAATGTTTCACTTTTTTGTAAATTTTTGAAAGAGTTCGAAAAAGTGATAAAAATATACTCTTTGTTGAAAAATGATTCATTTTTCCTGAAAAATCGAATATTCTGCACAAAAGCTCAAAACATTATTCATACATGTTTAAGATAAATAAAATGTATTTAAAAAGTTACCTTTTTAAAGTGAAAAATAAATAAATTAAAAATTCATTTATTCAAAAAATCTTATAAAAAGGGCTTTTCTAAGTTCATTTTTACCATCTGATTTCAGAGTGAGAAGTGAGAGTTTTTGGGTAAAAAAGTTCCTGTGAAGATTCTAGAAAATCCGTCCGTTGGAATCGAAAACCATCAGCTCCAGGTAATTCATGTCCTCTTTATCTTGCATTTCATCCATTTACATTTTTATTTTAGGCTTTAGATTTAATTTTTAAGGGAAAAATTAGTTTAGAAATTCACTCACGGGGGCCCGCAGGTACAACACACGGCCCCTGCGGACCTTGACTTTTTTCTACAAAGAAAAAAGTAGTGGGTCCGCACCTATTGCTTACAGGCCGTGCGGACCTATGCACTGTCTGTAACTGGCGGGTGCCGACCCCGTGAATATGAATTTTAAAATTGATTTTTCTCCATATTTGCCCAAAATTTTCCAAACAAAATTGTTCTAATATGTCTTTTTTGCATTATAGGACACTCAAAATTCTTATTTGGCGGGAACACGAGCATGAGGATGTGGATCTTGTTGCAATAAATCATCCACCCACATTGAATGCATTGAGAGCATGCAAACTGTTTAAGTTTTGGGCCATACCAGGCATGAGGGCCCAAGTAGACTTCTTGCAATGGCTAGTAGACAGGTGGAACATACATGATCAGTGTTTCGTGATTGGTGGCCACCGGCTCGAAATCGAGCTAGTGGACATATATTTTTTGACTGGTTTGCCCAAGAGAGGTGAATGATTATCTCTTTTCGGGACTAGGCCAGGTGGCCAGTCTGTCGCTAGTCTTTGATTGGAGTTTTGCAATGATCAAACAAAGGACAAACGGATTGATATTAAAACGATCGACCGTCCTGAACTTAAGGTTATTGCATTCACTGCTACCAGGCTATACGGGAGTGCAACATTGCAAGTGGCTACTGGATCCTAGATGCTGATGGTTGTAGACTGTTATCGAGGCACCATATTCAACTGGTGCGAGGTTGTGTTAGCAAATGTGAAAGGCCAACTTACCAGAGCAAAGAACGGACAACTGAAAAACTTTGGATATGGTTTTATCGTCGTCAACTTTGCTCTAGAGAGGATCCCTACACTAGCCCCGCAGAATCTTCCTGTTGATGCTAGTCTTCCTTGAGAGCCTAGGATAATGCGTTGGGTTACTTTGATGGCCCGTCACCCTGAGGAGGGTTCAGAGGTTGTTCGATTTCCGCCTGAGTATTTTCGTTGGTTGAACAACCAACTTTTTGTGATTCAAGATTTTCCATATGCTGGGATGGATTATCGTGGTGACCCAGACATGATTCTTCCACCAGGAGAATAGTGGGATGATTCAGGTAAAATGATTTTGAACACTTTCTAAGTTCTAATTTTTTTTATTTTTTATTTTATTATTATTATTATTATTTTTAAATCATCCAAAACTGATAATCAAAAGTTTAAATGCAGATGCGGGTCCATGACGAGCAGCCGCTCTCCAGCCTTTCGAGAGGAGACACCCAACTGCAGCAGCACTAGCCCCACAAGACCAATCAGCAGAGGTCCTGGCCGATTTGGAGCATCATCTAGAGCGCTTGACAGTAGACATTCCAGAGACTGGCATAGATGATATTCCACTTAGGTTACAAAAATATGTGATTGGGATCCCAGGACCTTTTAGGAGGTTCCTTTGTAGGGTGGCCCAAGTAGTGGTTTCTTATCGTGATCATCACCAGGGATAGGATGATCGCTTTTGTAGACTCACACGACATTTTTGTCTTTTTGTATTATCATTTTTGTCGATCATAATGTGTTTTTCAACCTATGATCGAAGATGATGTATATTTTGACACACTTCTTCTATGCTATGATATATCATTATTACCGGCTTATCTTGTGTAACATGTTATTGAATGTTTTTAAATTTACTATTTTGATTATTGCAAATGTCTATTTATCATACGAGAAGCAACTACATCTGCTAATGTATTTAAATGTCTTGGAATATGCTGATACTCAATGTAATCAAATTCACGTTTCAAGAGACGAACTATCAAAAATAATCTTAATAACATTGGATTTCTAATGGCATAAATCTTATTAAGCTGTAATACAACGATTTCAGAATCTGACCTAACAATCAAACTTCGAATCCAAAAAGAGATGGATTCAGATAATAACTCAATCACTACACTATACTCTGCAATGTTATTCGTTGTTTGACTGAGGCTTACCCCATGCATAGATACTAACTCATCAGAGGGTGAATAGATAACCCAAGCTACGGAAGAAATGTTCCGTGTATTACAACAATCACCATCAGCAAAACCAATGTATGTTTTAAGAGACGTTGACATATGCAATATCAAGAGTAAAATCAAGATAAGTAGAAATAATGATAAAAACACTCTCTAAACTAGGCACACTTTTGTAATCTAAAACACACCAGCTGTAAAGAAACTAATCTAACAAAAAATCTCCACCCAGAATTTAAGCATAATATCTCTTTAGATAAAGCCCATTTATGGGTTTACCCAAAGAGACACTGTCAAAATCTACCAATTCATAGGCCCCTTTTGCCAGCTTTCGCTTAACAATATAAGGACCATGCCACATAGGTACAAATTTTCCAGCCCTTAGCTTATCGTTTGCTTGATCATATAGTAAAACTAGGTCTCCTTCTAAAAAATTACGAGGTGTAACATTTCGGTCGTTCTGAGATTTTATCCGTTTTGCATGAGTCTCATTTGCTATTGCAGCAGTGCGTCGATTCTCATCTAGCTAAGCTAAGTACAAGAAACGTTTCTCCTCTTCAGAAGTGGCTGGGAGTAATTCTATGGCTAATTGCAATGACGGGATTTTGCATTCAATAGGTAACACTGCTTCCAAACCATAGGCCAGTTGAAAAGAAGTGAAACTAGTTGATGTTTTTACTGAGGTCCGATATGCCCAAAGCGCTGAAAATAACATGTTATGCCAATTCGATTTATGAATACCAATGATTTGTTGGATCATAGTGACTAAAACTTTATTGATGACTTCAACTAGACCATTAGCCTATGGGTAATACGGAGTAGAACTATCGTGACGCAGGCCAAGTTGATATGTCAGTTCAGTCATCATCATGTTTCGAAAATGACTTCCATGATTATTAATAATAGCTTGAGGAACACCGAATCTAGCAATTATATGATTGAATATGAAAGTTGCAGCAGTATTGCCGTTTGTCGAAAATGTAGGCATCGCCTCAGCCCACTTAGTAAAATAATCTACCGCTAGGATAATATACGCATGTCCCCGACCGAGTGAGGGTTACATGTAATAAATTCAATACCCCACTTTGCGAAAGGATAGATAGCAATTATAGGGTGGAGAGGAGCGGGTGGAGCATGCACCTTACGATAAAAAATTTGACAATTGTGGCATTTCCGGACTGCATAGATACAATCTTTGAATAAGGATGGACAGAAATAACCAACACGCAATATCTTTTGGGTTGTGGCATACCTAGACATATGACCGCCACATGCTCCAGAGTGACAACCATTCAGAACCTTTTCAGCTTCTTCATGAGTTAGACAACGTCAGAAAACAGAATCCGCCGCACTACAATAGAGTGTATCACCAATAATATTGTATTGTTGGGATTGGAAACATATTTTCTGTCGCTGAGATCATGAAATTTCAAGCCAAAAAGATTGGGTTTGGAGTTAACAATAATATCTCCATACCAAGGATCAAGAGTTCTGATAAGAAACAAGGATTCGTTCACAATGGGCTCTTCCGCCACAATTTCAGTATCAGTACACGGGAAATCACACATCAGTTCGGCAAAAACCAAAGATTTCTTTGCCTTGGATTTTTCAAATTCCAAGTCAAATTCCTGCAGGATAACTATCCATTTGGAATACTTTCCCCCTAGCAATTGTTTGGTCAAGATATGCATCATAGGGTTACAATTAGAAATTACCGTGTTTTTACGTAATAAGATGTAGTGACGGAATCTTTGGACAGCTTGGACAACTGCCAATGCCAATTTCTCCACATGTGAATATTTAAGCTCATTCGAGTGCAGAGTTCGACTAAGATAGTAAATCACATGTTCGTTGTTGAATTCATCTTCCTGAACTAAAACCATCCCAATAGTGGAATGAGAATCGGCGAGATATAAAAAGTAATCCTGGTTGTAATTGGGAGGATGCAGTAACGACGCATGGGTTAACGCGTGTTTAAGTGCATCAAAAGATTTTTTAGCTATCTCATCCCAAAAGAATGAAGTATTCTGTTTCAACAACCTAGTAAAGCCTTTTGTTATCTCAGCGTAGTTAGGAATGAAACGACGTAAAAAGTTTGCTTTCCCTTGCAAACTTTGGAGTTGGCGAAGAGTTGAAGGAGGAGGTAGATTAACGATAGCTTCAACCTTCGAGGGATCGACACGAATGCCAACTTTTGAAACGACAAATCCCAGTAAATGACCCGTTTCTACACAGAATACACATTTGTGTGGATTCAGCCTAATTCGATAATGCCTACATCTCATAAAGATAGCTCGTAAATGAGTGAGATGATCGGCTCTACGCAATGAATGGGTAGGTAAATCATTGAGATAAGGCTGCACAATGTGCTTGATGTCATGAAATGCGTAAGACATAGCCCTTTGAAAAGTTTCTCCAGCGTTCTTCAATCCAAAAGGCAATTTGTAATAAGCAAATGTTCCCCATGGACAAATGAAAGTTGTTTTAGGTTGATCAGCAGGGAGTATGTTTATTTGATTGTAACCAGAAAACCATCCATAAAGGAGAACATTTCACTGCCGGCACAATCATCAATAATTTGATCGATATAGGGGGTTGGATAATTGTCTTTAGGACAATCTTGATTAATATCCCTATAATCGATACATATTCTTATCGTTCCTTGCTTTTTGTTAACAGGAACAATATTCGATACCCAATCAGTTAAAGGAATTGGATAAATGAAACCTGCACGAAGTAATTTCTCAACTTCAACTTTGATAGCAGTGGCTTTTCTTGGATGTATCTGACGCAAACGCTGCCGGATGGGTTTATCATTCAGGTAAGTTTTAATTTCATGAACAACTATTGATGGGTCGATTCCTGGCATTTCTTCATATGACCAGACAAACACGTTGCAGAATTCTTGAAATAGGGCTTTATAAGTTTGGATTTCATCGTCCATACAAGAAGCACCTATATGAATGTTTTCAATAATTCCGGGCTTAACTGAAATGTCAATAGGAACCGTTCGAGAGATATTTTCCAAATTTAACTCAGAATCAGAACGTTGCACTGGATTCTGCGGGTCTTTCACATAATCAGTAGTAAAAATAGATGAAAAATCATTTTCAAAATGATCAAGCTCAGGTAAAAACCAAGATCGATGATGAAGATCTTCCCATGATAAATCATCAACAGACAAAAGTTCACGAATCTGCTCATCAGTATGAACAGGATCAGAAAATGTTGTTGAAGCTGAGGTTGATATCGAAAGTGATTTCCCATGGACCACATTCATTGGATCAGTTTTGGTTGAATAGGAATCAAAAAATGACTGTACAGCCTGATATGCAATTTCAAATGGACTCAAAGGCATCACGTCACCAAATGAATCCAACTCAGAATCGGAAGGTAGGATCCAAGGATCATCAAAAGTAATAGTGTTCGATGAAATCATATGAATAGTTGCAATAGAAGGCAATACGTTAGGAGGAGGGAAGGATAAAGTTCCTAGTAAACTAGAATCTTTAATCAAACCTACTCCAACATCCTTGTAAGGGATAATTGTTTTACCGACGTGTTGAATACTATCCGTAGAGGCTAGGTCGAATGAGAAATAATTTAGTTGGTCTATCGTAACGATCTTTCCGTTATGAGGAAACTTGATAAGCCGAAAGACCGATGAAACAATAGCAATCATAGCATAAGACCAACTGCGATCTAGGAGAAGGTTGTAATCTAGAGGGGCATCAACCACTTCCACATCTAGATTTACAGTTTTGCCTTCAACCCCTATAGGTAAATCCTGCAAAATACCAAAAGGATGGAACCGTCGGCCATCAAAAGCCTTTAGAATCATCGGGCACGGATTGAGTGTGGGAGAACCAAACAATCTCCAACACTAGATCGACATAATACACGTATAAGCTCCTTCATCAATTACAGTCTGAAAGCAAGGTCTGTTTTTTACTAACACTGGAATCTGGAAAGCCATTTGATGAGGTAGGAAGGGTGTACTATTCTCTAAATTGAAGATTATTAGGTTCAAATCCTGAATATCGATAGCTCCTATAACAGACAATAGTAATTTACGTTGTGCTAGGCACGATTGCAGCACTTCCAAAGCCGACATTGCTGAAGGGGAAATACCTAAGTCTTCAACAATGTTATAATTCTGAGTAGCTCTCGCATGTGGATTGAAAGCTGATTTCCGAAGTATACCTTTAGCAGGCAGTTTGATTACTAAGTCAGGGTTGGGTTTCTCGATTTGTAGTGGACTGGAACCAGGAAGATCTGTAGTTGATGTGTTTGAATTAGAAGATTCTTCTTTTTTACCACAAACAGGATTTTTTCTACCATAATCTTACGATCGCGTCGCAATCCTGACATTAGAAATCATCATAATGGGTTCTTCTAAGGCATTCGAGGAAGAACCAATCATCTTACTATCTTGATTAGGAAAGGGATCCTTCAAGACAACAGGTGTTTGAGAACCTTTAACGATTTTCGAAACCTCTGCTTTATGTGGGCAGTCTCTGGTAAAATGATCCTCGTTGCAAATGAAACAAGGATAGCGAGGTTTACGTTTTTCGTCAGTAGATTCATTTTTATCTGTTTTCTCCTTTGAGTTTTGTTTGTTTTTCTTCTTCCCTTTCTTTTTATTACCGGTTTTTTATTTGGCTGTAGATGATTCTACGGCATGAATATCGGCAAGAATTTCAACAGAAGAATCTCTTTTCGGGGAATCAGGTAAAGTTATAATAGGAAAAGAATTCTTTGAAGATTTCTTCTTACTTTTAGTACTAACTCAACCAATCATACCATCAGCGGCATGAGACCTTGAAGGAGCTACAGTTATCTGACCATGTTTTGGAAGATCAGGGATTTTTTCATGTAAAGTACCTGACTGCGTATAGACGAGGTCAAGGTACTGAGCCTGAGCAATGACTTGCTCTTCAGTAACAACTCCTGCCTTAGCTACATCTTCAGTGATTTTAGGTAACAATGATTTAACGAACCATTCTGCTAAAATTTGATCCGGAATAAAAACTTTCACCAAACGCCTTCTACGTCACCATTTATGAATATGATCAGAAATATATGTGGACATGGATTGTTACAATGAAGTTAACAATTCTGTGCCATTTTCATATCTGACAGACAACTGAAAATGAGTTAATAAAGAAGTGGCTAACTAACTGAAATTATAAAAAGAGCCTCGTGGTAACTCAATGTACCATTTGGCAGCAAGACCAATCATAGCTCGTTGAAAAAGACATAATCGGATTGAATCATCAATGATGGAATTAGATGCACACTAGAGGTGATAAGTCATAACATGATTTGATAGATCCTCTCCTGACTTACCCTTGAATTTCGGGATATCACTGGGCAACTTACTAGGCATTGGCGGCCAATACAGAAGATAGTAAATCAGATCGTTCGTAAGGCGCGACAAATCAGGTAAATCTAAAGTTGCAATAAATGGTAACTGATGGTTAGGGTCGCGAAAACCTTGGGTAACAAGACCAGCCCCAGGAGGAGGATATCCAGGATAACTTGGAATTGGATTTGCATTAGGAATGTTATAACCTCTTGGGAAACCAGGATTAACCAAACCAAACTGGGGTTGTTGAGGCTATTGATAAGTATAGCCAGGATACGGTTTATACTGATAAATTGGATTTTTTACAGTAGGACCAAATTGATATTGTCCCTAGTACGGTTGATAAGTAAACTGTGATTGACTTGTGACAACCATACTTGGACCAGCTTGTCCTGCAGGCATCTGGACCGAAGTCTGAACTGTAGGTCCTGACTATGGCAAAGAGGCTTGAGGAGTTTGCACTGATGCAAGAATAGTAGAAACCGGAGCTACAGATACTACAAAAATAGGTGTTGTAGGTTGAACAGAAGCTGCAGTAGTTTGAGGCGGAGTTCAAGGTGAACTAGGCCCAGGCTGCTGAACTGTACCAGATGCAGTGGTTTGAATAGCAGGCTGGACAGGTTTCTGGGTTGAACCAGAAACCAAAGACTGCCCAAGTTGATTAATTAACTGCACATTAGGTTGCAAATTCTGTTGAGTTTGAAACGAATCCCACACCATGTTCGTTCCGGAGTATGGACCCACAAAAGGTTGTGCATATGGGGGACCATAACCTGGTTGAATGTAGGGATGATAATTAAGCGGTAAATTTCCAACTCCTTGTAAAAATGATTGACCAGAAGGTGGTTGGAAACCTTGAGTTTGGTACTGACCTTGAGGTTGATAACCTTGAGGCACGTACTGAAACTAGGGTTGACCTTGAGGTATATATTGAAACTGGGGTTGACCTTGAGGTATGTACTGAGTCTGGGGTTGACCTTGAGGTATGTACTATCCTGACGATATGTACTGTCCTTGAGGTTGCCCCCCAGGCAGTAACTGACTACCTTGAGGTTGCCCCCCAGGCAATAATTGACTACCTTGAGGTTGCCCTCCAGGCGGTAACTGACTACCTTGGGGTTGCCCCCCAGGCGGTAACTGACTACCTTGGGGTTGAGGATTTGGAATACTACCAGACATCATAAGGATTTCTTCTGCATTCAACACTCGAGTTCCATTATTACCAGTTGATAACTCATGTTCGATTGGTTGAGGAGATGCTCCTGAAAAAGTACCAGTGAGTGACTGGTACCCCGAAGGAACAGAAGGACCACCATATAAAAATGTTTCTGGTGTTTGGGAAAACATAGATGATTGTCTTGACATATTCAATGGAGGATAATAACCTCTTGGTGTAGGATGAAAAGGAATTCGAGGTGGTGAAAAACTAAGACCCGGGTTTTCTAAAAAATTTGTCAATGATACGTACCAAGCGTCACTCCTAAAAGGACTATAGAATATTGATTCACACTCCCTAAGCTCTAAAGTTGGTTGATTTTCGGGAAGAATTACGTCTTCGTTCAGACTGACAAGTTCTTCAATAGCAATGAGGCCAGAAGGAAGATTTTGGGTAATGATATTTCCTACCTTGGGTGAACCAGGACCACTAGAAGTTGGAGAAGCGAATCCTGAAGTTGGAGTAGCAGGTTCAGTTTCAGGCTCAGAAATTTCAGGTTCTTCAGCTAATTCACTGGTAGGAGAAATACTACCAGTAACTTCGGAAAATGAAATTGGCTCTTGAATGTACTATGTTGTTTGTATTTGATAATCAGGGTGAAAAATTAAAGATGACTCTCCGGCTTCTGGTGATCCAACTCTACTGTCACTAGGTGATACAAGAGCTCGTAGCCCTTCAAGCTGACTTGGTGTGTACTCAGGAGGTTTCCCCTGAAGTCTACGAGATTGTCTCGGTAATTCAGCCATGATTAAATATTTAATTAATCACATGCAAACAAAGAAAATTTCAATAAATCCACCTAAAGTCTCTAAAGAAACAAGCAATCAGAATCACACGCCTAAAAAATCTAAGAGTTCAAACCACACACAAACAATAACTTCCCATACTAAAAACACTAGTTGGTGATGAAATCCAACATCGTAGAATTTTAATACAGAAAGGGCGGTTGGAACAGTTACCCCGACAACCTGCTTAATGAAACAGACTGGCACACGTTTCTTCACAAAACCATCTCGAGTGAAGAGAACCCCCCAGAGAGTCCAAGTGAGTCTAGTCGACTTTTGCTCTAGGTACAATGAGACTCGTCCTTCACCTTCACCTTAGGAAATAATCTTAAGTTTATGGACACTAAGGTTACCAACAACAACAAATACAACTAGGGGAACAGTCTACGATCCAATCTACGCGCAAGGGCAGAGTAACAAAGCTCAATCCCCTTGAAGGCTCCTCGACATGATCAATCTAAGGTTTACCAACAAGTGACCCCAGGCTCCTCGACAATGGTTAATCCGAGGTTTACCATTTATAATACGCGCAAATCTTCTATCTTTCCCAATGAAATAGACTTGATTGTCTCAAAGGTTTGGACATGATCTCGTGATTGACTCTTTTAAGAGAAGCTTCCCAGAATGTATCAATTACAATTGGATTTATTTCCTACCGCAAGATATAGGTACTTGTTTGTTTTAACTATCTTGGAGAGTTAATTACTCCCTACTCCAAGATACTAGCCTAAGCTGTATTGCTGACAAGAGCCCTAGAAATAAAAAAGATTACTAGATCAATTTTAATTAAGCATTGCTTTTATGGGTTGTTCTTTAATTCAATAGGTATGGAAATGAAACTTTGATGGTGTGAAGATTCGACTCCAAAACACTAAAAAAATGCACCTAAAATGATAATCAATTTTCTTTTCTTTCAATGAAAATTTAGCTAAAAGAAAGAGTTTGAGAATGCAATTCTTTGAAAAACAATTCTTTCTTTCAACATGTAAATGAAAAGAAAATCTTTCTGTCTTTTTCAATAAGAATTCAAAACGAGACTACTAATTAATGGTCACAATAAATCCTTTTCCTTTTTCAAAACTCAAAACTACAAAAAACAATTTTCTTCAAAAGAGATCTACAAGTTCTAAAAAACACTCAAAACTACAAAAACTAATCTTGAGATCTAAAAACCTTTAAAACCTAATTGAATAAAATCTTCAAATCTTTTTGAGGACGTTTTACTTAGTTGTACAGTAAACTAAGGATTGATTCGTTCAAAATAACAAATCAATCAAAAAAACATCCAAATATGTTTTCTTTTATAAAAATATTTGCAAGGAGAAAACTAAATCTATTTCTCACAAAGGATAGATTTCACAACCAAGTCAGACTCATCAAGAAGACAAAAAGACACCAGGGAAATCTAAGGTTTCTCAAGCTTCTGATCTTTGAGTCACTACAGAGACCAAGTGAAAACCACTCTAGGCATGCAAAACTTCTAGAAAATCATTTAAAACAAAAATACCATCGGAACTCACTCACAAGAGATTTTTGACAGGACAAAATGCAGATATGGGTAGACACTAAAGACCTTAAATGAAACCTAAACTTAACTGGAAGAAAACATTTTAGGTTTTTCAAAAAAATTTACAGGGTCCGCAGGCTTCCAGTAGAACCAGGTGCGGTACTGCTCTGTTTACTAAAGGAAAAGTGTGGAGATGCCCGCACTGTCTGTAAAGAGAAAGTGCGGTCCCCTGAAAACTTCGAAAAAAAAAAATCAAGATTCTAAAAACTACCCAAGCCAACATACATCAATCAAAAACCAGAAACGAAAACAAGTTTCTCAAGTCAAAGACAAAGGAAAACCAAAAACCAAATTCAGTTCCCTAACGGAGTTGCCAAGTTGTTGGTCGGATAAATCAATCTTGCGGACAAGGCCGATCTCCCTAGTATCACAAGATAATCTAGCAACAAACAGACAAATAAATTTATCTTTCTCTAGACACATGCAATTTACAAATAAAGACTATAGAGGTGTTATGATCCTACCTTAGATCCAACGCTTGTTCGTTGTAGTCATCCCTCAATCGTCTGAAAGAGTTATCCTTTAAAGACCTGCAAACACAAACAAGCAAACATCAAATAGCACCTGCATAGCAAATATCATAAATCATGTCTATTATGGTGATTAAGGAATCAATAAAATAAACTATAAATGAACAACTTATTGAGAAAAACAAACTTATTTGTATTAACTTTGAAGTAGAAGAACCTTACAACCTTTTCAGCCTTGACGTTGAACAAGCTCTTCTTGGGGTCCGAAACAAGAATTTCCTTTACTTTGACAAGCCTTGCACTCTTCCAAATGAGATCTTAGAGGTATGTAATCTCTCCTCATAAAAGCTCAACTAAGAAGACTAACTTCCAGCAGCATTTCACCTAAAAAATATTCAGCTTTTTTTTTTAAGTAACCAGCCCAATGCTTCATTTTATAGTGTAGAAGAGGAGGTTACAGATCCACCTATGAAGGGATAGAGTCCTCCTTCAAAGGGATAAGCTCCTCACATCAAGGGGTTAGCTCCTTAAGGTATGGGATGCATGAACCTTAAGAGAGCGAACTTGCCACCTCAAGATTCCTTCCAGAAGCTTCTAGAAATGACTGAAAGTGAGTTTTTAGAATATACTCGCGCCTTTTAACTTTTACAGGGGTCTGCACCCATAACACAGAGACAGAGCGGTCAGGTGTGCAGGAGACATGACCATTAGGTGCGGGACCGCAGGTAATGCAAAGAGAAAGTGTGGAACCAGAGTTTTAGAGACTTTTGAGGGATTTCTCTTATTTTCAAGGCTTGATATGACGAATTGAGGCTTAAGATTTGCAAAGAAGGAAAGTATGAGTGATAATGGACTCACACAGATTGTAGAATTCCAAGGTGACAATTTTTAGTGCAACACTCAGTGAAGCCAACTGGATCTTTATGTCATGTTGAGGTTCTAAATTCTACAGTATACGTCCAACTGTCGAATCCAATTGTCCAACTTTTCTACATTCACCTCTCCATTGTACATGGGATGTTCAATTTTTATGTCCAATTTTAGTAATGGAGTTTTTCCTTTTGGGGTTTTGGAATGAGTATGGGCAGTTTCGGTGGTGGTAGTGGAAGATGATACTGTGTGAGATGATGGAGATGATGAGGAAGATGATGAGGATGGTGTAGATGGAGGTGGATTTCCACCATTCCCTTTGGAATCCTTTTTCTCATCTTTTTTGTCCTCTGAGCTTCCTTCTCCATGTGGAGGTTTAGAACTCTCTCCAACCATTCTGGTGTTCCTCTCTTCATAGAGGAATTTAACCATCTTAGTCAAACTGTAGAAAGCTTTCTTGAATTCTTCCTCTTCTGAAGAGGGACCTTCAGGATTTATTTCTCTAGACATATTGGCTATGGATTCAGGCTCAGAAATTTGTATTGATTGTACCTCTTCAATCTCAATTGAAGGAAAAACTTGAGGAGTTTCAAGTGCAGCTGGAATTGGAACATTGGGTGTTGGATATTGTGGCCTTGTGGCTCTCCTTCTTCTGGGCATTACTTCAGGAGTTGCAACCAATAGCTTCCCTTCTCCTTTCTATAACTTTAACCTTGTAAGCATCACAATTTTGTAACCATTAAAACCCTAATTGAACAAACTCAGGCAATCAAGCAATTCGACCTTTGCTTTGATACCAAATTGATCTATTTTTGTATGATTAGTTTTTTTGTGCTAATAACAATTACAGATTTATAAATATGTGCTTCCTTATTACTCCTTGTGCTGAGGTTTCATTAGTTGCTTGTGCATACAATCAATTAAATTTCCTTAAGTTTTAAAATACATTCATGAGAAAAATAGCTTTAGAAAGAAATAATGAACAAAAAACATGTACAATGCAACAAACCATCAAAGAGACACATTAAAACAATGTTTTGATGAAGGAGTTCACTCCTCCTGGGCTACATCTCCTTAGTCCAACTTCCATGGCTTGGGCCTCTATATTAGTTCAATGTGGAAAAAATGATGTTTACAAAGCTCTATGTCTCCTAATAACTACACCAATGTGTTCAAAATGTGCAAATTAGCCAAAAATGACTATTGGGTCTCTGAAAGATTACTCTGGCTGCTCTGGGTATGGCCCCCTTCCATGGTGGCTCTAGGGTTCCCTGAACTTCCCTATGGAAAAATAACCTGTAGAAGTCTTCTATTGCCTTTGAAACCTATACCAATGAGTTCAAAATGTCGAAATCATCCAAAATTGACTATTCATTTTCCAAAATTGGTCAAAAATTGAGCAAGATATGCTGCATTCAATTTTTCCCTAGGAAACCTTGCTAAATTTGGAGGAGACTCCAGTTAGCACTGCCAAAACTGGGAGTTCCACTGAACTTGGCACACTTCCAAAATTTTCGCCAACTTAATCTTCAAATTAATTAATGTTAACCGAGATTAATTAACTGTTAAGCGGGATTAGGGGCGCACTTAGCGCTGGCCCTAGCCCCTGGTTCTCGCGCATGGTCATATGGAGAGGGGTCTGGCCCACAGGTTTGGCTCCCTCCTCTCCCGTTGGCGGCATTCACGTCACATTAAATATAAAAACGTGGCTACGATTTTCAAATCTCTGCTAATGGTTCAATGATATTGCATGGAGTTTTTGGAGGGGGAGATCACAGGTTCAAACCCGCCCTCCGCCTATCCTTACATATATTTTTCCCACCACATATTAAATATTACACCATTCGAATATTTTGATGGATTTGATATATATTACGGACTTTAACCATACCATTTATATTTAAAATGCGCCATTACGTAGTTTAAATATATGCATATTTAGGATTTAATTAAATTAAATATATTTAAAATAATATTAATATATACATATATATATATATAGTTAATAAAAAACTATATAATATAAATAATAGTTATATATATAATATATTATTTAAATACAAATAATTTCAAATTTCACCTTAAGATCACTTAAGCAATTTCACCTTCACATAACCAAACTGATGAATCCGGAGGTGACACTTGTCACAGCCCCATTGGGAGAACACTGAAGAAGATTCCCCTTTCTGATTGGACTGCTCACTGGACTGCCATGTCATCACTATGTCCTATTCTACAATTTTTTTAGTTGTTTAGGAAAACGAACAACAAGTCTTTTCTCCTTCATCTGGACTTCGTTTTCAGTGAAACGAATTGCGTTACGATCGTCTTGACAAGATAAACACATTCATATAATTTTAGAGCCAATATGAGAACTTTTATTTTTGAGCTAAATATTGAGCACCTGATCAATACTTCAAATCACATGAATAATAAGCAGATCTTAGACCACCAGACTTTAGGTCACAAGTATAATAATAAGATCTCAGTCACCAGACTTAAGATCATAAGTATATTAGGTATATCTTGAACCTTTGACTTCAGATCATAAGTATAATGAGCAGATCTATAATCACGGATTTCAGATCATAAAAATAATGCGTAGGAGAGCAGATGAGTAAGGTATGTGTTCGAATTTCTTCTCAAGGAGAGAAAATTAACCTCTCTATATAGTCATCATGTGATCCAAATGAGTGAGTTTCTTGGCAAGCCAACTAGCTATCATGTGATTTGAATGAGAGACTTTCAAGGCAAGCCAAGTAGCCATCATGTGATCTGAATGAGAGAGTTTCAAGACAAGCCAACTAGCCATGTGAGTTTCTAGGCAAGTCGACTTGATCACCTAAAAGAGCCAACCTAGCACATGTGGAGCCACTTGAAATTATAAATAAAAATAATAATTTTATTTTTCTCAAATACAATGAAAAGAAATAATTTTATGAAGATCGACCATAACTATACTTTCAACAGTTACTACTGCTAAAAATGAGGCTATGAATTTCCTTAAGTACTATGCTACCCCAATGAAACTAATGACCTCAAAAACATTAGTAGGCACTGACTACTTCATGATTCCCTCCATCTTGGCAAGTTTTATCTTCAACTCTCCTCCACCTATCACATAACACAAATATATCAAATACCATTGTGAAAACTCACACTTCTCGATATTTTCCAGCAACTGGAGCTTCTTTAATATCTCTAGAACCTACATCAAAAGTGAGATGCTCATCCTAGGTAGCACTTTACACCAATATATCATCCAAGTAGACAATAACAAATGAATCTATAAAAGGGTGTAGTATATCATTCATTAACCTCATAATGTGATGCATTGCATAGGCCAATACACTTGACTAACCACTCATACAAACCTTGTCTGGTTTTGAAGGTGGTCTTCCAAGTATCTTCTTCTATGAATCGAACTTGGTGATATCCAAATTTTAAGTCTAGCATAGTGAAGTATTTGGCTTGCCACAAATGGTCAAACATATCATTTGTTCTGGGCAAGGGGTATGTGTTCTTAAGCGTAATTTTGTTTAACGCTCTATAATCAATAAACATCCTCCAAGTCCCATCCTTATTTGGCACAATGGTGATGGACGACTCACATGGTGAGTTAATTGGTTGAATGACACCCTGTTCCAGTAGCTACTCCAACAGTTTCTTCAGCTTGCTTCTATAACAAATTGATTGTACAACCTAATGTTTGACAATGGGGAGTTCATCAATAGTTGAATCTCGTGCTCCACTTACCTCTTGGGTGGTAGCACTTTAGGCTCCTAGAGCACACCCTTGTATGCATGTAACAACTCTTCTAGTTTTTGTTTTTATTCCTTAGTACACCCCTCTAGGGATGACTTTGATCTCACAGAGTCTTCTACAAATTAATTTTCTCTTAAAAACAATAATACATACTTCTTGCTATAATTTATCAGTTTCTTGGCCTGGTTGGCACTTACGAACGGAATTTTGGGTTTTCCCTTGTGTGCGTTGATGGTGAAGGATTTTCCATCCTTGATAAGGTGATATGGGTTGAATCTTCGCATGAAAATTTCATCCCACATGTACATATAGGGACTTCCAAATGCCCCTCCACGTACATCAAGGGGTACTATAAACCTAGTTCTGCTTCGTTAATAAAATCAACACTAATAGGAAATATAATTTTTCACTGTTTGGTTACCTTTACTTTTGCATCATTATTTACTGATCCCAATGGATATGGCCTTTGATGATCACAAACTTCTAATCCCAATTTGTTAACCAATTCTACTACAATGAGATTTTCCTATGATCTTGAGTCAAATAGAGCATCAATATTTGTCTTCTTGACCTATATCTTTATATGGAATATTCTGGTCTTTTCGTACTCTTCATGTTGGTAAAGGCTCCTCAATTTCACCCCTTCCAACATTGATGTACAAACAATCTTCTCATCCACATCTGAGTTGATTTCCACCCGATTACTTGAATTTGTTGCCATGATATTTTTCTTCTTAATAGTTTTCTTTTTGTTCTTCGAGTTGAGCTCTCGATGCAACTTCCAAAACTTCTCCTCTATATGGTCACTAATGTTATAGTAGTTGTAGTGGTTGCTTGGATCTTTGCGCTGGTGTGCTATGGCTAATATATTTTTTTCCTTCTCCCATTTCCACTTCTTATTCCCCTCCTTAGAAGCTTCTTGGTTCTCTTCTTGCTTTAATCCACTTGATTGTCCTTTCTTCTGGGGTATGTTCTCCAGGTATTGTGCCTATACACAAAATTTGTCCACCAATTTGGGTTTGAACAACATCACTTCCTTCCACATATGGATTTGTAGACCCCCCAAATACTTGAGGAGTACGTCTAGGTTCTTTGGGGAGATACCCAACATTATTGTCATCTTCCTAAATTCTTTGGTGTATTCCTATACGCTTTGTCCATGTCTCTACCTAAAGTATTGACACTAGATCCAATGTTCCTCTACATACTCGAAAGGGTAAAATTGTGACTTTATGAGGGTTTTGAACTCCACCCACTTTTTCACTAGAGGATCTCCCTCCAATCTCAAGGTCTTCATGTGGCATCTCACTAGGTTAAGGCACGACCCTCTAATTTTGGTCAAGAAAATGAAATCTTTTTTTCTTCATCAATATGATGAACACTAAAATAAACTTCTAATCATTGCAACCAATGATTTAGCTTCAAATAATCAATCTCACCTTGATATGGCTTGATGTCAACTTTTAATTCCATTTTTAATAGAGGTACTAAATGGTTCACGACATTCAGACTGAGTTGATCCTTTTCACGTTCTTTCTTAGGTTCCCTCCCTAGTTCTTTCCAATCTATCGATCTCCCCTCTGATCTAACCATCACATTAGAACCTCCATATTCTTTTAATATCCCGAGCTTATTGGTGAGGGTCACCATGAGGAGTTTCACATTACATTTTATTCCTATAACTTGTGTTTCTAGCCATGCAAGCCTCTCCTCTATGGGATCTTAAGGATTATTGACAAATCTGTCGCCCATGGCTGGGGTTTCATGACTTTTGGTTGAAAAAATCTCATTCCACTACAGCTCCCCACAATATACCCAAAGGAAACCACTCAAATACCAATATGATTTGTAAATTGTAGTGGATATTCCACTAGACAATTTGTACTAATTGATCTTTTGAAAAATATTAGAAAATATGAAATCTACACTATGAGGGTTTATTTCTCCTTATATTTTTTGATGTGTTAATAACTCTTTATTGTGTATGCATGAAAATTATAATTATGCAAAAAATAGAGAACAATGAAATAAAACTCATAAACCAAAAATTAACACAAGATATAACCTAGGATACCCTTTGAAGAGAAAAACCAACTGGAAGGTGTGGTTTTTGTGCTTTCTTTTTCTAAATGGAAAATGGATGCAAGTACAAATAAGTGAGACTTGTGACTTGTGGGATGTTATAGTGAAAAAAACCCCTTTGTTTTCTCTCTCTCTCTATCCGCCCTGACTACTCTGCTCATCGATGGAACAAAACACATTCGAATAGAATGGAACCCCTTTTCCTCCTAGTGGCCCATTTATAACACAACCTGATAGCCTACTAGTGGTTAGGTTTGACTCCTTCAACCCTTAACTAGAATTACGATTTCAAATCTTCAAGAGTCTTCCTCATCATGATTATGTGGCTAGCCCATCTTCCATGAATAATGGGGGTTGGCGTGGCATATATATTCCTTTATTTAGGGTGGTTATGGGGGTTGTTATTGGGGGGCACTTGGCACATGAGGATGGTTTGACATATGAATCAACATGCTCTTATACTTCGTCTCCTTTCTAGTTTTGGAGAATATTCTTGGAGGGCACACTTGTAGATAGATGATCCACTTTCCAATTTTGCGTTTTGACCATATATTTTGTTGTGAAGCACTCCATCCACTTGGAATATTACACTTTCATCCATGGATTTGGTTATATTGTAATTCACACATGTGGAGTGGTTATATGTGTACATTCTCGGAGGGAAAATATCATGTGGACCCCTGGAATTTGTCTTGGTTTTATGCCTAGTCTTGCTAGTGCACCCCCTTCATGAGTGGTATTGGTGCATGGTACTATTATTATTTTTGGATGAGAGCAAATTTCCTTTGAGGGGTTAGATTTCACATGTTGTAACATGGTCAACCATGGATTTAGGATAAATCTAACTACTCCATTTATTATAATATTTGATTGACTTGTCATGGACATAGTTTGAAAGATAATATATTTTACTATATGATAGACTTAACTCACTCTATATAAAGAGGAGTTTCTCTTCATTTCAAAGCAATGTAAGGGAATTGACAATTGACAATTTGGTGTTAGAGAGTGTAAAATAGCAAAGGAATGAAGGAAATTCTAGGAGCTTGGAGAATGATGTTGAGTTTCTCTTGTGTATCTAACCCTTGAAGACTAATGAAGCTTTGACGCATTGATGTACTTTTTTGTATGGTCTAATTATGATTTTCAATTATTGTTTATGTGGTATAGAGTCTTCTTGTTATCATACTTATGTAGAGCTTAATAACGAACTCAATATTCATTTTGGAATAAGAAATGCGAGGAGGTTTTGCCTCTTCTTTATGAGTTGTTTTATTTCCACATTTGTTTTCCATTTTTCTATCAAAGTAAGTTGTATATTTGGAAGTACATTTTAGCTATTAAAGTCTTCTTCACATTTGTATTAATATGTGGCACCCTTATCCCTCCAAGTATTTTATTCTATATCTTATTTTTAACAAACACTTTGGGGTAAATTGCATCAAACTAGTTCTTTTTGCCTCTAGTACACATTCAAGTGATGAATGCATCAAATGATTTCATTAACCCAAGAGGTTGAATATGGTAAACTAATCCTTTCAACCATATATCATACATCAAATTATTTGATTGTAACACACTAGTTCTTTCATTCATTCAATATTTCATGATTCCACTGGGCATTTTTTTTTCCAAGGAAAAAATCGCAATTTTATTCAGAATGAAATGAAAAAAATTACATGTAGTAGATTCTCAAGGCATATGCATAACAAGCAGATCTTGTTAACCAAGATCAATAAGAACTCATTAGAGAGTTACCCTATTCTACTCTTTCCTACCATTTTTTTTCCACTTTTCGCCAACCACTAGAGTTGGGTGTGGATGATACACTAGTCTTTTGTGACTTTATTATGTTTGACGGAACTTCTTTGTCTGAATCCGAGCCATCTTATGCGTGAGTTTGTTTGGTACCAATTTCTTATTTTTCGGAGGTAGTCACCACAATCTGTGGTTTCTGATCATTAGGTATTGGAACTATTGTTGAGTTGTGTTCTGACATATCTTTTTGTGTACTGACCTGGGGGTTTTGAGCATTGTTATTTGTGGTATTTGTTGTAGTTTCTTCCTCTTCTGTTTCATCTACCTATAGGTCAGTAAAATGCCATCCTTTTGGCTTTTGTGGTTATCTCTTCTTCCTTTCTTATTTATTTTGAGGGCAGGCACTTTGAAGATGACCGGTTTGAAGACATATACGAAATTTGAAGGTTGTATTATCATAGTCAAGGGGCTGGGACCACTACTGGTTGTTGTGATATAACAGGATGTGATATGGTAATCATTTACTAAGGTCTACCTCCACACAGATTTTGGCAAAAGTGAAGATATCCTTTGTGAGATGATCTGCATCTACTTTTAAAAATTTCCCAAGGGCATTCCCAATGTCTACTAATACTTTATGATGTCAAAAGTGCAAACGCAGGTAATGTAGCCTTACCCACATTGGCATTATTGAAACCACCATGGTATTTGCATCGAATCCTAGAAACCATGGGGTTATGAAGAGGCCTGCATTACCCCAAAACCAATGTCCCTCATGTAAAGCATATTCCTTATCTTTTGCAATGTCGAATTTGACAATGAAGAAACCCTCATGTAAAGCATATTCCTTATCTTTTGCAATGTCGAATTTGAGAATGAGAAATCCCATCTGCTTGATGTCTTTGTTGAGAATGGTTATAGTAGATACTTGGGTGAGAGGGCTTTCCTTAAAGCTTCCAAGAATTCTCTGACAAAAAGGGAACCGAAGGAGCGAATTCCAGGTGTCCATCTTCCGTATGTCCAGGGGACCACTGATAGAATTGGAAGGATTCTCAGTAAGCATAGTATCCCTGTGTCCTTTAAGCCCCTGAACACCATTCGTATGTCCCTCAGATCTGTAAAGGATCCTATCGACCCTAAGGATATGAAAGGTGTTTATATGATCCCTTGTTCATGTGGGACCCCCTATATTGGGGAGACTGGTCGCTCCATCAATCAAAGGATTAGCGAACACGCAACGGACCTGAAGCATAGGCGAGCTAAGTCTTCCGCTTTAGCTGAACATGCTGAGAAGACCAATCATCATGTTTGTATTGAGGAGGCCAGTGTTATTGCTAAGGTTTCACATTTCCATCATCGTAAATTTAGGGAAGCGTTTGAGATTGAAAAAAGGCCAAGCAATCTCAATAGGGAGGATGGCTGGAAAATCAGTAGGTGTTGGGTCCCAGCACTCTCTTCCTAGTTGTTTTTCCGCCCTCCTCTTTGGGGTTTTTAGTATATTTTTTATTGTTAGTTTTATTCTATTTATTATTTTAGGTGTTATTATTTTTATTTATTTATTAATAACTAATTTATTTTAGCTGTTTTATATTTATTTAATATTTATTTATTTACTTTTTATTTATTTATTTGATATTATCTATATATATATATATTGTTTTGTTAATTTTATTCTATTTATTATTTTAAGTGTTATTATTATTTTATTTATTTATTAATAAATAATTTATTTTAGCCGTTTTATATTTATTTAATATTTATTTATTGATTTATTTATTTACTTTTTATTTATTTATTTGATGTTAATTTTATTTTTTAGTACTTTTGTTCTTTTTTAGCTTAGACTTTTGAACTAATTTTCCAACTAACCTAACATCCTTTTGACATTCTTTATGATTACGTCTTTTATGTTACTTTCTTTCCTTTTAATTATTAATTATTTTATAAGTTTTAATAATATTATTTTATATATTTCTTAAGCCTTTAATTGTAGATTTTAAGGTTATTTATTTAGTTATTTATTTACTTAGTTAATTTTCTTTATTGTTAATTTTATTTATTTTATTCATTCATTTAATTCATTTATATTATTAACTAATTTATTTTAACCAATTTATTTAATTTTATTTATTGATTTATTTAATTGTTTATTGACTTTTTATTTATTTATGGGTTTATTATTACTTTTTTATTTATTTTAACTTTGACGTTTTAGCTAATCTTCTATGGAACCTAACCTCCTTTTGATTTTCTTTATTAGGTCTTTTTTGTATCTACCTTTGCTTTTAATTATTAATTAATTTATGATTTTTAATAATATTTTTAAATATGATTATTTTTTAAACCTTTAAATTATATTTTAAGGTCCCTTATTTAACTAAATTTCTTTCTATATTATGATTAGCTTTTAATTTTTAATAATATTTTTTAACTAAATAACCTTCAAAAATTTGTTTTATACTTTTTGGTCCTAACTAATTTTTTTGACCCCGGTCCTAGAGTCAAACTAGCCGTTGGTCAAGTTAGCTGTTGGGTGCTCTGCTAAGATTATTTAACTTGCTTTGCTGGATCTGTTTCTTCAACTTGTCCTGACGATGAACCACACTAGTTGGTTCGAAACGCGTCGACAAATGATATTCCTTGTGATTTTCGCCGAAAAAAATCTCTCTAAAATGAAGAAACCTTTTGAGCATAAATGGATGTCACAATTTTCTATCCAAGTGGTTAATATCCATTGAAGTAGGGCCTCCGATTTGGGACAGAACCCATTGAATCTTCATGTCACAAATTTTGAAAGAAATTCGTCATGGATCTCATTTACCTCAGGCAATGTAATTGTCAAAGACGGTACCTGAGTCATTTTCTCCACAACATAGGGTCCTGGAGTAGTGGGCGGTTGTTCTATTTGTTTATGTGGCTCCTTCTTCCCCTTGACTGCATCTTTGAAAGTGGTTGGACCTTGGGAGCTTGTACTAGGACATCCTCTTAGAAGTCTTCTATTAAGGTAAATGGTTGAGTCTCATCCAATGTTATAGTCATGTAGCTTGTATTCCCCCTGTGGTTGAAGGGAAAGTACCCCTAGGGTCCTTTGGGTTAAGACTCTACCAGACTGAAAATTGCTTATTCAAAGAAACACACACACAGCCATTATCTTCACTTTAAGAAAATTCTAATGTTTAGGGTACGTACCTAAGGTCCTACGTTCGAGAAGGCCTTTAGGGTCCAAACCCTTCTTGGAGTTCCCTTCTTCTTCTTTGACCTGTAAAACAAGCAAATCAAAGAACACAACAGTATATGGACAAATACTTATATGAAAACCATCTTCATGCTATAAAGTTAGTTATAAAAATCTTTAAGTAACTACTTGCATAAGAATTCAAGACAAGAATCTCATAAGCATAAAGAAAGATTGTTTCGGGAACCAAGACGTGTTTCTTTATATAAAGGCAAGTAAACTACATATAACGGAAAGATTTCACCTGAAACACCTTCAGTAGGCTCCAAGCAAAGCTTCCTCCCGGATTCGTTCCAGCCTCAAGCCTCCAACAAGAGCTCCTTCCAAGTCTTACTCAATGGTGATATAAAGGATGGATGATCACCAATACACATGGAAACAAGGGTTTCCTATGCAAAATGGGGGAAGTGCAGAAGGCACCAAGGACTTCAGACCTGGTCTATGGGGAAAATCTCAGCATAATAATCTTGCTCTTCTTTTCTCTCTCTCCTAGGCCTTCCCTTTGATGTCTTTTTATACCATCTCCAAAGTAGTTTTTTAGTTAGGAGTTGGTTGGGAACAGTTGGGCCACGGGCACTAACAGGTGATCAGCAGGTAAAACCCGTGATCTCCGCCCGAAAATGAGGAATTATTTATTTTTTTAAGTGTTTTAATACATACACGCGGGTTGGGTATACACAGACCCGCGTGTACACGCGTTTAACTCAGGGTAATGTCGCGTATAAGGAATAAAACACTGTTTTTTAAATTTTTGGACCAGGTCTGGAAGGAGGGGTTGCCCTAGGCCATGAATGCAGCATCACAAACCATAAGAGTGAGATTTGGAGCTATAACAGATGCCCCCTAATATATGAGGTCAGAAGGGGAACATGATGGCCGAAATATATTATGTAAGTACATGGAAAGGAACTCTGTCGAAAAACCGAGGAGGACTGCACCAGAATTCAGCCTGCCAAGCCACCAAAAGGAGATCAGAAAGAAACACTGTCTGAGGCGGGCATACCCATGCTCAGGAAAAGTAAAGCATGTCCGCATATCAAGTACAAGCGGATCCACTAAGTATACAAGTATAAATGACTGGAAGATACATAATGGATCATCTCATCATAATGAGTAAGTACATGTCTGAATATCACATATAAGACTGTCAATGATGCTGAAAGATGCAACGGATCACTGATATCAAAGACTGATCCCAAAAAGTACCAACTGAACATGATGGAATAGGATGGTACTACACTGCAAACTCAGGTGCCAGCATATAGAATGTCGCCATGACTGACTGCAACATATAAGGTGGAGTGGTATCAACTAGCAGCAACAGGAGCAACTGTCAAGTGAACCAATGAATGCTGATACAACCTGAGGTCTTCACCGACCGCCGTGGTACATTTCTACACCATGGGAATAAATGATCTGAAGTCGACCATGTGAGAAATCGTTTGATTACCGGTCATTGATGTATACCGTTAACAAACACGATACTACTCACCGATAATGATAATGAGCGTCAAGGTACCCAGTACAATCTAACAAGTGTGAATAGATGAGCTGAAGTCGAACACCTGTAAGAATCTATCGATCAGGAGACAATGATGGTTTCCCACTGTCGATAGCGAAGGATCTGCCACTAATGGCTGCAAACCCCAAGGTACTGCCAAATGGACTCTAGATCTTTGCCCCAGAGCAATGAGTCGGATTCGATAGGGAAAGATCCGCTAGAAGGAAGGCATTAAGGCATCCTCCATCAATCTAGCGCGAGTGTAACCCGTAGGCCAATAATGTGGAAGGAATCAGACGAAAAAGATGTAGTAACCCAACCGAAGTACGTTTCCGGCGTACACAAGATGTGGCTAGCGTACGGCAGAAACCCTCTGAACCAACCAATAATGAAAGCTGACACAGAGGCGAGGTATCCACCAATAGGGTCAAATGGAAACCAAGGTACTGCACGAATCCCAATGTGTGATAATGTATGCTGATGTTGAACACAAGGGAAACCACTCAGTCAAAGACCCATGATACTGATCGATGCTGAGCACAAGGTGACCTATCAATAATGAAAATAGGGCCAGGGTGCGGCTCTAGGCCTATCCTCAGAGCAAGGTGTCGTCGTCGATAAGGACAAGACCCGCCAGCAAGAAGTCAATGGGGACCTTCTCAAACCGGCACGAGTAAAGGACCAATATAACTGATGTGATGATAAACATGACACTGACAACCAGGGATGGCCGACTGAAAATGAGTCAAGAGACACCGCAGAAAGGCCGACTCAAGCTAACTTCCCTTGAACAAAAGCACGACTCAATGTGACTATGTGGCAGCATATAATGAGCCTGTATAAGTTCGTCATGCAGGAGGCACGAACGAACCCTCCATATGATTGGAAGAGATAACCAATCGGGGGAGAACTAACTCGATAACAAGGTTATGGCGTACCTAAGTCAAACTAAATCCCACCCATGCGGAGGAGACTTTGTTTTGAGTGCTTTGTTCAAGGGCGACACGACTGACTCTAGCTGCCAACAATAAATGGAAATAATGTCCCTGTTCCCGCTCTTTTTTGGAATATTTAATTTTTTTTTGTCTTTTTCTGATAAGCCGGAAAAAGAATAAAAGAATGCTATGGTACAGTGGAAAGAACGAGTGTCGGTGAAACAGATGATCTAGTTCCTGGGAAAGGAACGTTCCTATGCTCAATGCAGGGAGGTGAAAAACTGGTCAGTGACACTCAGAGGTATGTTCCTTCCATGGATCAAGGTATGTCAAGCTGCAGAAGTCAAAGGTATGCAAGGTTGATTTTGCAGACGTCATGGTCAAAAGTTGGCTTAAACACGAGTCCAAGTGAAGCCGGCTCTAGGCCAAAAGGTGCAAATGGTCAACATGCAATGCAGAAGTACAACTCAACACACATAGGAGCCTCTAGGGTATAAGGCCAGAACGAAGCGAAGAAGCAAAGAGGAATGAGTCTTCAACGCATAAGTCATGGTGGGACTACAGAGGACTCCCGAGCCTACTCAAAACGAAGCAGCATGGGCAACAAATGTCAGTGAGGTGCTAACTACGAATCCCATGTAAAGGTATGGCTCTACCATCGTGTCATGATTTAAAGAATCGGCGAGTGAAAATGGCTTACTAACCATAACACGATGGGGTGGACCCTACGGCAGATGGATCGGTCAGATGGAGACTAGTATGCATAATGCAACGGAAAAAAATGGTGTCCCTAACCTATATGCCAGTGAAAACACGATACCTGCCATGACGGGTCAGCGGTCATGGAACCGTCTCGAACTGTCGAAAAATGTCCAAAATGTCCTGAAAACAAACCAAACTCGGCATTCCAAGCTCCCAAGTTAAAAGTGACATGAAGCCAAACAAAATAAAATTTTGAAAAAAATTTGCATTTTCAAAACTTATAAAAGGCATTTTTGACTTACCATTTTCACCGTTTGACTTGGAGAGCAAAAATTGTGGAGCAGAAGGAGCAAACTTCCCTGTGACTTTTCCAACCGTTCAAACTTGCCGAAAACTTCCAGGTAAGCACTAAACTTGTCTTGCAATTAATTGTGATAGTTTTTAGGAATTTTAGTTGATGTTTTACCGTTGGATTTTTGCAAAAAATTCTTTCGCGACGTACACGCGGGTTGGCAATATTGAACTCGCGTATACGACGGCCCTACACGCGACTGTGTATATATGAACCCGCGTGTGCGCAGCGAACTAATTTTATAAACAAAACTATCGGATGAAAATGATTTTTTTTCTTCCAGGATGACTATCATATGGCGTGAAAGAGAGCACTCAGCCGTGGATAATGAAGTTATGAACAATGATGAGGCATTAGATGCCTTACGGGGATGCGGGTTGCTAAAATTCTTCAAATTTCCAAATATGAAAGCAAACACGCGTCTGCTCAAGAGACTCATTGATTATTGGGATGTCGATGAGGAAGCATTTGTGATTGATCAGATGCCACTCAGGGTAGAAGTAGAAGACATATATTTTATCACAGGCCTTTCCCGAAGGGGAGAGGTAGTACATTCCCGGGGCAGGACACGGAATAGCCTCAGTGTAGATGACTATGTACAGCTTTACTGCCCGGGTCATCGGAAGGTTGGGAGCCAGATCTCTATCCCACATGTGGAGAGTTTGTCACTTAGGATAATCTTGTTCACCATAGCTCGAGTGAACGGATCATCCTCACTACATCAGGCGTCACGGGTAAACATGAGCGTGGCAGTGGACTGTCTCACTACTGTGTTTGACTGGTGTACTCCTCTCCTTGCCAACATGAAGGAACAACTCACTTCTATCAGGAGGGGACAGACCAAGAACTTTGGGTTCGGAACCATCTTGTGCACTTTTTTCTTCGAGAAGGTTCCCGCACTCCGTCCCAGGGTAGCAGTTGCCATCAGTAGTCCACGTGATCCCCGCATGGGCCGGTGGGCTGACTTGATGAAACGTCTGGGGGGTGGGGAAGTCCCAAGGAATGCATTTGACGACGAATTCTTTGCTTGGTGGGAGCAACAGATCATCACCGTGGATGACTACCCCTATGCTGGGCTGGATTTCCGAGGAGATCCTGATCTAGTGTTACCACCAAATGCAGCATGGGGCGAGATTGGTAAGAATTTTTTTTTATGATTTTATGATTTTTTTTTTATTTTTCAAATATAATGATGAATTTTGAAAAATATTTTTTGATGAGATTCAAATGACTAATATGATGATCATGTTCCAGACATTGGGCCTGTACGACCAGATGGATTCCCGCGGCATGGACGACGTGGCCGAGGAGTCGAAGAGGCGGCTGCGGATACGGAACGGACCCTAAACAACGTCCAACGACACTTGGCGAGACTGAGCTGCCAAGTACCGATGGCTGAGATAGAGGACCTTCCTCCGGATATGCAGCGTCATGTGGTTGGCATGCCACGTGACTGGGTTCGCATCTTTCGGCGCGTGGCCCACGCTATAGTGACATACTTAGACGCTCATCCTGAGCCGAGGCGCTAGATATGCCTGACATGATTATGGGCATTTGAGTCCCAATTTTGTATATTTTTGGACACACATATGTACACTCGAGGCGTTTTATGATATATATATATATATATATATATATATATATATATATATATATATATATATATACAGTTTGACTTTTTGATGCATGATTTTATGATGATGAATGATTGATATGCCAGTCTAATGCTTGATTAGCGATAGAATCAGCTAACCAATTTTGAGATCTTGGAATGTGCAAATAATTAATGTAAATAAATGATCTTTGCAACAACCTCACCCTTAAATATTGGCGATATAATAATGGATCTCTAACCCGATAAATGTTATTTAACTGAGACACTATCAATTGAGAATCAAGATATACTACCAACGAGTCGATCCCATAAGAGATTGCCTCGGATAATAAATTGATAACAGCTGTATACTCGGCCATATTGTTTGAAGCAGGACCGATACACACGCCTCTCGATATCATCAACTGACCAGTTGGGTAATAAAGTACCCAAGCTGCGGAAGCAAGATTCCGAGTGTGCCGACTAGCACCATCGGCGAACCCAAAATAAACCAAATCATCCATCAACACCTACCAAAGCAGACCAAAAGTGCTGATATCAGAAAACGCTCGATAATATATGTACAAATATACATAAAATACAAAGAAGCCATTGCCTGGTAAAACTAAGCAAAATACTTCTTTAGGTAGAGCCCATTTCTGGGCTCCGCCAGCTTGTTTCCTTCGAAGTCAATTAACTCATACGATCCTTTTTCTAAAACTCGTTTGATAATGAAAGGACCGTACCACATAGGCTTAAATTTGCCTGCCCCCAAGGCGTCCTTATCTTGGTCATAGACCAAGACAAGGTCACCTTCAGAAAAGACACGAGGACGGACAGACTTATCATACTGTGTTTTGACCCTTTTCTTATGGGCCTCATTCATCGTGGCGGCATCTCGACGCTGCTCATCGAGATGTTCCAAGTGAACTAGGCGCTCCTCGAGACCTGAAGTCTCAGGAAGAAGCTCAACAGCCAACTTTAGAGATGGGATTTCACATTCAACCAGAAAGATAGATTCCATCCCGTAAGCCAACTGAAAAGGAGTAAAACCAGTAGCCGTTTTGATGGAGGTTCGGTATGCCCAAAGAGCCGAATACAACATAATGTGCCAATTGGACTGATTTTTATCGATTGTCCATTGGAGTATCGTCTTAAGAGTTTTATTGACCGCCTCGACCTGTCCATTGGCCTGAGGATAATAAGGGGACGAATGCTCCTGACGGAAACCTAATTTAAGAGCCAATTCGGACATTAGCTGATTTTGGAAATGACTGCCATGGTCAGTGACAATTTCCCTTGGGATACCGAATCTTGAGATAACCTGATTGAAAAGAAACAAAGCTGCCGTGTCACTGTCGTTCTTATAAGTAGGCATGGCCTCAGCCCACTTCGTGAAGTAGTCTACAGCCACGATAATGTACTTGTGATTCGTCGCTGAAGGCAGATTACAAGTCGTAAAATCAATACCCCACTTAGTGAAGGGACCGACGGTGACAACGGGAAAAAGGGGAGCTAGATGCGCGCGCATCTTGCGAGTAAAAATTTGACACGGGTGACAGCGTTTGACCGCTTCCACACAGTCCTTAAAGAGTGAAGGCCAAAAGTAGCCGGCACGTAAGATGCGCTGGGCTGTAGCAAGCCCTGATAAATGACCACCACAAGCTCCACTGTGGCAGTCATTAAGAACAGACTCTGTTTCCTCTAAGGTTAAACAACGTCGAAGAATTGAATTAACCCCTCGACGATATAATGTGTCACCAATGATAACATAGTTTTTAGCCAGGTGACGTAATTTGCGACGTTCATCCTTGGAGAAAGTAGAGGGAAACTTCGAAGTCTGGAGATAAACAATGATATCTCCATACCAAGGGTCTTGTGAAGAGATGAGGAATATATGTTCGTCGGGTAAACTTTCCTCATAAACAATATCCTCTCCACAAGGAAGCTCAGAAATTAGCTCCGCGAAGACCATAGATTTCTTAGACTTGGCAGACAATAATTCGAGATCGAATTCTTGTAAAATGACTATCCATCTATTATATTTGCCCCCAATCACTCGCCTACTGAGGACAAATTGAAATGGATTGACCGCCGCTAAGACAAAAGTTTTGCGCAGCAAAATATAATGACGGAGCCTCTGGACAGCATGGACAGCTGCCAAGGCCAATTTCTCAACCGGAGAATAGCGGAGTTCGGGACCTATTAAGCCTCGACTTAAATAATAAATCACGTGCTCGACAAGAGCATCGTCCTCCTGAACTAGAACCATACCAATGGTAGATTCTGCTGCGGCGAGATATAAAAGGAAGTCTCTACCATAATCCGGTGGACTCAAAAGCGGGGCAGAGACTAATGCCTTTTTCAAAGCATCAAACGACCGCTGCGCAAAGTCATCCCACACAAATGGAACTCCTTTTCGTAGCAAACGCATGAACCCTTTAGTGATCTCGGCATAGTTTTCTATAAACCGTCTTAAGAAATTAGCCTTCCCTTGAAGACTTTGAAATTGACGAATTGAGGACGGGGGAGGCAACTGAACTATTGCCTCAACCTTGAAGGGATCAACCCGAATCCCTTCATTGGACACAATAAACCCTAACAGCCGACCGGATGTAACCGCGAAAACGCATTTATTGGGATTCAACCGGATTTTATAGAAACGACATCGCTCAAAGACTAATCGACGATGACTAGGATGATCAGTTCTCTTTCGAGAGCGAGCAACGAGATCATCTAAGTATGCCTCGATGACATGTTTGATGTCATGGAAAGCGTATGACATGGCCCGCTGAAAAGTGGCTCCAGCATTTTTAAGACCAAAAGGCATCTTTCGATATGCAAAGGTACCCCAGGGACATATGAAGGCTGTCTTATGCTAGTCTTCAGGACGGATAGAGATTTGATTATAACCCGAAAAACCATCCATGAAGGAAAAATTTTCATTACCCGCACACTCGTCGATAATCTGATCAATGAATGGCATGGGGTAATTGTCTTTCGGACAAGCCTTGTTTAGATCCCTAAAATCGATGCATACTCGGATTGTTCCTTGCTTTTTGTCCACAGGGACTGGGTTAGAAACCTAATCCGTAAGAGGAACAGGGTATATAAAACCCGCCCTTAGCAGCTTCTCAACCTCAGCTTTGATAGCCGCTGCTTTCCTAGGGTTAACCGGCCGAAGCCTTTGACGAATCGGTTTTGCGTTTTCGTACGTCTTGATCTCATGTTGGACTATAGAAGGATCAATGTCGGGCATTTCCTCATAAGACCAAGCAAACACATCGCGATATTCCTTGAATAGGTCGGTGTAAATTTGAATTTCTTCAGGGGAACACTCAATTCCGATGAAGATATTCTCTATGATGTTAGGGTCCCTAGAGATGTTGATGGGTATCGTTTTTGAAATTACCGACATATTACCTTCGGCACGAATGTGTGCTGGAGCCAAAGGGTTCAACACCATATCAACATCACTAGTACAGAGCTCGGAAAACCTAGATTCCATTTCCTGCAACGGAGGAAGAAAGTACGAACGATGGTGTAAGTCTTCCCACGGTTGATCTATACCCATCATTGCTTCAAGGATTGCTTCTTCAGAAGGTAAAATTGAATCCAAGCAATCCAAGGTAGAGATAGAATCTAAGCTCCAAGCTGGAGCCACATGACCATCCAACTCTTCTTCAGAGAAAGGAGTGGAATGGTTATCTGCAGAGTCTACGATAGACTGATATCTAAGCTCAGCTGCAGATATAGGAAACGCCATTCCATTAACTTGTCCTTCAACTAATGTGGTTGTAGGTGAAGGCAAGGTCCAAGGGTCGGAAAAATAATGAGTTCGGAAGAACTCTTCTCGAGGAGACTCCTTGGATGATGAAATAGCATTGATTTTTGCAAAAGGAGAGGGAAGGTCAAACGTACCCATCAATGAGGAATACATCCCTACTCCTAAATTCTCAGTCGGCGGGCGAGGGTTATCCACCAAAGGAACAGTAGAGTCGGAGGTTGCTTGAGGATCGATTGGATAATAGTCCAATTCATCAACCTTAACGATTTTCCCCTCATGAGGAAAGCAAATGACACGAAACAGAGTCGATACGACGGCTTCCATTTCGTATACCCAGTTCCTTCCTAATAGGAGATTATAGTCTAGGTTAGCATCTACGACTTCAACTTCGATATTAACGACCTTCCCTCCAACACATATAGGAAAGGCCAGGATAATCCCATGCGGCTTGTGAGAATGACCATCAAATGCAGTTAAGACGGTTGGTGAGGGAACAGCCGAAGGTGAGCCAATAGCCTTCCAACATGACATCGACATGACACATGTGGAAGCTCCTTCATCTATAACGGTGCGGAAAATAATAATTTTCCGGTATGTAGATTTTATCTGAAAAGCCATATGATGAGGGAGTCTCTTTTTGACATTTGACATGTCAAAATAGAGCACTAAAGAGTTAGCTGGATCGACTGCTCCAATTGCGGAGAGTAAAGCACTTCTCTGAGACGGACACGACTGGAGAACCTCTAAAGCGGACATAGCACATGGGCTTTGAGCCAGATCCTCCACAATGGAGTAATTCTGGGCGGCCCTAGCATTAGGGTTAATCGTTGCGCGTTTGGCGGAACCTTTCGGTATCCTAGGTATAGTCTCAACAGGGGGCCGCTCAATATGAAGGTCATTACCTCCGGGAACAGTTTTATCCTTAGATGTTTCGGCTTCACCATAATCACGTGACCGAGTAGTCACATGGACATTTGAACCCATCATAAAAACATTTGATGCTTTTTCCCCTTCCTGGTTGCCTCCTGAGGAGGTCCCAGGATTTGAATTTGCGCCAGCAAGAAGTTGCTGCCCTTGGGGAAACGGGTTAGTTAACACAGCTTGCGAACTAGAAGTCCCTTGCTGTCCTAACAAGCGCTGAGCGTCTTCAATTCTAGGGCAGAGGTGAGTTAGATGGTCCCCACTGCATAACTTGCAAGGAAACTTAAATTTCTTTCTCGACTCACCTTTAGCACCACCAGCGTTGTTGCCGGATTTATTTGCATCGGGCTTCCCATCCGAGTTCTTTTTCTTACCACGCCCTTTCTTTTTACCATTGGAATTTTGATTTCCTTTGGGGTTATCGGATTGGACGGCATTAATTGAAGTAGTTTGGGAAGCGGGAGGATTAGACAATGTGACTTGGTTGTTAGAAGCAGTTTGCAAAGACAACTGCTGCAATTGATTCAACAAGTTCACTGTAGATGTGTCTACTGACCCAACGATACCGTCCGCGTGCGGACCTGGCTTCGGCTTAGCTAAATCAACCTTAGATCCAGGAGCATCTGGCAAGTACTTTTGTAGGATCCCAGACTGAGAGTAGATCAATTCCAATTGCTGGGCCCTAAAAATGGCTTGCTCCTCAGAATAGACCCCAGACATGGAGACATCCTTGGAGATCTCGGGTTGCAAAGACTTCAAAAACCACTCTAGACGGTACTCCAGAGGGATTTCGGCTTTAATGAGCCTCTTTCTCCGTCTCCATTCCTGAATGTGATCAGAAATGTGGGTTGCCTTATCCTGACGAAAGGTGGCCAGAAGTTCGGTTCCGGCGTCATAGCGGACAGGCAACTGGAAGTGATTTAAGAAAATATTGGCTAAGTCGGCGAACGATGTAAAGCTGCCCCCTGGCAACTCTATATACCACTTGGCCGCATTACCAGTCAAGGTGCGCTGAAAGAGTCTCAACCTAATCGAATCCTCGATGAGGGAGTTGGATGAGCACCACAGATGGAATGTGGTTACGTGGTCGCCCGGGTCCTCACCACTCTTCCCTTCGAATTTTGGAATGTCCGAAGGGAGTTTGGTTGGGACCGGAGGCCAGGCCGGATTATACCTGATTGGGTCGTTTGTTAACTTTGTGAGATCTGGCAAGTTTAACGTTGCCAGAAACGGAAGCCTAGGAGGACCTAGGGGATTCCACCCAGACTGGGCAGAACTCCCAAAGTTCTGAAAAGATTGTCCTGGGATTTGGGAGGCACCAGGCTGCCCGAAGTGACCAGTAGAACCGGCTGAACCAAAAGGCAAGCCTTGTGGTCCAGCAAAATTCGGAGTTTGACCAACTCCTGCCGTATAACCTCCATAGCCCGCAAAGTTTCCTCCTAAAGGATGGTAAGGAGTTGATAACCCCTGATATGGATTCCAAGCCGAAGCAAGGGGAGGAATACTTTGAAACGAACTAGCCGTGGTGTACGGCCTATTCCCTTGTTGGCCGATAAATGGATTCCCAGTTCCTGCACTACTAACCCCAGGGTTATTCCAACCTTGGAAATGATTGTTGCTTTGTCCTATAGAAGAAAAAGGCATGGATCCTACCATCGGGTTGGAATGTGGTATATGACCACTTCCGAAAGGAAAACCTTGGAATGGAGCCGATCCGCCCATCATGGACGTAGCGGCACTAAACGGAACTGATGGAATACCCTGTGATTGGGTGCCAAAAGAGAAGAGTCCAGTACTAAAAGCATTGGTTTGGGCATTTCCACTCATGGATGGAATGGAGGTAGACCCAAGTAGAGATGTGCTCGCAAAAGATCCAAACAAGGAAGTGGAGGGGATGGAAATGGTTCCTCCCCCTTGCACCGATGTAGGGGTTTGCATAGTCGCAGCACTCGTAGAAGCCATGCTTCCAGTAGTGGTCATGAATGGTAAGCGCGTAGTGTAACCTGGACTTGCTGGTCTATGTGATGGAGTCCCAACGTATTGCAATACGTCTGGATGACTAAATGGTAGAGGAGAATTTGGAACCACTAATGATTCTGAAAGTTCTTCTACCTCTACGTTATTCTCCGCTTGAAAGCGAACTCGAGAAAGGACTGGAGTATCCCTCTCTTGCTCAGAAGTGCCAGGCCTTGCTTGGCCGCTAATGTCCCCGAGAGGAGGATCAATCCCCGATGCATCAACCGGCGTGGGACGGACCCCACCGGTAGTATTGCCTCTGCGCCTTCTAGGAGAAGGCTCTAAACTAGGTGGCGAGAGACCACGAAGTCTTCGAGACCGTCTTGGAGATCGGTCAGCCACTTTGAATTTTTTGTGATGATCTAACTAAAGACTCAAAAAATTAAAAGCTAGGCCAACTAAGAGCACAGAGCACACACTATAAAGTCCCTAAAGATACAGCCAGTCAAACAACTTCCACGTATTTCCGCTCCGGGTGATTAGGACCGGACACCAAAATACGAGAAAGTGAATCAAAGGGCCTTCCGAAGATAGTCTGGGATGATGAGGGCCCAATCCTATCAGCGAAGGTATCAGAGGAAGTTACGCTGACCTCCTAAAAACAGGCTGCGCCGGTGCAAGCCCCCAAGCTTCGCAAGGGTGCCCTCCAGTAGTACTGTCGAGAGTGATGCAACGTCGACCTCAGGTGCCACGGGATTCCCCTCCGCAGCCACCTATGTAGATCCCTAGGAGAGGCAACTATGGATACCAACTCGTCGCAGAAGCCAGGCGGAACAGTCGTGAGGTAAGTTCGGACAAGTAGGAGAGGGGGTATCTCTCTTCCCTGTCTTCACAGACCCTCGTGCTTAACTCCCAGATCCGGAGCTTTCCTGGTCTTCCTAACGCTATTGGATTTTCTCTCGTTAATCAGACTCTTATGTTTGACGTTTTATGTGGCCTTGGAGAGTTAACTCTCCACTCGCCTAATCCAAGGCCCTAAAATCCTAAACTTGTTGGTGTAACTGACTAAAACAAAAAAGTTCTAGTGGATTTTAATTTAGCGCTTGATTTTATTAGGTTGTTCTTTAAGTCACAGGGTAATGGAGATGAAACTTGTGGTGTTTTTATGGACGCAAAAGAAATTAATAAAACTTAGCTACATGCACATGCACTTTTTGTTTTCGATGAAGAGCAATTTCTATGAGGTTCAGAGGTACTTCTAATATAAACAAATTTTTCTTTTCTTTTCAGACTCCACACTCACAAAAACTAACAAAACTATATATGCCTAAAAAGAGATGCAAATCTATCCTAATGCAAGAACTATATGTGGATGCAAGATTTAAGGACTACTCTAAAAACAAAGAAGGAAAGTTGCTGCTTTACCAAATTGTGTCTTGCCACTAAAATGCCTAGATAGAAGATGATGTGTTACCAATCATTTCGTCCAAACAATAAAAGCAAGTTCTAAGATAAAAAACAAAGCACTTTCACTTCGCAAAAAAGGAAATCAAATGAAAAGCAAGTTTAAGAAAGCGAAACTCAAAACTTTCAAAAGATTTTCTTTCAATCAAACCAAAAAGTCTTTTTCAAAGGAAAGCTCTCAAAAATAATGACACCAATGATTGATAAATAGGCAACTAAACACTTTTGTGAATTGACACCTTTTAAATGATGAAAACTCAACAAAAATAAATGTGTTTTGAAATCGTTTTTTTGACAATCAAAAGCAGCAATGAAAGTCCAAAAGATCAAAAGACAAGTTTCAAGAAAATGGTAACAAACAACTTTCCCGAAACGAAGGAGCAAATGGTCACAAAAATGGTTTCGTTAAGCAAACAAAAGGGTCATCAAAACAAAAGTGAACACAAAGCTTGAAATTCAATCTTCCTACTCTGCCAAAACAGAGCAGTCAAGATTCTTAACCAGAAATCTTGAGTGTCAACAATCAATGACACTTGCAATCAACGAAAACAAGACTAATACTCCTTATAACTAGAGAGAGTTCAGAACAAGATGCCCCCTGTTAAACAGAGGACTGTTACTGGAAAATGACTGCTTGAAACTGACCCAAACCACCAGACAAACATTCAACAAAAAGAAACTTTATAAATCTTGAAAATTATATAGTATACGCGCCTGCAGTGATGTGCAGAGTGCGTGTACACGCTACTGTAACTGAGGAAACCTGCGTATACGCGGGTCCACTTAGTACAACTTGCGTATATACGCTTTTGTAATCCAGCAAAACAGCGTATATGAAGACTTTCAAGAAAAATAAAAACCACAGACTGAAAAAACTGGAAAAGCTTAGAGTTCAAGAACAGATCAGACAGTCAGAACCAGCAAACAGAGAGGTTGAGCCTTGATTGGCTTGAAGGCTACCCAAACTAGGAACAACAAGAATGTTGTTCCCCAGCGGAGTCGCCAATTCTGGTTGAAGGGAAAGTACCCCTAGGGTCCTTTGGGTTAAGACTCTACCAGACTGAAAATTGCTTATTCAAAGAAACACACACACAGCCATTATCTTCACTTTAAGCAAATTCTAATGTTTAGGGTACGTACCTAAGGTCCTACGTTCGAGAAGGCCTTTAGGGTCCAAACCCTTCTTGGAGTTCCCTTCTTCTTCTTTGACCTGTAAAACAAGCAAATCAAAGAACACAACAGTACATGGACAAATACTTATATGAAAACCATCTTCATGCTATAAAGTTAGTTATAAAAATCTTTAAGTAACTACTTGCATAAGAATTCAAGACAAGAATCTCATAAGCATAAAGAAAGATTGTTTCGGGAACCAAGACGTGTTTCTTTATATAAAGGCAAGTAAAGTACATATAACGGAAAGATTTCACCTGAAACACCTTCAGCAGGCTCCAAGCAAAGCTTCCTCCCGGATTCGTTCCAGCCTCAAGCCTCCAACAAGAGCTCCTTCCAAGTCTTACTCAATGGTGATATAAAGGATGGATGATCACCAATACACATGGAAACAAGGGTTTCCTATGCAAAATGGGGGAAGTGCAGAAGGCACCAAGGACTTTAGACCTGGTCTATGGGGAAAATCTCAGCATAATAATCTTGCTCTTCTTTTCTCTCTCTCCTAGGCCTTCCCTTTGATGTCTTTTTATACCATCTCCAAAGTAGTTTTTTAGTTAGGAGTTGGTTGGGAACAGTTGGGCCACGGGCACTAACAGGTGATCAGCAGGTAAAACCCGCGATCTCCGCCCGAAAATGAGGAATTATTTATTTTTTTAAGTGTTTTAATACATACACGCGGGTTGGGTATACACAGACCCGCGTGTACACGCGTTTAACTCAGGGCAATGTCGTGTATAAGGAATAAAACACTGTTTTTTAAATTTTTGGACCAGGTCTGGAAGGAGGGGTTGCCCTAGGCCATGAGTGCAGCATCACAAACCATAAGAGTGAGATTTGGAGCTATAACACCCTGCCATACTTTTCCTGCATAAATTAGAGATTGAAGGCTCACTGATATACCCAAGTTTTCTTAAATCATTTGTTTGAGAATTTTTACCCCCTCGTAGCTCCCGATCTTCAAACAGATGGATTTCCCTTTAAGTGATCCGATAAAGAGATTTATCAGCACTCCTCCTGGTCTGACGTTAGATCTTCACAGTCTAGCCTTGAAATATTCTTCGTTGTACAACGTTCTCGACCATTTCTTACTGTTTGATGTAGGTTGATGTCACTATTGTCTTTAATTCACAGCTCCCACTTGTCGTATGCTAATTGCATCCCCGAAGAAATGGTCACAAAATTGTTGCCAATGAAGATTTGAAGATCGATTTGCTGGGTTTCTATCACTCACCTCCCACAACCGATTGTATATTGCGATCCCAGAACTTTCGTAATAATACGCTCCTGCGAGAATCCCAACACCGTTATAGGGCAGGAGATCATAGATCTGATATAAAAATTGTAACCAAAGACCCTGATTTGCCAACCTCGCAGGGATCTGATAAACAGAATGGGGAATTCCCATTTGCGGACGTAGATTTTGTATCTTGAGTATATGATGCAGATTTGGTGGTATTCACTTCATCAAAAGTTATTTTTTCATAGGCATCGAGAGATCCACAAGTTTTGCAGGTGAAATGTGATATGTTGAAGATCCACTCCCTTCGAATGTCTGGATTTGCACAAGAGACAAGCAAATTTGGGTTTTGTATCATTGATATCTGTCGAGTGGTTAACCTCGGATTTGATCTTCAAATCTATCACCGCCTCCTATGTTTTCCATGGATATTGAGGATCTGACTATGTTTTGTGGGCATCGCTTTTTTTGGCTGTGTTAGTGACAGTGCGGGAGGACACGTCTGGGGATGACAACAGAGTATTAGGGATTCTGTGTCCCTTATTCAGATCTGAGAAACGCAGTTCCGTGGGGTCCTCAGAACAGTATTGAGCGCCAAACCTCTCCTCATGTAAAGACAAAACAAGTCTATAGATCCAGTAATTTGGCTTCCTGTCAATACCCTCGCCGTGGAAACAAGTCTATAGATCCAGTAATTTGGCTTCTTGTCAATACCCTCGCCGTGTATACATCCAAGGATAGATTTGTCCTCTGTATGCACATGTGTTGAAAAGTATAGATCACTGAGTAGGGAAAAAGGTAGGTCTCGATCTTGACATCTTGGCATTGTCGATGGATTTGATTCAAGGCCCAGATGCACTACGACTTGATGATAGGAGCCGCAGATCATCACGGCCCTAAAATCCCAAGCGCTACTAGATTGGCCTTTGATTGATAAATTGAAGCAAAAATCTTCGGATCTGCAAAGATCTGCAGTACCAAAGACCCTCGCCCCTCTACAATCACCAGAAAACACCATTTTCAATCGAAATCTCGTGTTCTGTCCTCCCAGTCGATGGTGCAGAGCGTATTCTTTTCTCAATCGATCGACTCCACTGGGCCTTAAAATGATAGACACTAGTATTTTATCATCTCATTTTCCGTGATCCCCTCATTTCCATTTCATCTCCTTTCTATACCTCCTTTTACATTTCTAGTACCACATACTATTACCACAACCATTTTGTCTTTATCAAGGCTTACTCTTCATTTTTCATTGAGCGCTCACTCAGTAGCCTTAATAATCCTATTCTTAGGGAATCCTCCCTTGAGTTGGAGAAGAGCCAACTAAAAGAGAGGAATAACTATTAAGGTGAGAATAAGTAGTCTTCCTAAGTTGCACAAAACTACCATTTGAGTGGTTGCCACTTTATATCATCTATGGGTGCTAGATTTTGTTGTAATAAAATCCATTAAATATGATCAAACCCATTTACAAAAGTATAGATATGCTAAGGAATGTAATATGCCTATGCCAAAAAGGGCTAAGACACTAAGTTTTGAACCTTTGTTTGCTTACTTCCACACATATTCTAGTACAAAAGGATTTTATCATACATATCAAGTCAAATACATGTGTTAGAACATGTGAGAACTACTTCTTGATTAATGTTTCAATCATGGTCAATATACAAATCTTCCAACTAAACTCATTCAACTACAAATTGACCACTCCACTTGGTCCTCAATTCATGATATGACTGCTCACAACATTTGATCCAACCAACAAAGAGACTTGTAATAAATCCTCACCAATTTTAGGTTGTTCCACAATTCAATCTTCACGTGAGTGGGTACACTAGTTGATATGTCAATTTGTATAGCTCAATCTCTTATGCAAGATTAAGAACCCAATATGTTTGATCCTCCTTTACTGATACATATGGTATTGATCTTCATGCTTGATTAGTATAGATATCTACTGACAATAATTGATGCTACATTGTATAAAACATAGTAAGTCAATGTGATAATAGTAGATTAGTCAACCACAATGTTGGATTTAGTCAAATTATTTTATTATGGATCCAAGAGTATGAACCACACTTTGCTTCAGATTAACCATCCCTAATTATTATGCTACGCAATTTTGAAATTTGATTTAGAATTCCCATTGACAGATTGTCCAACACTTCAACAAGATCTTAGTTGAGCTTGCTTAGGGAGGAGATGATGTAATGATTTGATTCAATTATAACAATTCATCAAACAGAGCCTAATTGACATTCCCAAGCAACTTGGATTTGAGCCTAAACTACAATAAATTGAACTATGCTTGCATTGTTTCCAATGGAAACATAAATCATGCTAGGGTAAAGACAAGTTTGCAGCCTTATGTTTGTAAGTTAATGCTTTAATTGATTCATCCAATCTTCAAATGGACAATGTTGGAATTGTAGGACACTAGCTCGATTGGAGAACTCAAATTTTAAATAGAGCAGAATTGTGGCTAATCAAAGCAAATTTACAAATCTTGAAGGACAAGACAATTGCGAGAAATCTCTCCATAGACTAGGGAGCAATATTTAATGTTTCACAAAAAAAGATCACTTCAATCTCATCATATCTACTTGATCTTATGTGGAACTCATTCACACCTTTTGAAAATAATGATCAAGAACCAAACAACTTCTATACCATATTGGAATAGGCAAAAAATAATAGAAACGAATAATAGACATTCCAAGTGTAGTGGTGGTGTCAATAGACATCTTTAGCACTTAAGCACAATGACTAGGTATGTATGTATGTATGAATGATTAGGTACATAATATAAAACCTCAATATATGGGATCACACCCCTTATCCATCCATATAATTTGGATTTATGTGAGTAGGGTGGCTAATGTTAACTCTAATTTCTCAGTTATGTCGACTCGTCAATTGACTCCCCTTAATTGTTGGTTGCGTCTTCACGATGCATTACATCCAAGCCTTGAGCATAAGTTCAAGTGACGAAGAAAGAAGAAGGGCCTTCCACTTATATACAAAATGTTGGCACCATGATTAAGGAGAACATGGTAAACATTTTATCTAAAATTATTTCTCTTTATGAATAAACAAATAAGTGATTTGGTAGTTTTGAATTACATACTAGAGGCATAGGCTTTAAGTTGATGAAGAAGATAATCTATAGTGACTAAGGGCTTGGCAAGAAAAGGCAAGGGATTAAAATCCCCATTGTGGTAGAACCTACACAAACCACGAAGGCTTAGGTTTTGGTGGTGGAAAAGAGGAGAATGTGTGTGTGCTCCAAAGCTATTCAAGGCAATGTGCATTGTTGTACAAAAGGATGCATCCCACCTCTTAAGGCAAGTCTAGACCTAGGAGGTTCAAAGACCACCAAAATTAACTTTACTTTGTAAAGGCTCAACAAGAAGCACAACCAACAACTAAAGTTATATAAAGAACATGTCAGGTAAGAGGGGGTATTAATTCACCACTATAGTGATCTTGTGCAATCTCAATGGAGAGAAACGAAGAGAATTAAAATCAAGCAACTTAGCTTGAACAAACAATTAGAAGACCAAGCCAGCCAACAAGCTATAGAGAAAACTAAATAGGTATGAGCACGGAAATGAAACTCTCTTTTTTGCAAGAAGAAGTGCCATAAGGATGGATATAACTATTGGTATTCCAATGCATGTTTCTTTTATGGATGGAGAGGCCATCATAAGGCTTGATGTTGGAAGAGATAGTCCTTCATGAAAGAGTCAAAGTGTTTCAAGACATGGTAGAATCTTACGATCATTTCCCAAAGTCAAATGGAATTTGAAAGCAACCTGAACAAGGAGAAAGTTGATAGAAACCTCAATAATAGCAAGAACAACTATATCTATTGCAAATTGATTGGACATTAGGATGCCAAATGTTGGAGGTTATATCTCAATCTTCAATGAATAATTAAATAATCAAACCCAATAGAAGTTAGATATATGTGGACAAGGAATAATAAGGTATGCTTGGATATGGTGGTCAAAGAAGAGGTATCCAATGATAGCATACCAAAGAAGAGGTTAGTAGAGGAGAACCATCTTCAAAGGCAAGCTATATACCATTATAATATCTAGTTCCATATAAGGCATACATGAAATGCCATTGGGTTATGTTGAAAAGAGATCACATCAACAAATTTTCAGGACTAATGAACACTATGCAATTGGTACAAGCCCTAGTAAGAGAACCAATAGAGTTGAACTCAGTTTTGGATGCTACAATAATATTTTGATATCTTCATTTTTTGGTTGGAGATTTACAACTTTTGTATGGACCACTCCTATCATTTGCGAAGGCTAGTAGTAATAATGAAGGACAATTTGTGAATGTTAAAATACTAGTGCTTAGACGAGGTAATCTTAGGTTATGCGTTGGTACCTAAGCAATAATATCACACCTCATTCATTTCAATTTGCAACTCCAGAAGGTAGAATGACGGGTTAGAAGCCAAAGGTTTCTTTCTATAATTTCATTAATGCTCACAAGAGAGAAAGAATGAGAACAAAAGAAGGATCACATTGTTCCAAAGCTAGAATAAGTGTTTTTCACATTGGACAATGACAATTCCACAATGTTCAAAGACAATAGTCTACGTGCATATGACCAAAGTCTCTTTTAATTGGGAAGGAGTGATGATCAATAATGGGTCATGAACATTAAATATGAACTCATAATTGTTATCTTAATCCACTCCAATGAAGTGGAGGCTAACAAGACAATAAGAAAATAAAAACAATAATGCCACATGGCATATGCCTAATCAATTAGCTAGTGGAAGGTTGGATTGAAAATATTTTGACCATATCTTAGAAAATGAGTTTATAGTTTAATGAAATTTAGATTGTAGAGGTCGTCATTTGACCATTGGGAGAGAAAGTGCCATTATATTATAAACTAATATTTGAATTCACTCAAGCTGGCATGTATTTACATGTGTCCAACAAATTTCAACTCAAAATTTGTTCACCCTCCAATAGGAAAACACATTTGGTAGCTAAGAAAATTGGATGAAGAGTATAGGAGGGAAACACTTCTATAATTTAGGCATTGTATTTCTTCCATTGGATATGTTCGAGAGAGAGGCTAGTATTAGCATCAAGACCATTAATAGAGTTGTAAGGAGGCACAATATATTATGTAGAGAAGACATTAGATTTTACAATGCTCCAAGAGAGACATAATTTTGTAAATTTTTGTACATTAAAGTGATAAGAAATAATTTATCCTTCATGCCAAAATTCTTGCAATATAGGTTTATGTAGGGAAAATTTAGTTTTAGTGTGTGAATATATTTTCTCTGTTGTGTACTATGATTTGTTTGTTACTTTAAATTATTAAATGGAAAGTAAACACATCGACAAAATAAGAGATTGAGAATCTACTAGAAAGATATGAAATGTATAAGCATAGTCTTAAGCATCAATTTCCAAATACATGATTGTCAAAACAACATGTATTTTGGCTCAAGGAACATGTATCGCAATAGGAATAATATGAATTCAAATCATTAAACAATAGAGCAAAGTCCCATTGTGCAATATAACTTTAATTATGGGTTGTATTTCTTCCATTGGATATGTTCGAGAGAAAGACTAGTATTAGCATCAAGATCATTAATACAGTGGTAGGGAGGAACAATATATTATGTAGATAAGGCATTTGATTTTACAGTGCTCCAAGAGAGACATAATTTTGTAACTTTTTGTACATTAAAGTGATAAGATCTCACTTATCTTTCTTGTTGAAAATTTTAAAATTAGGTTTATGCAGGGAAAATTCAATTTTAACGTGTGAATGTATTTTCTTTATTGTGCACTATGATTTGTTTGTTACTTTAAATTATTGAATGGAAACTAAACATACCAACAAAATAAGAGTTTGAGAATATATTAGAAAGATAAGAAATGTATAAGCATAATCTTAGGCATGAATTTCCAAATACATGATTTCCAAAACAACATGTATTGTGGCTCAAGGAACATGTATCGCAATGGGAATAATATGAATTCAAATCATTAAACAATAAAGCAAAGTCCCACTGAGCAATAATACTTTAATTAAATAAATGAAAGATCTATGTTCATTGAACATGTTAGTCATAGGTTGAGTGACTATGGTTCAATATGGATAACACACAAATAAAATATTTTTGAACCACAAAAAAAATACACACAACTTGTTTGATATTGTCTTGTCTACAACAATGAAACCCAAAGAGATTTTACTTGCCCCTTATAATTCATTAATCTCTTGTGCATAAAAATTAACTATATACATGAACATATAGATAGAAAATGAACCTAAACTTTGCATTTTTTATGAATAAATTAATGTTCGCATTGTGCAAAACAAAATACACACAATGCATTGATGACAACCATTAACATAACATTGTAACACTCATACTTATTATGCATTCATATATTTTTCTCATTAAAAAACATATTAAAAAATACAAATATCCTCACAATTTCTCCCACTAATAAATCAATTATATATATATATATATAAATAAATAATTTACCTATAAACTAATTATCTCACCACCATTATTTAGAAATGAAAAAAATAAAAAAAATTAAACAATCATATATAAAAAAATTATTTAAAAATAAACTAATTACCTCATAACAATCATTTAAAAAAAACACTCGACTATACATTCAATATATATTTTTTAACCACCTTATTACCTAAATTATCTTTTTCAAATAAAGATTCAACAACATCATATATAAATAATATATAGGTACACATATTAAAGACCTCTTCACAAGCTAGAAACACACTCTCGAAAATCAATAAGCCATATGAGAAAATAATAAATCATATCTTAGATGGAATACATTTTAACCAATATTTTTTTTTAATAGTATATGAAGACTTTTGTTATGTAAATTTATTTATTTTTAATAAAATTTAAATAAAATATATATTTTGTGAGATTTTTTTTTATTAATTTTGATTTATTTTTTAGGATGACATACTTGTATATATTTTTAAATCTTTAAAATATATTTTTTAACTGATGATTTTGTTAATTTTTATAATAATAATAATAATAATATTAATATAAACAAAATACTCAAATATTATATATATAATTTATTTTTATTAAAAATAATTATTAAAATTATAGCTTTAAATTAATAATATTAATATTAATCTCACGATTAGGGTGCGAGTGGAGAACCGGATTCTATGGGATCTGTGCCATGGATAAAATTCTGAAGCAAAAGGATATTAAGGGGTTTCGTATCGACCCTCACACACTCGCCAACTTTTACAAGGTGGCTATACACATGCAAGGCATTACTGTAGAACAAAGAGACCAATGTGATAATTTCATCCTCAGATTTTATGTTGTGAGCTTGGATCGAGTAGGAGGTAATGCAATTGGTATGGTTACTGGTATAGTGGAACACTTTGGGGTACTCTTGAAGGCTCCTCTCGAAGCATGCCAACCTGGTGCAGAAGGTCTTTCCCTCTATCCTCTGGCGAACGTATCTACGTATGTTCTCTTAGTATATTCTCCCTTCCTTTTCCCTTCGCTTAATTACCCTCTGATAATTCATTGGAAAAGGACCTCTGGGAAAATGTTTTGGATTAGAAAGACTACATTCCAGAAAACTTGGAAGGAAAACGCTAGTTTTTCTAATGGACAATCTTGATTTGGTAGAATTGTTTCAGTTTGTTATGGTATTTTACTCTCCCGGATGGGCATGTATTTGGGGTTTGCACCTTTGGATTCAGTTTGTACTCTCTACATGGATGATTTAGTTTTATATCTTGTATTCTTGATGTTCCTGCTAATCTTTAGTGAAGGGGTCTTTTGCGAGAGTATTCACCCAAATGGATTTTGTGTTATGTCCTTCGAAGGCTCGGGGAGCCACTGATTGATGTTTCCAGCCTTTCTTAGTATACTCATATCATATTTGTGGGAAAAATTTTGTTTTATTGGCTTGTTGCTCATAGCTATGTGGAATTTTTTTTTTATACTCCTACAGGCTTCAATTCTCGATGCACACATTAGACCCTTAAACTAGATACTTGTATCGAGCTAGGGATTGTGGGTTACCATTTCAGGGTATTGTTTCATTATTGTGGCCAACAAATTCTCATTATGGCACAACCTTCCTCTGGTAGAGGCACCACAACAGGGGAAGATAGGGGATGGAGTTGACGTGATGGGCTCCAGCGTGGAGGCAGCTAGCCCCAACCACATCTAGCTCAGGGTCGGGGTTGTAAATCGACCTTTGGCCTTATTCATGAAGCGTCCCAGGCTTATCAGACTGGTACTCAACCTCAGATTTGATAACTCATATCTGGGTGGGAAGCAGAACTAAATCAACAGGTTGCACACGAAATTTGGGATGTCGAGGAATGGAACGAACTAGTGCCAGACCCTAGTCTTACTAGAGGTCGGTCCTCTCATTATAAACGAATTGTCTACCTCTATTGGCTAATGAAAAATATCGTGGCAATACCCGTGACAACTCCCGCAATTGGCCCGCCCAAGACTGATCTCAAACTTCAGGAAATTCATAAGGAATTCCAACTTATTCAACTCCAGATTCAGCAATAGAATGCCCACCTCAGCCACATAAAAAATGATATTCCTTGTCTCCCTCAGACAGAATTACCTGACTCGAGCACGAAAAATGCAACTCTTATGGACTCTTCTGATGATTAGTAGTATGCCATGCATAATTTGATTTTCAATTTTTGTTATGTATAGATGCAGGATTTGCAGACTTTGATACTATATCTTAGATATTTAGATATTAAGAGACTTAGAGATACTCAGACATATATAACTATGCTAGACAATCTTAAATTATTTTGCTTTTGGATGACTTATAATACGATAAGGTGGCCAATAGATCTGGTTTCCCAATGAACAGATTAAAACCACCTCACCAGCTAATCATAAATGTAATCTACTTTTTTTTAATAAATAAATGAAAAAAAAATCCTGCCAATATATATATATAAAATTAAATTTCATATGTTAAAATACTTTTATGATATTTAAAATATATAATATTAATAATATTTCTACAGTTTCATGCTATCGCAAATAAATCATTCTCATTTCACTTTGTTAATTTAAATATGAGAAACAACTTAACAATCCATTTAGAATATAAATGTGCAATGTTACTTACTGCTCCATTTATATTTCAACAATTAACTTTTGGAAAGTGGAAGCTAAAGTTAACATCGGTTTGCGGGAAAGAAATTATTGACATACTATACACAATAGATTTCACCATCCAGGGGTGGTGGCGCAGTTGGTTAGCGCGTAGGTCTCATAGCTTCTGAGAAATCCTGAGGTCGAGAGTTCGAGCCTCTCTCACCCCAATTACATTTTGAAATCCACACATAAAAACCATGGGTTTTTTGAAATCCACACATAAAAACCATGGGTTGTTAATGTTAGCATGCCTAATCGGCAAAGTTTACTCTATTATCTGGATATAACTGAAACGATATTCGGATTTATTTTGTATGTACCGAGGTTGAATCCTTTTGTGGGAAAAATGGTTCCGGGCCGATAGCTGGGCTGGTTGCCTGTATACAGTTCGATGGCCTTGGCCTTCATATCATCTCCTGGTTGTTGAAAACAGATGTTTTAGAAGATTTTATTTTATTTTATTTTATTTTTATATTTTTTTCCATATTTTTTTCCAAGTAAAAATATGATCAGAATTCAGTAAGGGTTGGTTCAAATTTAACCTATAAACTCTCTACAAATCAAATCTCCAGCAATCTTGATACTGAATTTATATATGTAATCAAAAAGTCTAGTATATGCTTTGATCTGCAGCAAATACTATAACTGAAACTATATTCGGATTCATTTGTATATACCGAGCTTAGTATCTCTTCAGAGACATCCGATAAAATTGAAACGATACAGAAAAGATTAGCATGGGCCCTGCGCAAGGATGACACCCACAGAAAAATCTTTTGGTTAAATCTTTTGTGGAAAGGTCCCGGGGCGATAGCTGGGCTGGTTGCCTGTATCATCTTCACCCATAAAAATCAGATCTTAGTTTTTTTCATTAATTCTGTTAAATTTACAGTTCCATGGCCTATCATCTCCTGTTTGTGGAAAATAGATGTTTGTGAGTATTTTTTTAAGTAGAATTTGATCAAGTTTTTTAATAGTAAGGATTTCTTCAAGTTTGACTGGTAAACTTTCTACAAATCAAGTGTCCAGCAATCCTAATACTGAATTTACATATATAATAGAAAAAACTAGTATATGTATATGTAAATAAAAAAACTTAGTTTCAAGAACAAAAATCAGAATTTGAAGAAAAGAAAAGGAAAAAAATAAATAGAGAAAGGTCCTTGGTTGTGGAAAATAGAAAAAAATAAATAGAGAAAGGTCCTTGGTTGTGGAAAATAGATGTGTAGGAGGTATTTTTTTCCTTAGTAAAATTTGATTGGGGTTTGTTCGAGTTTGACTTGTACTGAATACACATATGTAATAAAAAACCTAGTATACGTAATAAAAAACATAATTTAAGGAACAAAAATCAGAATTTGACCCCAAAAAAACAGAGAAGAAAGGTCCCTGTTGTGGAAAATAGATGTTTGGGAAAATTGATTTATTTTTATTTTTTTAAGTAAAATTTGGTAAAAAATTGTTAAATTTAACTTGTAACCTCTCTACAAATCAAATATCCAATAATCTTAATACTGAATTCACATATGTAATAAACAACCTAGTATAAAGAACAAAAATCTGAATTCGACCCAAAAAAAAATCCAGTAAAGCACAGAAAGACCTATCAAGGGGAGTAAGACAATTAGAGCCTCCACTGTTGAGGACCTAATCAGAGTCGTTTTCAAATTTATTCGAGAAAATGAAGACAGTGGGCAAAATGCAAGTACGATTTTGTTGTTGATTTTTTATTAAAAAAAAGGAAGTCCTTTCGATTCTGCGGCTAAGCTGGATGAACTTGAGGCTGTTTTAGTGTGTCAATGCCGGTTATGTTTCCTTGTTAAAAAAGACTCGTAAATTTTTTATTCGGATAATGATAAAAAAAAAATTGTTATACCGGAATCATTTTTGAGAGGTGGAAAACTTGTTTCGATGGTTATTGTGCTTTTGGGAGCTTTGGAACTATATGGGCATATTCTCTTTTCAGCGAGAGCTGCAATGGGAGCTGGAGAAAGTTCCTGGAGCTTTGAAGGGTATTTTTTTTGAGTTCCCACATTCCCCATGGTTGGGGAATACAAACTCTGTAGAGAAATACGCTGAACTGCCCAAAAAACATGAGCCTATGTTGAAACCTTCGAAGGAAGAAAGACCAAAGACATCTTGAACGCCAATATCCTTAATTGAGAAATTGGAGCAATCTCTTGATGGGTTATGAAGGGTGTGGCACCTTGATGTAAGGGCGATATTTGGGATGTCATGCTGATGAGTATTTCTTTTGTTGTTTATAGAAGATTGTGTGTGCATATTGTATGTGGCAATCAATGCTTAAACATTAGAGTTGCTTTACTTTTTCTCTTAAGAATAACTAGAGAAACATTTGGGATGTCATGTTGATGAATATTTCTTTTGTTGTTTATATATATATACCGTAGAAGATTGTGTGTACATATTGTATGTGGCAGTCAATGCATAAACATTAGAGTTGTTTTACTTTTTCTCTTAAGAATAACTAGAGAAACATATGTAAAACTGTTCCTTTGTATTTTTAAACCATATTGTTTCAAACACTGGTCATGTGGGAGAACTGATAATGAACTTGACATTTTAATATTTTATATATATAAAAGGGAAAGAGACACCCAGAGAATATTTTTATATATAAGAGATACTATATATTATATATTTATATATTTTAATTGATTTTAATATTTTGATTTAATATTAATTTTGATTACTATATAAGTTATATAATTAAAAAATATATATCTTTATATTTTTAAATTTTTTATTATATAATATTACCACTCCTTATTAGTTGTTCTTGTAAATTTTTGGGAAACCTCTAGCCATTCTCGACACTCATACCCAAGTTCCCAACATTCCCACATTCCAGAAACTCATGCAACATAATAATTTTCAAACATCATTGAAATTTTGTGAAACTTACAGTGAACATGCTATTTTATTTTCTCTGCCTCTAAGAAACGTTACCATGCATTAACCCAGTGGCCATCCACAAAGATATCACTGGAAATTTGTTGAGTCTAGTATGCCTTTTTAGAGGACTTGTTGAGTCAGGCATATGCCTTTTAGAGAATTTAACCAACATTGCATCCATTGACTCTGGAGGGACCATGGACTATTCGAATAAGTTGATACTTGTAACATCATCATTTTTTTTAAATTTATTCATAAATGCTTTCTTTTCCTTGCATAAAAAGAGAATACAAGGTATTCTCTTGTGATCTTTTGTCAGTATTTTTTATATTCCTGTATTCCCGTGTTTCTATCTATCTATTTCCTTATTATCATCTAATAGAAAATTATTGATCATGATTACATACATAGCCATTTTATGGCCCCTTCAAATTGTTAAAAAAAATACAAAATGTTACATCATATGTTCCCATCATCATGTCTCCCCAAAGACTAGAACAAGGCTCACATGTGCTAGCAAAATAAACCAGTAATTGTCTCCTAAGAGAGATTAATGCTACCAACATTAATCAATTCATCTTGTACAAAAGTTGCAAAGTAAAACTTACTGGGGTCCTTAGATATACCACGCTTGGATAGGAGATTTGCAATCTGATTTTGTTCCCTGTATATATGTCTAAATTCAATATGTTGAAAAGCACTTACCAGGTTCCTTATTCACCACATCTAGTTTGATAATATAGGAGGATTAAATAGTGAATAATCCTTGACCTAGTCAATGATGCCCTTAGCATCTCCATAAACCTATAAGTTCTCTAGTCCCAGCCATTTTGCACCTATTAGAACACCCCATAATGCAATACTTTTTGCTCTATTGTTAGTACCGTAGCCACCCTCCCACCAAAAATTATACTAGTTTCCCGACTTTAACACAATCAATGGCCCACATCCACATTTCCTCTGCATACATTACCCATAAAAAAACCCCACAAGAAATTCCTTCCAGATATCCTTGTATCTGATTAACCTTTTTTTGTGTGTCTCTTAGTCGACCCAATTTCCGCAAAAAAAGCCAATGTCTTGATCACATCTTCTTGAACCACTGTGGCTTTCTAATAAAAAACAAGAGCATCCCTACTCTGCCAAATGGACCATATAATGTAAAAGGGTAGGGATCGGTACTGTTGTTGTGAGTTGAACCAGTAATATAAAAGATTTTATACATTGATGATTTCTATTAGGAGCAATATAAAATGCATCCAGTTCCCCATCCCATACCGCCACAACGTATGGGAAGCTTAGCAGCAAATGATCAACATCTTTGCAACCCCTCATGCACATAGGACAGATTCTAGGACCTATAAACTCCTAGTGTTGGAGGTTCTTCTAGGTGAGAATATGGTCGTGTAGTGCCAACCAACAAAAAAATTTGAGCTTCTGTGGTATCTCCCATTTCCATGCATTCTTAAACCACAAGAAGTATTCAAATTCCTTCTTTGCCATAGCCAATCTTTTATATATTTCCTTCACCACTGGTTGCCCTTTCTTTATCAACCCATCCCAAACCCTCTTGTCAACTTGGTATGTGATAGATATGTCAGTGACACATAAATGAGTGAGTTACATCTCCCATTCTATAGCTAGATTACCTTGCAACCCCTACTCGTTTGCCTTGATCCAAGACTGACGATTAATGTTGTTATAGTGAATATTATGGATATGATCAAGGTGGTATATGCCTTTGTCGTGAAGAAATTCAAGCAGAGGGACTGATAAAGAGTGGTTCCCTATGAATCCCATAAGTGCATCTAAACCAATCTCAATCATGGTCCCATCCCCTATGTCCCAGCACGAGTAGCCCAACATCCATTGTAAGTTTTTCATCATGTTGCTCCATATGAATGATGTACATGATTTCCTCCTAGCTCCATACCTTATCCAAGTTGTGAACAATTGAACATGCATATATTTCCCTCTGAAAATTTGAGACCATATTACGTTACCAAACATAGCCCTCCAACTATTTTTAATAATCAACACCATATTAAAAGTATAAGTATCTAATGCAACTTTGATATAAACAAAATCTGTATTTTGAGAGATATTATAAATGGTTTTAAGCATGAATTGAGTTTGATGGCTGCCAAAACAATGAAAAAATCATACATGAGACATGTAGAGGCATACATGCTTTTTTCAAAGTATGATGAGTTCAAGTATAAATTAGAAAGCAAGCCATAACATATGGTTTAAAAATTTCACAAATTTTTGATATATATTTTACAACCTATTTCTGAAAAATTTAGCATTGAATGGTGCATTGACTTATAGATGTAGATTAAAGAAACATTGTGGATTTGTTTGCTACTAGTTCACATATTTCAAATTTTAGTGGACCATTTTGACTAGTTAACCTTTTTTTATCAATGTAACAATTGAAAAAAAATGGGCATTGATTCAATGTCAACAATATATCTTAGGATAAAGGATTTTTTTTTTTTTTTTTCTGAATAAAGACTAATTCTATTAGGAAAAGAAGAGTATAATACAATCAAGCTTGCAAGCAAGCGAAGCAAAAAGCAAGGGAGCCAAAGAGGGAAGGCTCCACCTTGCTTCTTGACGAAAAACCAAGAGAGGGCAAGAGCGAGCTCGGACTAACAAAAAGCATGAACTGAGCAGAGAGAACTACCCTGAGGGGGCAGTTACTATCACACGACTTTTTTTTCCTTTTTTCTTGCTTACTTTGACCCATCCAGAGGAGCTTGGCTGAGCTGAAACAAGTTGAAGACTATTCTGCCCTGGCGGCGGAATATCCTTATCAGAGTCTGAGGACGAAGTAGAATGAGAACGCTTCTGAGATATCTGAGAGACTGAGGGGATTGCCGGGTCGTCCAAGGGAGTATCTAGCGGAATCTCAACGTTCTGCTCATCTGCTGCAATTTCCTCCTCATCCGAGCTGGAGGAGCCTGAATCGTCCATAGGGGGGGGAGGCACACAGGGATTCCAAGCTTTGGACTTGGGTCTGCGCTTTAGATCCTTCTTTTTGTCTAGGTACTGGGAACAGGAACTTTGGAGGTGCCCTGTTTGATGACAATGGCGGCAACGGAACGCTGTATTCTCGTAATCCAAGATTTGAGTCCAATGGAAATCACCATACTTGAGGTTTATCTGATCCGGCAGTCCTTTGCTAAGATCTATTTCTACACAGAATCTAGCATAGGTGAAGATTCCTTGTTCCTTCCGAGAAGAATCTACTGCTAGGTAGCGTCCTAAAGTTCCTGCAATGGCTAAGAAAACAGAGACATGCCATAGATGTGCCGGAAGGTTCGGTAGCCTGACCCAAATGGGAATCTTGGTGATAACAGCTGTAGAAGGGTCGAAGTCTGGAAACCAAGGAGTAAGGAAAAGTCCAGCCGAGCCCCAGAACCAAGGGCCTCCCGTTAAGGCCTTCTGGTAGTCTTCATCTAAGTCAAAAGCCACAATGAAAAATCCTTTTGAACATAAGTATATCTGGCTTTTTTTGGACCAATTGGTATGGATCCATTGGTATAGATCTGATGTTCGAGGCCATAGCCCATTAAATCTGCAGATAAGTGCAGATTCTGCAAAAAGCTGATAACGATCGTCAATCCCAGGATGGGAGAGATTGATGGAAGGGATGTCCTCTAATTTGTCTACCAGAAAAGGCTTTGGAGCCTCAGATGGATGGCCTGCTGTCGAAGAGGGTTGTGGATGGGCAGCATCTTTGCGGACAGCATCTTTATAAGAGAAAGAAGGGGTAGAGGAGGTCTTCCTACAAGAACCCCCTCTCAGACGAAAGGTAGCTACAATAGAGGCGTCCCTCTGAATGCTGTAAAATGAGAGAGGACGGGTATTCATGAGTTGCTTACCCTTGTATATCAGTCTGAGGTGAGATGAGGGGATCCCTAGCTGGCATTCAAGATTCTGCAAAAGGTCCTGCACCAGATCCGTTGCGCGAGCCCATTGCATTGTTGTCTTGCCCGATAGATTGACTTGGATCTGGAAAACATGTGGTTCTATATGCAGATCTGGATCAGATCTGGCCTCTTCTACCCGGCTCCAACAGATCCAGGAATCCTTAGATCCGTAGCGCAAATAGGGAGAGTTATTCTCTTGACATGCGTTCATCACATTGGTCCCAACAGCCTTGCTGCCACAGCGAGCAACAGTAAACGCGTCTCCTCTGCAAGCAAACACGGGTGCTGTAGCTTGGGAAGGCGCCTTAAGAAAGGGCTTCAGCCATACGCATCCAATGCATTCCTTTCTTGCCTCCGCTGGCCCTATTGTGTCCTCTGAGCGCGCTCTCGATGACTCCCTTCGATCCCCAGTGTGCCCTCTACGCTTCGCAGTATTACTTTGTTCTTCCTGCGTTAGGGTTTGAGTTGAAACGCTATACACTGCGTTAGATCCATGCTCACGCTTAACCTTCGACCCTGATCCAGAGCTGCAGGGCCGTGTCCTTGACCAGAGGAGCTCCGAGCCAAGTCTGCCTCCCTCACCGAGCAGAGATGTCGCGCCGCCATGGATTTTGAGTGAAACAGCTTCTCTGCGCTCGGCTGCCATTTTCTCCTCTCTTAGGATAAAGGATTTTACTCAATAATATATTATCAATTTAACTAAAATTTTATGACAACTTGGGGTTGAATTCATTTTATTTAGGCCCATGGAGGTAATATTCGCATTACATGTAGATGTGGAAGGAACCTAAATTGATGATGACGACATATTTGTATCTCTCACACTTTATCAATGGCTTATGTTACTCCAAATTTTGGCCCTCCACCTCTTCATTGGTAGAATATTATGCAATAAGAAAATGAAAAGTAGCCTTCTACAACATGAACTCTTCTACAACATATACTTCCTCTTATTCCCTTTAATGTCAACCTTCACTAGTATCCCATTATATACAACCCAATATGGATGAGATTTCAATCCATAATTTTATACATCAAAATAAAAAGAGAGTAAAAAGTGGGCAATGTTAAAAAAGGACCATTATTGTTATCGCTTAAAATTTTCTCACGCCGATCCGATGTACAAGTGATCACCATAAAACTTCATTAATTCATTAAGCAAAGGTTAACTAATGAAATTAATCAACAACATGAAAGCACCTTATCAAAATTTGCATAATGGATCTTTTTCCATTTATGTAAACTCAATATAAGATTTACGCGATCTGCATGATTGTCCCTTCGACAACTATACAAATCTGAAGAAAGTGACACTTCCTTAATGAACGACGTGGGAAGTCATGTAGATCCTACAAGTGTGCAAGTACTCAGTTTGAGCAAGCCAATTTTTGAACTTTAGCACACTTGAGGATGAGTACTTGGACAATCCAAGGCCTCCATCAAGGCCTCAAGCATGACGCAACCACAATGGAATCAAGCTCCATTCAATGAACTAGTCCTAAGAATTCTTGAAGAAAGTCTATATATTTTTTTATCTGAGGAAAAAAATAATCCTCCCTCTCAACTTGAGGGTTAGAGTGAGGTTGTTGGTACCATGCCAACCACAGGTTTACTCACTTAAGAGTTCACAAAGCTCAAAGACATTAAAACAATAATTATCAAGGCATTATAGCTCATCATGTCACTAGCAAGGATTTGAACCTGGGTGGGGAAGATAATAATGATTTTGCCCAACCACTTGAGATAATACTAATTGAATCTTGGGGATTTCCTAGGGAAGAAATTCGACCTCCCTCTCTACCCGAAGGTAAGAGAGAGGGTGTTGGTACCAGGACAACCCATAATATAGACTCACTTAAGAGCACAACATAGTTACTCTATTACGGAGCATAAACATGTCAACTTACAAGAATTGAACCTAGGTTGGAAGGATAAGAACTATTCCACCCAAATAAGAAAATTAAACTCAATTGGCTAAAGAAAGCATATAAATATCAACCTTGGACAACCATTTGAAGCACACAAGAGAAATAGTGTTATTTTGCCAAAATATTGTTAGAGTATCTTAAAGCTCTTAAGCTCTTGGCATACATGCTACCCATTGGCAAACCTTCAACATTGAAGGAGTTTGCATACCTCTTGAGAAGGAGAAACAAAACTAGCAAAAAGGAGAGGACATGGCCTTTCTTTGGAGGATTGGAGAAGGCTCACCTAGCTTAACATCCCTTATTAGTTTCTCATTTTGCGATCCATTCTTGCTTTACTCCACCATTAATAAAAAGTTTTTCTTCCAATTTTAATTTGTGTGTCTTATGTTTTCTAATCTTGCATGCTAATTCATTCATCATTGAGTTCAACAACTTATGGTTACATTTTATTTCTATTACTAACCACTTTTGTGATAATGTGTAGGTTGCGACTACCTTCACAAGAACTGGGATTTGTACCAACAATTCAACAAATACCTGATAACATTGATTGGCGGCTCTACTTTTTTTTTTCTTTAGCCTTTTAGTTGCTTGAAATACTCCGAATTATTCTCAAATTCTCTTTTAGGCGTACTAGACGTCTCCATGTAGTTTCTACAGGAGAAAACACATCTTGTGTTCTCATGCAGATGGTTCACACAACTGTCAATGAAACTATCACATGGTTCCTGCACGACTCATGCGATTGTAAGTCACCAACCCACTTGGATTTGCACAATTGTGATTTTTCATAAAAAAATATTTATCTATTCTTGAGTAAGGTGGTAGCCCATAATATCCCGACCTTACTCACTGATAAATTTCGGTTAGTTAAGACATTAGCTTAGGTAAAAATCATTAAAAGAAACATTTTCTTTTTTCTTTGCGACATGGATGGATTGAATTCAACACACTCGCGTCTTTAAAATTGCAGATAGTTTATTAGTTTTCAGACCAAAAGAGGAACTTGTTATCTTAGTATGTTCTTCACCTCAATCATTTTATGACCTTGGTGAATTAAAATGGATCTTGAGTTATTTTGATCTCCCTAGTTAGAATAGATAGAATTTCACATAGCTTAATTAGGATGGAAGTAAAGCACCCAATCATGCACACATTTTTTTTATGCAAGGAAACAATCTCACATAGTTTAATTAGTGAGTAAAGTAAGGATAACATAATATCCACATTTTACAACTCTAACATATGTGATTGGCACACACCACTTGCACACACTTCACCCACACACTACAAGTTCGTTTTAGATCATTTGTCAACAAGTATGCTTTTTTCTTTACACTCATAAGTGATGTGAGGAAACCATAAAGTTATTCATTATATTTCAAGAGTTTGTCATCATCACTCACTAATTTAAACAAGTTGGGTGATCATCCCAACTCAAAGACTCTTTAAAATCAACCCTAACTCAACACACTAAGCTCCTGCATTGTGAGCTCACAAAATAACATTATAGCTTAGATTAAGACTTTGGGGGTAGGCGTCCAAATAACCCCCTTGAGTCATTTACAACTAAGACATAGAAGTTGACATTTTTGGAAACTTGAAATCTTCCAAAATCCAGTGTTCAAAATTCCAATGACAAGAAGAAATATGTGAAGCAGGTAACACTTAGACCTGAGATTTTGTGAACCTCCTTGAGTCTCCTGACTCTTGGTCAGGGTTTTGAATTGAAGGTTGACACTGCGAAGATGAGATTCTCTTTCCCATACTAGAAGAAGTATCTTAGTGGCCAAACTTATGGAATCTACCTAAGGTGGTGGTTGTGGGATGCAATTGCACCTAGAGGTGATTTTGAATGACTATTGGGAACTTTTCCAGCCACTTCAGGACATACCCCTAGTACTCCTCATTATAATCCTCCTTTCAACCTTCACTTGTTTTCTTTTGGGGAATTCATGCCTCATTATTGGAAACTTTCAAAAAGCCTAGTTACTTTTAAGTGGAAGGATGTTAGCTCTCATAAGGTTTCATACTTTTATGTTGTTTTCACTTTTCACCATTATGAAAATATTGTCCATGTGATCAAAACATCTCAACTATAAAGTAAAGAACTATTCATATAAATTTTCTTTGCTTTGGTTTTTATGCTTTGACTCAATCAACTTTGTTTCTATTAAAAAAAAAAAAAATCCCTACTCACTTGAAAGCACAGATCAACACAAATTGAGAACAACAGGGGACCATCTCACACCCTGCCATTCCCATTGCCTTCAAGGCTTCTCACCAGTGTTGGGAGATGTTCCATTTTTTATTGTTGTTTCTAGTTCAACCTACGCCACATCAATCACCACTTGACCCCACCTTGACAGGTTGATCCATCATAGGAAATACCTTGCTTGGTACCACATTATCTTAAGTTAATTCTCCTTTGCATAACTGCCAAGCACGCACAATGGCAGCCTCGACCCCTAGTTTTCCATTTATTGCTTCTTTGAACCTTTTTAATTTAATGAAGCTTACAAATCATCTCATTGCACATGATGCCACATGGCTTACAATGCTAATCAAACTCCTGTCAAAGTTTCCATTGTTCAACGAAAAGCAAGGAGAGGACCTAACTCACCACATTACGACATTTTACTAGTGGTCTCTTTCAAATAATGACATTAAAGACTCAATCCTTTTGAGACTTTTTCAACACACCTTAACTAGCCCCTCGACCAAGTGGTGCATTAGTGAAAAAACAGGTGTTCACAAAGACTTTGCATCCCCGACCAAGTCATTTCCCATATTTTTCCACTTACTAGTTCATTAGGATATGAGATTGGGAATACTCACTAATTTTAGGAAAAAATCATATACCATATCACAGTTCATATCCATGAGTGGAGTGTGTGGAAAACTGAAGCTCGACCTGAAATTAATTTAAACTTCTTCCTCAAATCACTTTTGCTAGTTCTAGCAAAACTATTAATTTTAGTTAACAATGGTATGTTCTATGCTTAGCAAAAATTACTTCAATGTTCCTTAGTAGCCCAATAACAATTTCCAATAGCAATCACAATAATCACATTGACAGTAAAAGTAGATAGAACATAAAACAAAATGTAGAAGACAAGAGGACACCAGATTTGGTAGATGCCAGGGAAAAACCCCAATGTGGGGAAAGCCCTTTGATCAATTCTTCTTATTATTATATCAAAAGTTCAACATAGAGAGAGAGTACAAAAGTCAAATTGACTTGCCCAATACAAAGTCAAAACAACCCTATAAATTTCTGTAGTCAACTACAGTCAAAATTCAACCCTAACCAGAAAGTCAAATTTGGTCAAAACAACAACAAATCATCCTCAAAGAAACTCGATCTTCCTCAGTAAAACTTGGCCTGATCAGGAGGAAAAATTCAACCCAAAACAACTCGGTCAAACTCAGTCAAAGGAGAGAGAAAATTGTTGTAACTTTTTTTGCATTTAAATTGCAGTCAACTCTGAAGTTAACGCAGGTCAAACAACCCAGAATTTCTTAGTTTTTGTGCCCAAATATGCGGCCTAGAAAAATCAAACTTTTGATGCCAAAATCACAGTCAAAATCGATCAGCAAGTCCTCAGTCAACTCTAGTCAAACTTGTCATAGAACTTTGAGATTTCAGCCTGCAATTCTACCAAGAAAACTTGTCCTCCTTGCCACACGTGTGAGAGAGAGAAGCTGCCCAACAACTGTATGGACCAATTAGATGGAGAGAGAGAAGAATGTGTGAGTGATGAATGTGCAAAATGAGATGTGAGGTCTCTTGTATTTATACAATTTGTTGTGGGTGAAGAGACACATCCATTGGGCTTCTTGAGCCTACATGATGATGAGGTCGACTTGAACAATTTGCACATGTGTGGGCATAAATTCAAAATCACACTTCTGCTTATCCTAATGAGATGATCTTTATATCAATCTTGGACCTCTCAAAAATAGGAATAAAATGCAATCATCATCTCCATCAAATGAGATGTCCCAAGGTGGAATTTGGCCCTAGTTTCCAATTTTAGCACTCCCTCTCAACTAGGGAGAATTCCACCTATCAATCCATCTATCGTCGTTGATCATCATGCCATCTTGTCGTCATGTATCATCTCTACTCTGTTGAACCATGAATTAATAATGAATAAGAATCGACCGAGAATGAGTCACAAGACCTTACCATTCTCCACTGAAAAGGTCATTCCAGAGGTAGAACCTCAAATGATCCTAGATTAATTTGTTGAACACCATGCATCCTAGACATAGGGAGTACGACAATACACGATGCGTCCATCGGTAGTGATATGGTTCCTATCCACGTCTCCCAACTCATTGGGCAGATGAGAGGTACTTCCCATGAGTCTTGGAATACATGGGTAGGATGTATGCTGGAGCATTAGCAGGAGAAGGTGAACCACTCATCCTGCTCATATGCCATAAGAGAAGGTGAACCACTCATCCTATGCATATGTCAATCGTAGGGGAAGGTGAACCACTCATCCTATGCATATGTCAATCGTAGGGGAAGGTGAACCACTCACCCTACACATATGTCACCATGGGGTATCATAGTGGAAGGTGAACCACTAACCTTGTACACAACAAACCACACAGGGGAAGGTGAACCACTCACCCTATGGTCGCTCATAGCTCCAAGAAGTACCCCAAGCCCCCAAGAGCTCCCAGAGCTTAGTTCCCAACTCAAGTTGGATCCTCATGGTGGGTCTTTCCACGAATCCAAGTCTCTTTCAAAAGGCTAAGAATTTGACCTTCCCCAAAGGCTTTGTGAGGATATCTGCGACCTACTCATCATTCCTGATGTGTTGGAGCCTTATTGGTCCCCATTGTACCATATCCTGGATAAAGTGGTACCTGATATCAATGTGCTTGGTGTAGTTGTGGAACACAAAATTCTCGGAAAGGCGAATCCCACTCTGGTTGTTGTAGAAGATCATGGTGCTATCTAGTACATGTTCAAATAGCTAACTGAAGAGCCTCCTCAACCAAAAAACTTCACAACATTCCATACTAGTCACAATGTATTTGGCCTTGGTGATGCTTAGTGCAACCAATTTCTGATTCCTTCTCATCCAAGAAATTGAAGCAAGCCATAATTAGAAGCAACATCTAGACGTGCTCTTACGATCCACCACACTGCCAGCCAGTGAGCATCTGTGTATCCATGCATCCTCAAATTCCTAGCAATGTATCTCAGTTCATAATAGACTATGCCCCAGAGATATCTCAAGAGATTCTTAGCAGCAATCCAATGTATGTGATGAGGCTCGACCATAAATTGACTCAACTTTTTCACAACAAAGCATATGTCAAGACGAGAGTTTACCAAGAACATCAGGGTCCCCACAAGTTGTCTATATTTGATAGGATTTTCCAATTCGGGCCCAATAACACTTCCACATAGCGTCTTGAAGTTTAGTTTCATTGGAGTAGACACAAACTTGCAATCCATTATCCCACATCTCTCAAGCAACTTCACAATGCATTTTCCTTGAGAAAGGAAAATCTCGCTTGGCTTTTTCCAAACCTCCAGGCCTAGGAAGTAGTGCATCGGTCCTGGGTCCTTCATCTCGAACTCAGAATCCAACTCCCTCTTGCATTGATAAATGAGAGGGCCTGCACATGTCAGAAAGAGATCATCCACATAAAGGACCAAAATGAGAGGTATGTCATTTTCAAATTTGAAATATAGGTTAGAGTCAGCTTCACTCCTTGTAAATCTCAGCTTCATAAGATAGCTATCAATCTTCTCATACCAAGCCATGAGGGCTTACTTCAACCCATAGACGGATTTCTTCAATCTGCATACATGTGTCCTTCGATCTTGTACTTCAAATCCCTCAAGTTGTTCCAAGTAGACTTCCTCCTTAATCGATCCATGCAAGAAAGAAGACTTCATATCCATTTGTTGTAAGCTCCATCCTTGAGAGGCAACAAGAGAAACAATTGAGCACATAGTGGTATATCAGGCAAATGGTGCAAATATCTCATCATAGTCCTCTCCTTCCTTTTGAGAGAAGCCTCGAGCAACAAATTTGGCCTTGTATTTTTTAACACTCCCATTTGCTCCATGTTTTATTTTGTAAAGCCATTTAGAAGTGATCACAAACTTGTCCTTGGGTCTAGGAACCACATCCCATACATCATTCTTTATGATGGATTCATACTCTTCATTCATCACATCCTTCCATAATTGGCGTTTCACAACTTCTTCGAATGTACAAGGCCCAAATTAAACAATGGTACTCATAACAAAAATACCCTTGATACATGTTGGGCTTCTTACTTTCATGAAATGCACCGCTTGGAGTAATATGCTTTTCAACATCTTCGAGAGTGTCTTTGTGCCAAAAATTTATTTTCCTTGAGGTAGACGAATCACCAAGAGGTGGATCAATGGGATCCATCAAGCCTTCAACATCAGGCATAGGCTCATCAGATAAAGGTTCATCCTGCTTTCCTATAGCATCATCATTCTCTTTTCCTGGAATGGAGAGTTCTATGGCTTTCCCAAGAGCAGTGTCTTCATCAAATGTAACGTCATGACTTACTTCCACATCTCGTTATCTAGGCCAATAGATTCTATATGCCTTTGAGTTTTCACTGTAGCCCACAAATGTTCCTTTATTTCGACATGCTCCCAACTTGTTTTTGTTCTCTTTAGGCACAACAAAAACAAGTTTCTTACATATTCTAAAATGAGAAACATCAAGTTTCTTACTAGTGAAAACTTCTTCGGGTGTCTTTAAATTTAAGGCTTGATGTGGACACTTATTTTGAACATATACGACAATATTTGCAACTTCTCCTCATAAGAACTTTGATAGACCTAGATCATGAAGCATGGCACAGGTGGCTTCCATGATCATTCAATTATTTCTTTCAGTAACTCCATTTTGCTTAGGAGTGTATACAACAGTTGTCTCCCTCTTAATGCCAACTTATCTATAATAGTCATTGAATTCATTTGATTCATATTTAGTCCCATTGTTGGTCCTCAATATTTTGTTCTTCTTCCCTGCTTGATTCTCCACCAAGGATTTGAAAGCACGAAACCATTTGAATACTTCATCCTTCTTATTCAAGAAATATATCCATGTTTTGCGAGAGAATTCATACACAAAGATATCATAATATACGTATCCTCCTAATGATGTTACGAGCAACACACCAGATAGGTTAGAATGGACCAGCCGAAGAATATCAAAAGTTTGACTTTCGCTTGAAGGGAATGGTCCCCTTGTAAGTTTCCTAGTTGCACAACCCTGACACACACCTTCATGATTCATGTTGGAATCGAGCATACCTTTGACCATCTTCCTTACCCCAAGTAAGGCTTTGTAATGAAGGTGGGAAAATATCTGGTGCCATAATTCAGATTGAAGAAAAGTTTCACAAGACATGGTTCCCAGAGGACTTCCTCCAACTTGATAAATACCATCAACCCTAAATCCAAGCGTAAATGCATCTTTAGGGTTTCTTTGCCAAAGACGTACCTTTCCATCAATGAATGCTACCTTGAAGCCTTTATCTTCCATCGCATAAATAGATACCAGGTTCTTCTTTAGATCACGAACATACAGTACTTCTTGTAGATGAATGGTTTGACCTTGATTCAAGCGAAGAGTGACAGTTCCTATTCCTTTCATAGGATAGGTGGCATTATCTCCAAGTATGATTTGCAAGTTAGTCTTCTTTTCAACCAAATTTGAGAGGGCCTCTTTGTACCCAATGAAGTGCCTTGAGGCTCCACTATCAATCAACCAATGATCCAATGTATCCGAAGGAGAGGTTGTAGATAAAGTGAATATAAGATCAAATTCATTTTGTTTTTCTAGAACATTACTTTCCTCATACCTGGAATTTCTTGACCTTTGGGGAGGAAAACCATTTGTATATCGAGCAGTAGGAGCATTCCTCTTTCCTTTATTGTTGAACTTGTTGTTCCTTTGGTTTCCATTGCCTTTGTATTTGTTTTGGTTGTTGTTGTCATCATCCCTTAGAGTATCCTTATTATGAGGACACTATCTAGCATAGTGGCCAAACTTGTTGCAATTTTAGCATCTTCCTTTTCTTCCTTCTTTGAATCCTAGCTTAAATCCTTGACCTTGTTTCCTCGGACCAACATTGTTCTTCCTTTTAGCATGAGCGAGAAAGGTAGTAGGATCATTTCCATTTGAGGGCTTATCTCTCTCCATCATCCTTACTTCTTCTTGAGTGCATCTAGACAATAATTCATCAAAACCAAAAATCTTGTTAGTGTTGAGGATGGTGGTGTTAAACACATCCCATGCTCTTGTAAGACCTACAAGTGCAGTAAGAGTGAGCTCCCTATCACCAACAACTTCTCCAATAGATAGAAGATCATTCTTCATTTCGGTAATCCTCATGAAGTAGTATTTAATTGACTCTCCTCTATCTATCTTGATGTCTTTCAACTTGTTCTTGAGAAAGAGGATTTGATTTGCATTGTTTACTCTGAACATCTCCTTAGATGTTTCCAAATCATAAATATAGGAAACCAAATTATTTTGAATGGAGTCTACAATAATTTTCTTAGATTTGACCTCACCTTTCTTGTACTTTGTTTTTTCAGAAGTAGGTACATTTGAAGGAGGCTCCACCACTCTTCCCTTTACATAGTCCATAGCATCATTCTCTTCCAAAGTCAAATCCAAAGTCATCTTCCATGTGTGATAGGGGGATTTGTCCTTGAGCTTTTCCTCAGATTTGAAGTATGATGTATTCGTCATTGAAGCTAGATCAATATTCTTGTCCAACAACTTTCCTTAGTGATTTATTTACTCACTCTTGCTTGGGCTTTGTCTTCACTTGGGCTCTAATACCATGCTAATTTTAGTTAACAATGATATGTTCTATGCTCAGCACAATTTACTTCAATGTTCCTTAGTATCCCAATAAAAATTTCCAATAGCAATCACAATAATCACATTGATAGTAAAAGAAGATAGAACATGAAACAAAATGTAGAAGACAAGCCAAGACAAAAGGACACTAGATTTGGCGGATGCCAGGGAAAAACTCTAATGTGGGGAAAACCCTTTGATCAATTCTTCTTATTATTATATCAAAATTTCAACAGAGAAAGAGAGTACAAAATTCAAATTGACTTGCCCAATAAAAATTCAAAATAACCCTGTAAATTTCCGTGGTCAACTACAGTCAAACTTCAACCCTAAACAAAAAGTCAAACCTGATCAAAATATCAACAAATCATCCTCAAAAGAAACTCGGTCTTCCTCAGTCAAACTTGGCCTGATAAGGAGGAAAAATTTAGCCCAAAATGACTCGGTCAAACTCAGTCAAAGGAGAAATAAAATTTGTGTAATTTTTCTGCAGTCAAACTTGAAGTCAACGCAGGTCAGAGAACCCAAAATTTCTCGGTTTTTATGCCCAGAGATGCGGGCTAGAAAAATTGAACTTTTGAGGCTAAAATCACAGTCAAACTCAGTCAACAAGTCGTTAATCAACAGTGGTCAAACCTGTCACGAAACTCTGAAATTTTGGCCTACAATTATGCCCAAAAAATTTGTCCTCCTTGCCACACATGTGAGTGAGAGAAGCTACCCAATAGTTGTATGAACCAATCAAATGAAGAGAGAGAAGAATGTGTGAGTGATGAATGTTCCAAATGAGGTGTGAGGTCTCTTGTATTTATACAATTGTGAGTGAAGAGACACATCCATTGGGATTCTTGAGCCTACATGATGATGAGACTGACTTGAACATTTTGCACATGTGTGGGCATATTAATTCAAAATCACACTTCGTTTGTCCAAATGAGATGATTTTATGTCAATCTTAGACCTCTCGGAAAGAGGAATCTACTGCAAACATCATCTTCATAAAATGAGTTGTCCCAAGGTGTAATTTGGCCCTAGTTGCCAATTTTAGCAAAAAGACATTACAATCATTATGCCTCATAATGAGGAAGAAGGTATTTCCAAATCTCATCACTTTGAGCTCATTTATGCTTAGTTAGGATACATGTATACAATAATATTGGATGTGCCTAACCACCAACCCTTCAATCAACCCAAATCAGGGGCATCGAATATTGTTGATGGATTCATAGCCTCTCTCATTATTTAACCCATGTGGAAACCATCAATATTATGGTACTTATCTCCAAGAGAATCAATATGGGTCACAATCATCATCCCTAAACATGGTAGGGGCTACATTGTCTTCCATGCTCATAGCAAGGGGGAATATTTCAACACACCTACACCTCCTCTTAGAATGTTAATAGCTCCTCCATGCAAGCCCCCCTATACAACACACTATAGACTAACGATTGATTATCCACATCTTATAACACCTATGGAATTCCTCCACAAGGAAACCCTTATCACCCTTTTCATTTTCCTCACAAAACCAATCCAATAACCCCACAAAACCAATTGAATGGAACCACACCAATAACACTAGACTGGGTTCAACTTTTTTCAACTCTTCTTTTCATGACAATAATAAGAATTTTAGCAACTCAAAATTGCTAACCACCCTTCCTGACGAAACAATGGGAAAAAGAAGGGGAAAGGTAAACAAAAAGGGAACTAAGGATGGGGGGAAATCCCCAACAACAAAACCTGCAAGCAAGGGTCAATGCCCAAAAGCACAATCAATATTTAAATCAAGGTAATAATATTCCAACAAAGCAAGGGAAGAACAATGGTCTTTGAACTAACTTCCTATGCACAATATGTGGAGAGTACATACACTATATCCATCATTATGCCCAAATAGCCAAATTCAGACATATGAAAGAAAGTGTGGGAAATCATGGCCAAAATGTCCCATAGGGCACATCCCACCCTCCACAACAACTAGAAGTGTTGCAAGCTCCCTAACCTTATCTTCGTGTTATGACCACTCAAAAAAACTCTAGTTCATGCAACTGACTTCTAATACCATTCACCCCACCACTAATAGTACATCAATGTGACCCCACCAGTAGAGATTTCTACATGAATTCTACAAACATCATTTTCCAAACTTGCAATTTTCAATATGGCATGCCTCTTGAGCCTAACACTGCATCAACAAATACCACTACATCCACTTCTAATATACCCTTGATAATCCCACATCCTAGTAATGACTCTATCCCCAAGATACCCAAACCACATCTAAGACATAACACTCATAACTCTCATGCACAAGCAATTCATAGTTATAGTATCGTGGATGATTCACTCAATCGATGGTAGTCGTGTATGTGCTAGAGGTACTATTAACCTTCCCTACCTAGACAAAGGCCCTGCTTTATGCTTTAGGGGCGATTAACCCTTCGAATTCACATCTTGTCACTTTTGATTTGGATAATTTAGAGCTGTAACTACGCTCCTTAGTTTCTTTTCGAGTTCTCGTAACCATTTGAAACATTACCATCCATCGTTGTATCATCAATGAGGGTGCATCAACCTACACCATGTCCAAACATGTATGGAAGAAGTTGGGTTCCCCTAAACTCATCACGTCTTCCATTTTGTTATGAGCATACAATGTTCATCCTTCACAATTTGTCAGCCTCTCCTAAAATGTACTTGTTGAAATTGTAGCGAAAACTAGCTTGATTAACTTTGAGGTTGTTGTCATTTATTGCTCACTCACTACTTTACAAATGATAAATGGTCCAAGATTCATGAGAATAGTGGAGTTGAAGCCATTTCCTGAGCCACAAAATTTATCAAAGCTTGATGAGATCCTCTCCATTGCATAATGCTCGGAAAAATCTTCCTGGTGGTAGGTAGAAGTCCAAAAAAGGGGTTCCCAGATCAAAAGTCAGAGCTTGTAGAAGATTGCCCCTAAAAAGCCTAGCTGATTGAGGAAAATGGCTAAGTATGGAGAAAAAATCGCAATTGGGACCCAGAAGGCTCATCGTATATCGCATATTGGTGTTCAGATGGGTATGGAGCACTGACGGAATGAGAAACAACGATTTGTTGATCACTAATATTGCATATCGGTAGTCGGCGGGTCTGGGCAGAGCATTTATCGCAATCAGCCATCAACAAGATCTTTGGGGCACACAAATAATGTTATCGGCATGTCGTAGTCCCAAATGCCGATATCACATCCCGCATCCCACAGATCCAGCAGTCCATCAGTTACGGCATACTCCAAAATATGCAGGGGTGCCGATTTGCGATATATTGTCGCATTTCCGAGGAAGGGTCGGAAATAGTTAACAAATAAAATAACAAAAAAAAACCAAGGGTAGGGCCTCCCCTTTCTCTCTCCTCCAGGGGGATCAACGATTGACGATTCAACGACGTTTCAACTTAAAAAGACCTGCAAAACTGCCGATTTGTGATGCTTATGTCAAAAGTCCCAAGGAAAGCTGATTTTCAAATACAAAGGAAATGACCAACAAAACAAGGGTCTGGCCTCCCCTTTCTCTCTCCTCCACATGGCATCGACGATCAGCAGGGGTCACAGCTCCGAAAAAATGGAAGCTTCTAATTTCGCGATTCAATACAAAATCATTGGGGAGGCCTAAAATTCACCAACAAGGGCATTCATGAAAAAAACCAAGGCTTGACGGGCCACTTTCTCTCTCCTCCCGGAGGCCACATGGCGGAATGTGATTGTTCTTCAGAGCTGTCAGGGTAGCTGATGTCAGCAGTGATGTGGTAGAGGACACATGTCACCCTATTTCAATGTTTTTGGGGGGTGACATGGGACCATTCTTGGGTACCACGTGTCACCACTCACATGGTGACACGTAGCAGTAATGACGTCACCCCGTAGATCAACGATCGCAACAGTTAAGGGGTAAAGGCTTAAGACAACGATGCAGTGCGATTGCGATATGCGAGACTCCTCCCCCGAATGCGATAAGTTATGAGCTATGATTTATAAAGAGTTCAGGTCTGGGAAATCAACCAATGAGGGACTTCTGCAATATAAAGAAAAAGGTCCCCCTTGTAGTTATTGAGAGATTTAGCGCCAAACACATGGGCCTTTGGTTCCAACCCCAGTCGTATAAGGAATTTCAATAAAGGGGCTATAATAAAGAGAGGCTAAGGGGGAAATCCAAAGGTGCCCTTTCGCCTGTTCCAAAGGTATAAGTTTGTGCCCTTTCGCCTGTATGAAGAGTTGAATGCTCATACTCCTTGAGACTTCCATCATTAAATTGAAAACACACCCCTAGGCTGGATCAGGGTGCCGACTGTGCTCAGAAGGTTTTTATGGCAGAAATTGACAAGGTCAGCACCGAAAGAAGCTGCAGAGGAAGATATAGGAGATCAAGCCTTTGAGACCAGCCAGAGTAGAGCACCAAGGGATTCAATAGAGCATTTAAGGCCGAAGTGACAGAGTCGGTCCTGAAGGTGGACGTAGCAGTGAATCAAGAGATGGATCATTCAAAACCAAGTATTGGAAACCACTAGAAGTGGCTCTTCATAACTCATTCTCAAGGTCAGCATCAAAGGTCTTAAAGATGAAATGGTGAGAGTTAGCTAAGTAGTGCAAAAGCATATGCTGTGAACTAAATGCAACCATGAAGTAGAAGTGATTACAGGGATGGCGCGTTGGGATTTTGCATTAATGTCTCACCTGTTCCACGATGTTGTGATGTGCCTTCCTCTGTGAGGCCATTATTATTGCTCTTAATGTTTTTGGATACAGAACCTCCCCTGGCCGAGAGAGTAAGCTGACTTGGCAGCTAAAAACTCAACCCATGATTTTATGTATGAAACCACGACTGAAAGGACCCCCTCTTCTTATAAATAGGGGGTCGTAGCACTGAAAAAGAGTTCTGAAATTTGAAATAAAGTCAGATATTTTTGTGAAAATTATATCACTTAGTCACATATATCTTGCAGAATATTACAGGAATAGTGGTGATTCCTCCTTTGATGTATTGCAGTCTGTTACTTTGTTTCATTCATCTTGTATGTTTTCCTCTTTGAACTCATGCGATAATAGATACTCTGATATTTCAGACTTGTCTACAAATTCATCTGCGTTAAAAGTGTTAATGCAAATGCCTGTATGGGGTTGAAATTATATTTCCAAAACTGTATTGCGTGAAGCATATCATTCATTTCTTCTTTGTCCTGTTAGAGTCAGTCTTGTCAGTCCTCCGTCAGAGATCAAAACTCTTTCTGCATTTCATTTTTAGGTGTCTTGCTCCATTCACTTAGCTGCATTCCGCTAGGGGCATGCCATAACCTGATGGAAGGGCCTTATCATTCATTCCCCTCATGTCTTGTACCTGTTGGCTCAGGTCTTTTCATCAATGTGTATTAAAGTCCATGACAGTCAATGTTTGATCTTTTAGTGGACGAGAGTCATTTCGGTCATTAAGTCTAGGGATTAGTCATTAGGTCTTCAAACAATGTCCAATAAAGCCAGCAAGGTCAGAGGGAGGCTCTTATGAAGTTGTGATTCAAAGATTTTCATCGTCATGTTGATAGAATACGACTGTTCTTCAAAACTGTGTTTTGAAGAAAAGTCAACAGTTTGTCATTTGTAAAAAATTTCAAAAGTTTCTCAGTGGATTTCTCCAAGCACAACCTTGGTCACCTTAGCCAAATTCCATGTCGGCTACCCCTGCAAAAAATCGCCAAAAAATTTCATCATTTTAGTCAAAGAAATCAAAGGGAAGTGTGAAACGTAGAGTTGTATTAATTGTGAAAAAGTGTCAAAGTGAAAACATTACAAAATGGGTTTTGGAGGAAGAAAAAATCAAATCCAACTCTTGAAACATATTTCTCCAAGTTATATAAATCATTTGTGTCAAGTTACATTCATAAATCTTATAGCAAAATCGAATTGGAGGTTGAAGAGCAAACATCAGTTCGAAAAGGCCGTGACTGTGTTAAGAATTGGAGCGCGGCGCACAGGTGGAGTAGCGCGGCGCACTGGGCGCGACCACACAGTGTTAAACAACACGGGCGTGGCGCACATAGAGAGCGCGGCACACTGGGTTCTTGGTGCGGCGCATATACACAGAAGCCCGATTTTGCTCAGAATTTGCAACTAATCGCCTTCAATCTCTTGAATTTTCTAGGTGGGGTCAATCTCTCAGTGTTTCATCCATTTTTATGTTAGTATGATGATAGTAAATGGTGGCTTATGGTTGCAAAAAAACTCTTAAACTCGACCACTTAAAATCATCAAAGCAAATGTTGTTAGGGTTACAAAGTCATTATGTTGGTGCCAAGGTTCTTCCCCCATTTTATTTTTCCTTCTTGCCCTCATTCCCTTCTTCCCTATTCCACTTTTTCCATTTCTCCCTATCCTAAAATGCTACTAAAATCATATTCCCTATCCCCTCCTCACATTTGTCAAAGGTAAAACCACAAACCCTACCCCATATAAATTTTCCTAACACCCCAAACCCTACCCTATATAAAATCTTCTAAACTCCCTACTCCCTAAATAAAATTCCTCCTCATAGTCCCTAATCCCTTCATATTATTCCCCTTCCTAATAGTCCCTTGTTGCATTTTCCCCTTGGTGGCAGATTTCAACACATCAAAAAGAGCAGTTCAAGCACAGTTCATACACAACAGTCATCTTGTCTTCAGGGTATTTTGTATAGTAGTCATGGCATCTGAGCATTCATCGGACTATGAGGTGGAAACCCAAAGTGACTCTCCCTTGGAAGAACAGGCACCCCGGAGGCCTCATAAAAGTGGCAGACATGTTAAAGAGGAACCGACCACCCTTACAGAATTGCAATCCTTCCCTCTTGCTATGTCATGTTTTCAGCATCAGTCATGCTATGAGTTTTGTCAAAAGGTGGAAAGTGTACAATTTCATCATGAGTTGGCTCATCTTTTCGTCCTGCACTTGCACGGAGATCAAGCTATCTTGGCTGGTGTCACTTTCACACTTACACCAAAATCCGTCTCATTGGAAACCGGTATACCGAACATTGGTGAACCATGGCACAAGAAAAAGAAGATTGACCGGCAGCATTATGAGCCATACATCAAAACTAGTTTCTTAAGGCATCTCAAGGGAGTGTTCCCATTCCGGTATCTGAAAGATGCATACACTCCATTAATGAGATTGATAATGAAATATTTCAGCTGTGAGGGGCGATTCTCTCGTCTTTATGCTTATCACATCAGGTTGCTCATGCATTTCACCATGGTACGGATGATGAACATTCCGTATTTCATTTGCTGGAACATAGAGAGGATGACCACCTTTATACAACGCAAAACACCTCAGCAGCAACTTCACAGTGTCTATCATTTTTCTCTTATTAAGATTTTGGTGGTTCATCAGCTTGGACTGCAGGGCATCACTTGGGATGATTTCATCTCGCATGATTTCTTCAGAGCTTCACGGAGAGTAACAGAGGTTAAGCATGAGGGTGAACCTTCTCATCGGTATGAGTGCCATGAGACTGCTAGTGTGCTAGTTTTCATCACATATCAGAAAGGCACCAGACGTATGTTTGTAGCGGCAAAGCGAGTGTTATCTCCACCCGGGGTGGAAGGGGCCTCGCTTCCTCCATCAGCATCACAGGAACAGGACAAAGGCAAGGAGCCAATGCAAGATGAGGGGCTTTCAGGTGAGCCATCAGGTGAATGAGAGACAAAATTCATTCTCCTTCATGATGATGATATAGATACAGATCCGACAAGTGCACAGCTTAAAGAGATTATCCAGGAGTAGCAAGCAGAGATTCGAGCCTTGTCCCTTGATTTGGAAAGAGCCAAATGGAACATGAAATATTTGGAGCAGAGGAAAAAACAGCTGGAGGATCAGCAAGCGATCATGGAGATACAAAACATTCGTGAGCATCGCCAAGCTGCACAAAGGAGAAAAGTTGAGCTCACGTCATTGGAGCAAGAGATTAATGAGGATCGGGAGGCCAATCTCGAGAGAGTTAACATGCACTTAGAGAGGTTGCTAGACAAGGCCAACAAGGACCATGCATTGCTGATGTTATCGCTCAGGTTGTTCCCTTTGACTCCCAAGGGAATACGGCCGAGGTAACCACAAACCAATATTTGGACTGCAGGTCCTAGCCTACCTGCAATCAGAGAGGGCTCTCTCTTTATTATTTAGCTTTTTTGAAGATGATTTTAGGCTAGTTATTGAGTACAAGGGGTTTTGTTTAAGTTTGGTGGGAAGGATGATGCTTTCAAGCAGAGAGGAAATGTATAGTATGATAAGTTCAAACCATTGGGCGTGGAGTCATGGAATAGGACTGCTGGTGCATTTTCTTGGTCACAAGAGGAATATGGAGCAAGACAGTTACACATGAAACAACTTTCAAGCTAAATGAAAATGGATTGAAGGTTAAGGAATGAGAGGCAATTAAGAATCTCTCTTTCAGCTTAACAGAGGGAAGGTGAATGAGCTCTATCTAGGAGCAGTAAAGAATCCCTAGATAACTGTCAAACATGAATGAAACAGAGCAAATACGAGCCATGAGGAATTCATATTTATGCCTGAATCGGAAGAAAACATATAGAAGTCATAGAAACTGAGCATAGAGTGCAGCCACGCAAATTCTAACTATTCTTTCTTTCTGTAACTTAGATGGTGATATATGTATGATAAAGCCTATATGAAATTGAAACAGAGATAGGAAGCACTTATTGAGTCATGTTGCAGCACAAGAATTCCACATTCAATTCTTCAAAACATTAATACACAGCACACAGTCCATTCTCCAAGCTTTCAGCAGTCTTTGATTAAGGAAAATATCAGGTATACAGAGCGAGTCTCTCTTGGAGCTATACAACCAACCAACCCCTTAAACAGTGAATTAGGGTGGTTTTATAAGTAAAATATCTACAAAAATTAGATCTCAGATAGATCTGTTGTAATAAGTGTCTTTAACCTAACATATGTCTGAAATAAATGCGAGAAAATATCTTCGAGATGCGCTGGGGACAGTTGTATCAAAAAAGAGTTAATGTGTTGTCTTTATGGCTCTGTGCTGATCACTTAGCCATAACTGTGCTTTGGGTTTTGATCCATTGTTGTTCGGTGGCTTTAAATGCTTCGACTGTGATCGAAGAGCTTTGATGGGCTTTCACCGCTTTCTTTGACTTTGTTGGAGGCCATTCAATGTTCACCTGCTTTGGGAAATAAAGATTTCCATTAAAAACATCTGACTGAAACTCTTTGCCGCTTCCTTGATATGCTTTGGCACTGAATGTGCACCTTTTCTCACCTCTGACACTCTTTAAATTGTTCCATCGACCTTTCATGGTTGCTATTCGGCCCTCTGTTGCTTTAAAAACTGTCTTTGCCCTTTTCTGAATCCTGCACGAAGAAATTCTTGTCATTTTGCGACTTTCGGGCCTTGCTGGTAGCCGAGCCATGAAAGGGCTTTCCATTTTGGCGTATTTCCCTTAGCGATGCGTGATTAGCACTAATCGCGCATCAAAAACTGCCTCGGTTCTTCATTCTGGGCATCCGTTGTGCAGATTTCGCGCTTCGCTCTTTTTGACGATGACGTCAGCATGACGTCAGCGATGGGCCCTAGTACGGCGGTGACATGGCAGGGTGACATCAGCAGTACGGTGGGGATGATGACGTGGTAGTACGATGGCAGCGACGTGGCAATGACGTGGCAGGGACACGGTGGCAGGAGGCCGACGCAGGTTGATGACGTCATGATGACGTGGTGCTAGCGTAGGAGGGCGGAAGGCGGTATCCGGTTTTATGTCGCACCGCTTTTGTGCAGAAGCGGTTTCGGAGGAAGGGGCTCCGCCACAGCCGGGAGGGCGACGCGTGGCGGGAGTATGACGGGAAAACCGCCCATCTCCCGGACGCTAACCCTCGGCATGTCGGGGCACAAAAAGACCCGCCCACCGTAGATCTCGGGCGCATCAGATCGGACGGTCGGCGGCACGATCAAAACGGCGGAAGGATAGATACGGGGCCCGCGGCGCTTTTTATTAATTGTTTTAATCTGGCGGGGGGGAAACTTTAGGAAAGTGGGTTTTGGGTTATATACAAGTGGGGTGAAATATATTTACATGCATGACCTTAGGATAAGGGCGGGAAATGAGTATTGTAGGGTTAGGACTTAGGGGAAATGGTTATTAGTGTGACCAGATGTCAGACTAACTCCAAGTTAGGACACGGAAGGGTTAGTAGGAGTCCCAGATGGACTACTATTTTCCGAACTTGATAAATATGGCTATAATGCCAAGGGGAGGGGAATATGTAATATTTTTGGGATTTTATACTGTTTTTGTGCAATAGGGGATAAGGAAATGATATAGGGAGCTAGATAATAGAGTTAGGAGTTAATATGAATTGGTGAGGTGAAGTGTAGGGGAAAGCTAAGTTTGTGAGCTGAAACTTAGACATAGGAAGTGAATGGACTGTGGAGACATGATTTTACACAAGAAATGTGGCCTCTTTTCAAAGAAGAAAGTCAAAGCTTGACTTGGTGCTTTACAAAAATGAAGTGATAACAGGACTGGTTGGGCAGATCCCAAGGTCCTCAAGGGGATGTTAGTGAGTGATTTGGGGAATGAGAAGAAGGGGGAGTTAGACATGCCTCGCTTGAGCTCCTCCAAAGGGGAATTGCCTTTCACTCGTGATCTGAATAGATATAACACTTGAAAAAAAGAAATGGATCACACAGCTTGATTCTGCAACCACAAAACTACTTACCCAGCCTACTTACCTAGCATTTTTTCTTCTTTTTTGCATGGGTGCACTTGGACTTGCAGACCCTGATTATCCTTTTTCTTTTTGTTGTCCTCCTATCTAAATCTACACTTATTTCTTCCAAGGGCCCAGATTAAACAGTTGGGCTCCTTTGTTTCTCTACCTATCTATAAATCTGCCAAGATTAAACTGTTTGGACAGATAATGATTCTCTATATTCTAAAACAAGAAATTGAAACCTAGGGAGGCCAAGATTAAGTTGTTTGGCCTTCCCTTAACAGAAAATTCTTCAAAAATGGTTAACTCATCAAAACTTGGAATATAGCAGTGGCATTTAGATTGGCCCACTTTCATGGCCTCTTCTTTGGCCTCTTTTTGGAAATATGGAGCATTGTAGCATGCAAAGCATGACATATTTGGCATTTTCAACTATCAATCATGAAAGATGAACCCCTGTTGCAATAGGAGGCTAACAGTGGCTCCACTTGGGGATGGATTTTCCTTGTGAAAAGCCAATAACAGCAGGTCACACTGCCTTGATCTTCTATGGTTGCTGTGGACTGAAACTTCCCCTGTGCTCGTTACTAAATGATTTGAAACTTTTAAATATGAGCAGCCCTCTCCTCAACTGAAATATTGTGAAATACATAGCACTGCCTGCTTTCTTCTGCGTGCTTGATATTATATACAATGTTGCTTGAGCATTGCCTTTGAAATAAACACAACATAGGGGAACCAAACTGGAGCACCTCCCTTGATTCTTTCTTGAAAAAGGGTGTTGATGTAAACTGAAAATCTTCTTCTCTATTGACTGAAAAATTGCCTGCTCTTTTGTTGTGATTAATGTCATAACAGAGATCTGAATGGAGGGCTTACGTTGGTTCTGCCTTTAAAAACTTTGCTGCACTGTTCCATTATTTGGTCTGCTAAAAAAAACAAAGTGCTGAAAATACAAGTATTTATGTACAAATATAATACAACTGCGTTGTGCTCAACAACATGGATCATAATAATGCTTTAGCATTCGGCCATTGACCGGACCTTCTTCAGCAGAGCTGCCCTCTACAGATTTGAGGAAATATGTGTTATTTCCCTGAACAACAGAAATAACGAATGGCCCTTTCCATAAAAAATCGAATTTTGCATGTTTGCCCTTGTCTTCTCTTCGTGAATCCCACCTTAGAACTTTGTTGCCAACACAGAAATCTTCAGCCTTAGCTCTCTTATCAAACATCTTTTTGAGCTTCTCTTGCAAAATTTGAGCTCTGTTATAGACTTGTTCTCTTGTTTGCTGAAGATGAATGGTCTGGTTTATTCTTCTTTGAATATCATTTGGTTCTGCTTAGATCTCTTGTAACAGCTTGATGATGGAAATGCCTAAGGAAGATGGAAATCTGGCCTCCATGCCATACACCAGCTCATAAGGGCTCATCCCAATGGATTTCTTTGTTGAAAGTCTGTCTGCCCATAGGGCATTTGTGAGCTTTATATGCCAGTTCTTTTTGTTTTCTTCTAAGATCTTCTTGATAATATTAATCAAGCTCTTGTTGGATGATTCGGCCAAGCCATTACCTTGAGGGTAATAGGCTGTGGAATGACCCAAGGTAATGTGAAATTTATGGCAAAAATTGATCATATTTTTGGATTTGAAAGCAGTAGCATTGTCAGTGATGATCTTCTCAGGGCAGCCAAATCTAGAAAGGATATTGCACTCAAGGAATTGGATAATGATGGAGTCATTGGCCTGTCTACATGGGATGGCTTCAATCCATTTAGTGAAATAGTCGGTGGCCGTTAGAATCCACTTATGCTGGCCTGAGGAAGAGGGGTGGATTTCTCCAATGAAGTCAAGACCCCATTGTTGAAAAGGTTTTTCGGTTGAGATGGGCTTAAGGGGCAAGGGTAACAGCTTTCTTTTGCCCTCAAAGATTTGGCATTTGTGACATGAGATAGCAAATTTCTTTACATCTGCAAACAAAGAGGGCCAATAGAAACCAGCCCTTAAAATTTTATTAGCAGTGGACTTCCAATATATATACCCTCCACAGTCCCCTGCATGGAATTCTTTCATGACATTGTTAGTTTCATTCATGGTTAAACAATTAAGCAATATGCCTTCATGATTTTTCCAAAATAAAGCACCATCTATGACACAAAACTTTGAAGCCTTCATTTTAAAAATCTTTTCTTGGTTCTGGACAATCCTGGGGGAGCAAATAGGTTTAACAATACAAAACATATATCAACATACCATGGGGATTGCAAAAAGGTTTCACTGATCTGTGGAGTCGCCAGCTCCTGTTCATTGTCCAGTTGGTTAATGTCTAAAGCTTGAAAGTTTGTTTCGGACATCAGTTTGGCTAAACCTTATCCCTTTATGAGCTTGGTTGGTTTTATTTCTATGTCATACTCAAGGATGTTAGCAATCCACTTGCTTCTTTTGCCTTCTAGCCCCTCTTGGGTTAATATGTCTTTTACAACAACATTTGGGACATAGGCAATCACATGTGAATATAAGATGTAAACTCGAAAATCTTTGATTGCTTTAACAAGGGCATAGGCCTACTTCTCCATGATTTGGTAATTCAAAGGGGCATCTCTTAAGGCTCGGCTGAAAAAAGCAATTGGCTTTTCAGCTCCTTGATCATCCTTTTGCGAAAGGACAACAGCTATGGTGTGATCAGATGCGAATGAGAATATGATAAAGTCCCTATCAAATTGAGGACTTGTGAGGACTGGGGCTTGGGTTAAGGCAGATTTGATACTCTCAAAGGCTTGTTTGGTTTCAAGAGACCATTTTACCTTGGCATCCTTTTTTAACATGTTGCTTAACAGTCTTATCAGCTCAGCTAAATTTGGGATAAACCTCCTTAGGAAATTGATCTTTCCAAGGAATGCTTGCAACTCTTTTATGTTTCTTGGATATGGGATTTGCAAAATGGCTTGGATCCTTTCTGGATCTATTCTAATACCATATTTTGATATGATATGGCCTAGTAATTTACCTTCTTCAAGGCCAAAGAGAGACTTCTTTGGGTTCAAGGAAATGCCATATTTCCTACATGTCATGAATATTTGCCTCAAATGTTTTAGGTGTTCTTGATCAGATTTGGAGAAAGGGGTTAAGTCATCGAGGTAGACAACTAGGAAGTCATGTATTTCCTTGGCAAATGCAATATCCATTTCCCTTTGAAAGGTAGCACCAGCGTTTTTAAGTCCGAAAGGCATCTTCACATACCTAAATGTTCCCCACGGTGTGGTAAAGGCTGTCTTGTCTTGGTCATCTGGGTGAACCAGTATTTGATTGAAACCTGAAAAGCCATCTAGCAAAGAGATTCTAGATGACCCCACTACTCTCTGTAGGATGTGGTCCATTTTTGGCAAGGGGTAGTGGTCTTTTAGGGAGACTTGGTTTAAATTTCTTAGGTCTACACATAGCCTAATCTCACCTGTCTTTTTTCTTGTGGGAACAAGATTGGATACCCATTCAGAAAATCTGATGGGTGCTTTGATACCTGCTTCAAACATTCTTTTCACTTCCTTTTCAATCAATGGGAGAAGCATAGGATTGATTCTTCTTAGTTTTTGTTTGAAGGGCTTTTGATTTGGTTTTAAGGGAATGGCGTGTTGGATCACTGAGGTGTCATAGGACTTCAAGTCCTCATAACTCCAAGCAAATACATCTTGGAATTCTTTGAACAAATCAACATATTTGGGCTTTTGATCGGGTGGCAAAGATTGAGATAGTTTGATCATTTTGGGCTTCTCTGCTGTCCCAATGTTGTGTTCTTCTATAGTAGCGTTTAAGGGCTTCATTTTTGGCTTTTTGGGCACATCATTTGCATCAAACATATCTTCTAACGGAGTGAGGCCAGCAGGGAGAAAGTTATATTCTAGATCAACGATCTCGGCCTCTGTTTCTGCTATTTCCTCCAAATGCATCTGTTTCAGCTCTTCTATGTTTGCATTGTCAAAAACAGTTGGGTTCAGCATTTGTTTAGCTGTTACAGCTATTACAGCCTGCTGATTTTCATTTTTTTGTGGTTGTTCATCCGTCATAGCATCCATGTCAATGTTAATATTTGAAAACTCATGCTCAAGAGTGAGGAAATTGTTAATCTGGGTATCATTTTCAAACACTTGCCAATATTTAACATTATTCGGGATAGCAGGCCTATGTTTTATCTCAGCAGTGAAATGGTGATTTGGCTCAAAGGGCAGCTTGCATGTACTAGCAAAAGTAGCTAGGCTGTGTGCATGAATGTTATGATCTCTTGAGATCTTGGCAAGCTTAGATTCAGTGAATGTATTGAGTATATTAGTGGCAGCAGTCCTATAGGCCCTCATTCTATTGTCATTAGTGACAAAGTTTCCCTTCATTTGTTGTATGATTAAATCAGAGCCACCTAGAATAGATACTTTTGCAGCTCCTAGAGCTTTGAGCAGTTTTAGGCCTAAAAGGAGAGCCTCATACTCTGCCATGTTATTGGTGCATTTGAAATTTAGTCTGTAGGCATGGCCTTCTACATGATTGTTATGTGTATTGTGAATCCATACACCTGCCCATGCTCCTAACTTGTTGATAGAGCCATCAAACTCTAAATACCATGTGATTTCTTGCTTGTGGTTAGTATCAAGAGTTTCAGTCATTCTTGCAGTGGGCAGATTTGAATTTTCTATTAGGGGAGGTTCTTCTTGTATGCTGGTTGCCTTAATTGTTTCGACAGTTTTATCAGAATGGGCAACTGACTCTTCATTGATGTGTGTGTCCAGTTCTAAAGCCAACGGCTTATCATTAGTGGGAGGATTTGTTTCATCATTAAATAAAATAAAAGAATCCATATCAGAATGGATTGAGTGAATAGGAAAATTTTGGGGCTTGTCCTCACTAGTTACCACATACTTCATCAGTGTTTCTCTATATAGTCTCTTTGGTTGCCCAAAGACAGATATAGTGGCATAAGAGAGGTCTAATTGGAGGGATCCTTGGAGTTTTGGTCCCGAAGATCTTGATAATAGCATGCCATACTTTGGTGGAATGTCAGCAACCACCACATCCATGAGGATTGTCTTGTTTGGGTATTGGACTAAGGAGACACACAAGTCTTTGATGAGGCCTAAACACTTGACTTGACTTGAGTCAAAGGAGAATAGATCTTTGTAGGGTCTTGTAACATCAAGGTTCAACTTTTCCATTACAGCTTTGGGCATAAGGTTGTGTGAGGCACCTGAGTCAAACATAGCATTGTGCAAGACTTTTTCATGTATATGTAAACTGACATAAAAGGGTAAGACATATCCATATGTTGATTTTCCATTAACTTCTGGACCGAACAACAGTTCAGGGGTATCATCTAGAACATTCACATCATCCTTGACTTCTGGCATTTGAAGTGATCTTTGAATTTTTTGCCTATACACATCATGTTTGGCAAGTTCCGACAAAGGGATGGATATCTTCAGTTTACCTATTTCTGCCTCTAAATCGAATGATTTTTTAGATTGGGTTTTAGTATTATTAGAGGCAGGCTTCCATTTTTCCATTGGAGTATAAGCAATTTGGTCTTGTTTATCAGCGTTATGGGAAGTGATTGCTTGCGGTTTTTCAGATTTAGGAGGGCTTTTAGGAATGATGTTCAAATTCTCTTTCGAGGAAGAAGGTGGCAGAGGCTGATCATTAGAGGACTGCATGTCTGTGACATCCTCTATGGTGACATCCTTTGGATTAGGGACTATTTTATCAGCAGTTTCTATGAGGACAACCTTTTCTTTGATCTTCTTCGGTTGCTTGGTATCATTTGGTTTAACCTTTTCGGGCACATCTATGGTTCTTGTCGTCACTTTATATTGTTTGTGGACCTCATACACAGCAGTATCATAGCCTTGTTTAAAATCAAAAGACTCACCAGATTTAGTTTGAAATCGATTAAAGTCATGCTCATCTTGGTCTTGTTGAGTTAGGAAAATTTGTTGCTCAGCCTTCAAATCCACCAAATTCATGTGAGTGTCCTCTGTGGGCTCACTAGATGTAGATGCTTTAGCATAATTTTCATGAAAAGGAGGCCTTACATCATGGTCTAGGCTAGACCTACCAGCATTTGTGTTCTGATTTTTCCGGAAATTTGGGTTCCTTATGGTATTAGGTTGTTGTCCATCCCGTGATGATTTCCTCTCAACACTCTCTACTGTGTCTCCCAGCCTGTGCATGCCACTAATAATAGCATCCAGCTTTTGATCTAAGGCTGAGGGTTCCTCTTTAAAGGTGGTTCTTCTCTCAGTTCTAGCTCTGTTTCTTTTGGCAATTAGATTTGCCTCTACGCTAACAGAAACATTTTGCATGTCTGCAAGGGTTTGAGGGGCTCTTTCCCTTAACTGATAAGCCATGTCAGTATCAAAACCATCAGGGAATTTATACAAAGCAAGATCAGGTGGAGGTATTAAGTTCTGTGGTATTGCATTATAAACATTATTGAATCTTGCACAATAGTCCAAGACAGACTCTTGAGGGCCTCTTTTGATGGTGTCATATTCAGATAATATATGCAAGGGGTCTTTCTTTTTCTCCCATATGTTGATAAATGACTGGTATAAGGCTTCTGGGTCTGCTATGGAATTGGATGTGAGTGCTCTAAACCAAGTCCTGACATCACCTGTCAAACTTTGGACAAAAATTTTCATTCTCACGCTATCATCATCTATCTCGTAGTTCTCAAAATAGTCTTGCATCTTCTTGGTATGTTGGAGAACTGTGCAAGAACCAGTTCCATCAAAATATGTGATTTTAGTTTGATAATCCTGAGGCATAGCCCCTGGATTAGCAGGTAATTGCAAGGGCGCATATCTATTTTCCATGTTTACAGGGATAAATGGAACAACAGGAACAACTGGAACAACTGTAACAAAGTGGTGGTAATGGTAGTATGCACCGTAAATGGAGGTGTGGAAGGAGTGCTTTGAGAGTTGGACGATGAACAAGGGTAAGTGGGGGTTAACCGAAATAAACTTTGACAGGGGTTGGAACACAGCTTGGTTGAACTGTTTCAGGGCTAAAATCAACAAAATCTTCTCTTTGCTCTAGCTTCCTGAGGTTCCTTGGGATTAAATTCGGATTTTCAAAAGCAGTTGGGGGGTTTGGGTCTGGATTTGACCTTGTATAACGTGAGTTCCTTTTGGGAGCCAGATTCTAAACCTGTTTTGGTATTTTCTGTGAATGTTTTTCGAATTAGCAAGGAACTAATCAAATTTTGGAATAGCTATCTATAGCTTAAAACTAACATGAAGATTGACTGAAGCAGCGTTTATTTACTCCTGTAAATGCAAAGCAAGAACAGTTTCAAAGGCTCCCTGGCTGACATTCAGGCTTCATTTGTAGTTTTAAGGAATATACAGCAATTGGAAAATTCATTGTCCCCAGTTAAGTCGCCATTATGTTATCGCTCAGGTTGTTCCCTTTGACTCCCAAGGGAATACGGCCGAGGTAACCACAAACCAATCTTTGGAGTGTAGGTCCTAGCCTACCTGCAATCAGAGAGGGCTCTCTCTTTATGATTTAGCTTTGTTGAAGATGATTTCAGGCTAGTTATTGAGAACAAGGGGTTTTGTTTAAGTTTGGTGGGAAGGATGATGCTTTCAAGCAGAGAATTAATGTATAGTATGATAAGTTCAAACCATTGGGCGTGGAGTCATGGAATAGGACTGCTGGTGCGTTTTCTTGGTCACAAGAGGAATATGGAGCAAGACAGTTACACATGAAACAACTTTGAAGCTAAATGAAAATGGATTGAAGGTTAAGGAATGAGAGGCAATTAAGAATCTCTCTTTCAGCTTAACAAAGGGAAGGTGAATGAGCTCTATCTAGGAGCAGTAAAGAATCCCTAGATAACTGTCAAACATGAATGAAACAGAGCAAATACGAGCCATGAGGAATTCATATTTATGCCTGAATCAGAAGAAAACATATAGAAGTCACAGAAACTGAGCATAGAGTGCAGCCACGCAAATTCTAAACTAATCTTTCTTTCTGTTACTTAGATGGTGATATATGTATGATAAAACCTATATGAAATTGAAACAGAGATAGGAAGCACTTATTGAGTCATGTTGCAGCACAAGAATTCCACGTTCAATTCTTCAAAACATTAATACACAACACACAGTCCATTTTCCAAGCTTTCAGCAGTCTTTGATTAAGGAAAATATCAGGTATACAGAGCGAGTCTCTCTTGGAGCTATACAACCAACCAACCCCTTAAACAGTGAATTAGGGTGGTTTTATAAGTAAAATATCTACAAAAATCAGATCTCAGACAGATCTGTTGTAATAAGTGTCTTTAACCTAACATATGTCTGAAATAAATGCGAGAAAATATCTTCGAGCTGCGCTGGGGGCAGCTGTATCAAAAAAGAGTTAATGTGTTGTCTTTATGGCTCTGTGCTGATCACTTAGCCATAACTGTGCTTTGGGTTTTGATCCATTGCTGTTCGGTGGCTTTAAATGCTTTGACTGTGATCGGAGAGCTTTGATGGGCTTTCACCGCTTTCTTTGACTTTGTTGGAGGCCATTCAATGTTCACCTGCTTTGGGAAATAAAGATTTCCATTAAAAACATTTGACTGATACTCTTTGTCGCTTCCTTGATATGCTTTGGCACTGAATGTGCGCCTTTTCTCACCTCTGATACTCTTTAAACTGTTCCATCGACCTTTCATGGCTGCTATTCGACCGTCTGTTGCTTTAAAAATTGTCTTTGCCCCTTTTCTGAATCCTGCACGAAGAAATTCTTGTCATTTTGCGACTTTCGGGCCTTGCCGGTAGCCGAGCCATGAAAGGGATTTCCATTTTGGCCTATTTCCCTTAGCGATGCGTGATTAGCGCTAATCGCGCATCAAAAACTGCCTCGGTTCTTCATTCCGGGCATCTGTTGTGCAGATTTCGCGCTTTGCTCTTTTTGACGATGACGTCAGCATGACATCAGCGGTGGGTCCCAGTACGGCGGTGACGTGGCAGGGTGACGTCAGCAGTACGGTGGGGATGATGACGTGGTAGTACGGTGGCAGCGACGTGGCAATGACATGGCAGGGACACGGTGGCAGGAGGTCGACGCAGGTTGATGACGTCATGATGACGTGGTGCTAGTGTAGGAGGGCGGAAGGCGGTATCCGGTTTTATGTCGCACCACTTTTGTGCAGAAGCGGTTTCAAAGGAAGGGGCTCCGCCACAGCCGGGAGGGTGATGCGTGGCGGGAGTGTGATGGGAAAATTGCCCATCTCCCGAATCTAACCCTCGGCATGTCGGGGCACAAAAAGACCCGCCCACCGTAGATCTCGGGCGCATCAGATCGGACGGTCGGCGGCATGATCAAAACGACGGAAGGATAGATATGGGGCCCACAGCGTTTTTTTATTAATTGTTTTAATCCGGCGGGGGGAAAACTTTAGGAAAGTGGGTTTTGGGTTATATACAAGCGGGGTGAAATATATTTACATGCATGACCTTAGGATAAGGGCGGGAAATGAGTATTGTAGGGTTAGGACTTAGGGGAAATGGTTATTAGTGTGACCAGATGTCAAACTAACTCCAAGTTAGGACACGGAAGGGTTAGTAGGAGCCCCAGATGGACTACTATTTCCCGGACTTGATAAATATGGCTATAATGCCAAGGGGAGGGGAATATATAATATTTTTGGGATTTTATATAGTTTTTGTGCAATAGGGGATAAGGAAATGATATAGGGAGCTAGATAATAGATTTACGAGTTAATATGAATTGGTGAGGTGAAGTGTAGGGGAAAGGCTAAGTTTGTGAACTGAAACTTAGACATAGGAAGTGAATGGACTGTGGAGACATGATTTTACACAAGAAATGTGGCTTCTTTTCACAGAAGAAAGTCAAAGCTTGACTTGGTGCTTTACAAAAATGAAGTGATAACAGGATTGGTTGGGCAGATCCCAAGGTCCTCAAGGGGATGTTAGTGAGTGATTTGGGGAATGAGAAGAAGGGGGAGTTAGACATGCCTCGCTTGAGCTCCTCCAAAGGGGAATTGCCTTGCACTTGTGATCTGAATAGATATAACACTTGAAAAAAAGAAATTGATCACACAGCTTGATTCTGCAACCACAAAACTACTTACCCAGCCTACTTACCTAGCATTTTTTCTTCTTTTTTGCATGGGTGCACTTGGACTTGTAGACCTTGATTATCCTTTTTCTTTTTGCTGTCCTCCTATCTAAATCTACACTTATTTCTTCCAAGGGCCCAGATTAAACAGTTGGGCTCCTTTGTTTCTCTACCTATCTATAAATCTGCCAAGATTAAACTGTTTGGACAAATAATGATTCTCTATATTCTAAAACAAGAAATTGAAACCTAGGGAGGCCAATATTAAGCTGTTTGGCCTTCCCTTAACAGAAAATTCTTCAAAAATGGTTAACTCATCAAAATTTGGAATACAGCAGTGGCATTTAGATTGGCCCACTTTCATGGCCTCTTTTTGGAAATATGGAGCATTGCAGCATGCAAAGTATGACATATTTGGCATTTTCAACTATCAATCGTGAAAGATGAACACCTACTGCAACAGGAGGCTAACAGCTGAGACACATGGCTTTCCACTACATCGCGCGAAACAAAGTGTGCAAGGCCCGAATCAGGAATTTGAAGGCAAAATTGAGGAAGGCAATCAAGAAGCAAAAGAGGCAAAGGGAGCTTGATCGACTTCAGATATTGGTCGAAGCCTCTTTGGCCCAACATAACACTTGATAAGGAAGCTCCAGCCCAAATTTCAGGAAATTTGGGGCATTTTTGGTGTTTTTGGAAATTTTTGTGCAAAAAACAGGGGTTTTCTCCCTGTGCGCTGCGCCACCTGGCACGCGCTTACAATAGGGAGCTCCAAATGACAAATTTTGGATTTTCCATGGAAAATCATGACTGTTGGTGCATGGCCAAGAAGTTTGGGCCAGTTTTGAGTCCTCAGGAGGTCAAAAACACCCAAAAAATGACCTCTTTGCCCCTATTTTGACACACAGGAAGCAGTCTTGGGAGATTGCAGTTTTGGAGGGGCAAATGGGCACCAAATTCATAAATTCCACTTGGGTTGGAGAGTAGACAGGAAGGAATTTCTAACAAGAACACTTGGGTTCAATTTGGACTTTGGAAAGTGCCTCAAAACCAGCTCCAAAGTAGCGCAATGCATACAGTTTTTGGCGCGGCGCACAGAGACCCAAAGGCCAAAATCGCTCCCGCTTCGCGAAATTTCGATTCACAATTTTCGCCAAGTGAGCCCACTCATTTACAATACATTTTTCCCGGCATTAGAGGCAAATTTTAAAAAGCATTTTTGACTTCTATCCAAGTGGCCAAATGAAGGCGAACAACCACCCACAAAATCTATGCTCATATTTGCTTTTTTCTAATTGGTCTTCATAGAAAATTAAATGTAACCGTTGATGGTTGGCTCTTCATTGCCTGGGTTGATCGACCTTCTCATGGAAAAGCTTATTTGTTGTATTGAGAGTCATTTTGTACAGGGTTGGAATTTCTGGGAAACTATGGGAGATAAACTCAGTCACTCACTGTACATTTTGACAAAGAATTAATGAAAGATTGCAACTCTGGTTCATGAGATTCTTGTGGTGTGAGTTTAGCAAATGTATCTTCTTTATGTTTCATATGTATTTCTTTATGTTTCATATTTTCATTCATATTAATTTCCAGTGAAAGCTTTCTGAGTAAAAAAGGTAGAATTCAGTGTAATGCTCTGCCTTGGGATAGTTTTCACGTTCTATGTTTTCTTCTGTTGAAAAGGATTCATGTATTTATGCCCTTTTCACACTCTTAAATAATCTCTCCACTTCATATTATTTCGAATTTAATTGCTAGACTTTCCGCCTGTCTTGCGTCATGAAATAATCTGCGTCTTTGAGTTAAATTCTCTGCTCATGCTGTTCCTTGGTCCCACACATCCTAGAAAACTCAGTCATTTGTAAAAATACCTCCATCACATCCATTTACCTAGCCTAAAATCAGTATTCATTTTTGAGTCATCTCAGACCCTATTGTTTATTTTCCTGTGTGATCTGGAGAGAGCCCTCTCCTGTTCTGGTAGGGCTAGCTACCAGACTGAGCGTGGTTTGTGGTTACCCTAAATGTTGCGTTCCTTCAGCCTAAGGCAAATTTAGGTGCTAAGATGTCCATTACATATTCCTGTCACTCAGATAGTTATAGTAAATCTTATGGTTTCAGGCTCTATATTATATTATATATATATATATATAAATAATTCTTGGTACTCTGAGCACTATATCCTGAGTTGTCCCTTTTCTTTGTCTCCTCTCATATATCTTATAAATCTAATTAAATTGTAAGTCTTTGAAGTGCTTGGGCTTCACTATTTCTATTATATTTATGGGAACTATGTGTGTGTAGAAATGCTGAAACATACGACTTGTATCTTTGAATGAAAGAACCAACTCTCTGATATCTATGTATAGGATACGGGTGGTGTCTCCTCTTGCTTGAGAATCATTTGAGGCACATCGATTTAGAAGTACCTAGGCACTAGTCTTGTAAGCAATCCAAGGTTGTCTCTGGAGCGACAATAGAGGTTATTGACAATCTTATGAATTACAATATCTTGTTTGGGATAAGTTACATGTACACCATGAAGGTTGTGGCTTCATAAGTATCTCGTACCATGAGCTTTCCCCACAATGAGAAGATAGTCACTATTGACCAACTAATAAATTATGAGCATCAGTCATCACCTTTGGAAAATAATGTGTTACCATTCATTGTAATTCAACAAGATCTTGTACCATACTTCATACAAGTCAGACCAAGAATCTCAAGGATTCCCCCCTTATTGGGGCTTACCTAGGAGATCCACTACTCACTATGATCTTTGGCTCCACTCCCATTTGTGTGATGTCCATTTCTCTCACAAAACCTACCACTGAATCCCCTCTTCTGGGTCTAGATCTAGATATGGCTTCTTCCATGGGTCATCCTACCATTACTTACTTTATTACTCAGACTCTTTTCCTCTACCCTATACCTAGATTTTCCTCACACCAAGAGATGGCTACTTTTGACCCTCCCCAACATGGTGTGGTTATTCCCATCTGGTACTTGGCCTCATTATTATGTCAGTCATGCCAACAACATTGCCTCATTTTTGTGCACAACTTAGCACACCTATTGCTAGTGAGAGTCATATATAGGATAACAACAAAGCCGGGGGTAACTAGAAAAGACCAGATGGACCCGTAAAATAAACTAGGGGAAAATGGAAGAAGAAATCCAAATTCAAATATCTAGACATGCCATGATTCATTAATCCATGTTCCCTTTGCAATATAGAGGGCCATCAAACCAATTAGTTCCCTCCCCTTCCAAAACTAAAAGATTTCCTTCATTATTCCCAGGCATCACCAATTCTACCCACTCCTTCTGATAAAGGATTTACCATAGGTTCATCCATTCCTACATGCAATAAAAACTTGCACACCAACCACCCATGTGCCATTTGTGCTACACATTTCCATTACACTCATCATTTTCATAATATCCCTTAATATTGAGATGCATTGGAAGTTATTTTCCAAGTATTTGTGCCTACACGAACTATCACACCCACACCTACATTAGACATTCTTCAAGACTCATATACTATTCACTACATGTCCACATCTATAAACACATGTTGTAGTTTTCCCCATGCATTGTGTGGGGCAGATGATCATTTCACCTATATTTTCCCCTTGATTATTACATCTTGCATCTGAAGAATGACATGAGTACCACACATATCCAACCTAGATTAGGTACACCAATTCACAATCATTATGACCAATAGCTAGGATTGTTTTCTCTCCTACCCCACCTAGGGAAATCCCCCATTCCTCCAATGCCCACCCTACAAATTGAACAATCATTAGAGACATCCCTTGTCCCATCTACTCCTTCACATCAATAAATATTCCCCCTCCAACGACTCATCACCCTCACAATCATGATCATATTTTATGTATTTCTTCATCTATGGGAATAACATTCCTTGTTGTTTGATCATCACTTTTTGGTGTTAAGATAAATTCCTCTTTAAATAACTAATCACCACTACAGTCACATGTGTCGGTTCATTTAGTTTGTGAAATGTCTGTCGACCCCATAGAACCTTCCATGGTGTCTCAAACTCCTAGCGTGTGTAAGACCACAATTAGCCTTGCTCTTAAGGGAGAAAGCACATCGGTGCAACACGTCTCCATGAGTCGATGAGATTTGACTCATGGGACTATCGTGGGGGCGTGATATTTGGTATCAAAGCCCCAAGTCGAAGCTTGGGAAGTCATTTTGGTTGAAGTGAAAACAAGGCAATGACACAATGATCACTACTGCAAGAGCTGCAATCGAGACTGTGTTGAAGAATCGAAGTTCTTAGGAAAGGGACTTGGTTGGAAGTTGGACATCAAGATGGCAGGTTATCAGGAAGTTGAATCTTAGAGAGATAAGACACAACAAAGCAACAAGATATTTGTACAACTCATGGAGAGTTTGATTTGTATGAGAGAGGAAAGGCTAGAGTTGTAGAAGGAAGTGGATGCTCTCCAAGAGAAGGTTAATAAGGAGCTTCTTGGCCATGATCGAGGAGTTGATCAAGTTGAAGTTGTTCACCATGAAGAAGAAGTTGGTTATGCAATCGAGTGTAAGTGTTGTGAAGCAATGGTCGAAGGAGGGAGAACATGGTGGAATGAATTCTACCAGGGTTGGACCAGGTTCGAGAAATTCACACATGTTGAAGGAAGAAGTGAGTTCTTTCACAACAGGACTTCATACAGATGAAAATGAGGAGAGTTGTGCAATAAATTTCTTTGTGTAGCATGGGATGAGTTCTTGTTCATATATGCTATAGATGATTTTGATTAGCGAAAGACTTATTCGAGAGTGTTTGACTTTGTGATGGATGGTGCAAATGACTGAGACAAGGGTGGTGGATGAGACACTTATGAGATGGACAAGTCATGGTTGGCCGAACAATGGCTTGGTCAAGTGTCTCACATGACTTGTGGATGAAGGTCATTTGCGTGAGACCACTCGAAGTAGAAGGACATGTTGGAAGAATAGATATGACTTGATATAGAGTTGGGTGAGATTTTTCATTGAGGTTTCATTGGAGCTAAAAGGTGATCTTGGTAGGCCTTTAGTGGGGAAGAGTTTTCGATGAAGCAAGTGACTAGTCAATAAGTAAACATAATGAAGTTGGTTTGTGGTATTCATTAAGACTTCGTTGAATTCAAGTGAATTCTTGAGGGACCATTGATGGGATGGAGGTCTTGATGATTTGAGCCAACTGAGTGACTGAAGACATGGATGACCTATGAGGGTATCTACACGACAAAAGGTAGGGATGACATGCGATGGTACCATATGACCTAGTGAGGGCACCTATCCAAGGGCGTTCACATGATTGATGCAATGATGTTGGCTTCAAGGAGCTTCAGATACTGATGGTTTGAAGGAGCTTGAGGTGAAGATGGAGCCTGAGGTGAAGATGAATTGAAAGACTTGAAGAAAGTTGTGACTACTGAAGATTTTATATTGATGGTATTCTTGGAGGATCTAGTTTTTTGAGGAGTTGAGATCAGGGATTGTGTGGACTTGGCTTTGACACAGTATGAGATTTGTACCTTGGGCATAGTATGGGATGTGTTTGTGAGGAGAAAATTGATGGATGGGACCAAGACGAGACACCTTGGAGTTGGATGATAGTTGCAATGATAAAGAAGCCTTGGTGGAGACACTTGAGACATGGGTTGAGTCTAAAGAGACTTATCCATTGCAATGTGGTTTGGGATGAGTGATCGTTCCATGGAGGACCTTATTGAAGGACTTAAACATCTATGGAGGCTATTGACCAAGAGCAACACATAAGCGTGACTATGAGGCGAGTGGAGACTTGCCTCCTTCATAAGTGAGAAATGTATCCAAGAGGAGATGGATTTTTATTCATGGACTTGGATATGGATTTAATGAGTGAAATTCAATTTGAGGATGTTTTCTTGATAATGGGTATATGTTCGAGTTGTGTATGTAAATGTGCAACACTAGGACAAGTTTGGAGGATTTCTTGATGATGATTGAGGATGTGAAGAAGTTTTGGAGAAATAATTGATGAAGGCATGAGGAGGTGCATTCTCATGGCTTGTATGCAATAATTGCATTAACTACCCAACTATTTCGAGTCGGGAGGGATAACAATGCATGGAGACATGACAAATTTAAGCTGGAATATGGCAACAAAGTTCATAGAGATGCAGTGGTTGGCATGGTGGCAGTTCTGATTTGATACACTATAGCCATGAGATGGAGGGAGCAATATTTTTCAATGGAATAATGTATTGTGGATACTTGCAACACATTGTGACTGATGGTCGTGAGAAGTTCGAGAGATTTTCCATGTGGAGCCTTGATATTTGATAGGGCAAGGGGAGTCGTGTAGTTTGACAAGCCTTGATGGAAGTTTGTTTATGAAGATTGCTTGCGAGTTAACCTGAGCAATAAGGCAAGGAAGCTTTCTTGGATGATGATGGATTTGGTAAAGTGATTTCCACTTCATGACTGATGGACTTGGAAAATAATTTTATTGAGTGAAGATGTTGTTGAGGATGACAACTATTTTAAAGTGGGGGGGGGGGATGCCAGGCCCTTTACCTGAGTGCACCCAAGAAGAATGCATGAGTTGGCTTAGGCCACCTTGGCGGTGACATGAGAGAATTGTGCACATTGGGTGTTGTGCGAGGGGAATTGTGCGACGACAGAGCTACATGAAGATATAGGCCTGCACGAGGAGCATGCTCGACGAATGTTGGGCAAGGCGTGATGTGCATGACACAGATGGATTGTGTGTGATGGGAAATATGCCCATGCATGGGAACCAAGAAAATGAGTTGGAATGATGATGCATGAAACAAGCATGGACTGAGGGGCACACCCATGCAAGGGCGGGGCACTAGACGACATGCAATGGGTGTCAGACATGTTCTGTGTGCATGAAACATATGACCAAGGGTGTTCCAACGAAGAAGTTAATTTGTCTCAATAGAGTAGTGGAGGTTGGCTGGAGTTGGAACGACTGCCCCAATCATCGGCTATAACACATAAATAAAGAAGTCATGTAATAGAGAGAACACACAAGTGGAAGTCAAAAGACATGTGATCAACCAAGAAAAGAGCATACAAGTCAAAGAACAAGACACATGGAATAAATGAGGTGCATATGAACTTGCATTAAGTGAGTGACTAAAGGAAGGCACACATAGGTTCAGGTTCTGATTTTTGTCTAGACTTGTGAAGGGAAGGGCAAAACCTTGGGCTACATGAATTTTCTCTGATCATGCAAAGACATTGGGTGGAAGTGTTGGGAAAGGTTGTACGAGAGAGTTACATGAGGATGTTACAAGAGAACATCATGCATGTTGCATGATGCAAAAGGTGAATGAGGGTGTATAAGGAGGTAGGTCTGCAGAAGGGCGCAATAAGATGTACACATTGAGAAACTGCACGAGGGTACATGAATGGTTTCTAGGCTACACGAAATTGCACGAAACAAAGGAAGAGTTGTTGGCTAGTTGTTTGGGCTAGGTTGTGCGAGCTAAGGTTGCATGAGCCAAGCTGAACCGAGGTCGACTTAGATAGGTCATGTGAGTTGGTAGGGCTACATGGACCAAAGTTTTTTTTGTAAATTAAACTTGTAAATTTGAAGTTAATTAAAGTAAGGGGAATTTATCGGGAGTTCCCCCTATCTTGTATATTTTTGCTGCACTGTCTATGGTTAAATTGTGCAAGTTTATGTTGCAAAGATTAACTATTGAAGACAAATAAATTATGTTAATGAAGTAAAGTGAACAAAGTAAATATTGGAAAATAAATTAAGTGTTGGAATGTTTGAAGGGCTATTGTGTTGAGATTATCTATAAATTGGTTCTGCAAGTTGATAACAATCTCATTAATGACACATATGCTAGAGGAAAAGTCTAGGTGTTAGTAACCTTAAGCTAGCCTTTCTCTTAAGGGAGAAAATACATTTGTGTCGCATGTCTTAGTGAGTTGACGAGCTTTGAATCATATGACTACCATGGGGGCATGGCAACTGCAGACCCCCAAGCTGCGATGGGGTTGTAGGAAAATGAATGCACTAGCAGGTGGAGAAGAACCCTCAAATTCAAGAGGTTCCCACCCACAAGACCTCCACCTTTACCAAATTCACAACATAACTCAATATTCACTCAAAACGAAAATTGTAATTAGGATATTCATCCAATAGAAGGGTGCTCCGAAGTCCTTTTCTCATAACTTATTCATTATTTTATAGAAAGTTTCAATAATGACACTTGACACCTCATGCAAAATAACAATTTTCTTTATTCCATTATTTTGATTGTTCATATATCCATGTGTTTTACCCTCACTAAGGATATCATGAAATTATTTTTCATAATTTCTTATTAAAAGACTATTTTCCCTCACCAACACAAGTTTTCTTATTTCTTCTCTTAGTTGTCCCTTGATCCCAATTTATTTCCTATTTTGTGTTCATTAACTTAATTCAATAGGTAGATTCAGATTTTTGTCCTCCAATTACCCTTTTGTGTTATGCTCTTGCCACATGGAGGTTCTCTCATGAAATATATTTTATCAAAATTTAAATTATTATTCTCTAATTTCATGCACAACCCCCTTTTCTTAATTAGAATAAATTGGAATTGCATTAATGTTTATATTTTGACTTTGTGTCCCCTTTTCCCCTTGTTATTGAGACGATTTAGATACTTAAGAGTATATATATATATATATATATTCCTTGTAGATTCAAACAACTAATTGTAATATGATAAAACAATGACTTGACTCTACTATACTCATCATCGGAAACAATAATTGATCAATGAAATCACGAAGCATATAAGAGAAAGAATTCAGTCACACATAACATAATGATTTCCTAGAGAAAACCATAGCTAAAAACCCTTGCTATCTGTATGATGCATTAATCAGAAAATATGAGAAGAGTACAATGCTTTGCTCAAGCCTGAGCAACCTTTGCACTATCTCTATCTATCTCATTGCTTCCTAGGCAAGCCTTGGATGAATATAATATGCTCTACTAAACCTTGAGTTCAACCTGCACAAGTATTTTCTATCCTCTTCCTCACTGACTTCCTTTGGCCAATACTTATCCAAATTCCTAGCCTTCCAAGCTCCTACTTCCTTGCACTCACAAGCTCCATGCACAAACTTGTGCTTCCTATTGCTTGGTCTCACCAACTCGTGCTCACCAAAACAATGATTAAACTTGTGCCTTCATTACTCCTTTTAAAGGAAATTCGAATGGTTAAAATTAGTGAGTTTCTAATTAAGGAATGATTTATTTTAGGCCTTCTTCTGACTGCATGCACCATCTGTTTAATTTAGATGATTTTACAATTGATAGTACATTGTCCCTGAACTCCAATCTCAATTGGGTCTTTCTCTGATCTAACATGCATGAGTTAATTATGAGTGAATCTTCAGTTTACTGGTTGATCATTATAGGTTACACCTCACTACTACAAGTTACAACCAACTGCAATAGGTTACACCCCACTACTGCAGGTCACACCCCTCTACAGTATGTTACACCCCACTATTACGAGTTACACCCTGCTATAGTAAGTTACACCCCACTACTGCAGGTTACACCCCACTACAATAAGTTACACCTCAATACTGCAAGTTACACCTCACTATAATAAGTTACACCTCACTACATCAAGTTACATCCCACTACTATAGGTTACACCCCACTACTGCAGGCTACACCTCACTACTGGATCTCCCATTAATTCCTCCATCAGTCAGAACTAGTTTAATTGACTTTAACTCAGTTGGACTGAATTAAATAATTACAACTCAAAATAAACTCAACTAGTGCTCCTAATTGTAGGAGATACTTTACATGACTCTAGTTATATCCTCAACTCGAATTAACTAAGCTAACTAGGTCAAATTAACTTAGTTAACTATTACAAGTTGTCATGAGATGTGGAATAACAATTTAATTCAAGGACAAATTAAATTAGGACTTTTCTTGATGTTATTTTTAACATTTCTTGTTGCTATTAAGACGATTTAGATACTTAAGGGTATATATATATATATATATATATATATATATATATATATATTCCAATTGTGAGTATAGTAGGATTACTTATTTGATTCAACTTTTATATCTATACCCGTTCTCCCTTTCCCAAAGACTTTTAACTACTTTAGTTTTCCTCAATACCCTCTCACTTACATTGTGTGTTTTAGTGCTTGTAATTGCATGAGCATGAACCATCATTTACCTCTCAACTTTTTCTTGATGCCAAGGGAGCGAAGTTGGTTGTGCCCTTTAAGAAATTCCTTTGAAGTTCCAAGGGTGCCCCACTGCTTTCCCTTTAAGCATCAATGACTAAGAAGGGAACCTGGGCATGACGATGGAGAAAAATATCATCACCTTTGTCGCCCTCTATTGTGACACTAATGGTGCTGAGGATTAAGGGATCTGCCTTGATGCATGCCCCCCAAGTAAATCCTTGTGAGCGATCCAATCTAGGGTCTGCCCTCACGACATTGTGAGCTTCAAGGTGAAGTCATCCCAATACTTTCTGACCCAAGTCATGGCAAAAGTATTAGTTGATGGAATTGGGGATACCGTCCCACCTGTCCCATGAAAGTCCACCTATCTTGTACAACCACATCATCCATGTGTGAGTCATTCAACTAAGCAATTGACTTATGCCTGCAACCACTAACATGATATTAGTAATCATAATATTACTTAACAATTGAATTTTAAACATAGTTACTGATCAAACGAGAACTATTACCTCAAAACAGGTACTCTAGCCAAAAAACCCCAAAAAAATCATGAAAAAATAGGCTGAAAACGAAAAGCATTGATGCTGGAATAACATTTTTTTTGGGTAAATTTTCAACATTTTTTAAAAATAGCAGTAAAAACCAAATTTTAACCAAATTTTTGTGTGCAAAAAACACCCTGAAAAAAAATGTTGATGTTGGAATAACGTTTTTTTTAGGGTTAATTTTCAACATTTTTTAATAATGACGTTAAAAATAAAATATCATGACTATGAAAATCTTTAAATTTCCAACAATTTTCAAGCATGAACTTGACAAAAAATACTTATAATTGTTTTCAACCATAGCATTAAAGATAAAATATTCATGACTTAGAAAAACATTAAAATATTGACAATTTTTCAACCATGGAATTAAAACCAAAGATTATGACTACAAAAAAATTAAGTTTTCAAAATATTTCAAACATGACATTATGGAAAAAAAATATGACTAAAAAACCTTAAAAAAAAAAAAAAAAAAAAAAAAAAACAAAATTAACTTGTAAAAATAAAAAACTAAAAAAAACAAAAAATATCAAATAATTCAAATATTCAAAAAAAACACAAAAAATAATACAAGAAAACAAATTTTCAAATATTAAAAAAAAATAAAAAAAAAAAAAAAAACACAAAATTTAAAAAATAATAATAATAAGTAATAAAACATAAAATAAAAAACAAAAAACATAACAAAAAATTATCAAAATATATGTATATATATCTATATATATGTATGTAAAAAAATAAAAAAATAAATAAAAATATTTCAAAATTTAACATAATTTAAAAAAAAAATACCAAACAAATAAAAACATTTTTTTGAAGAAAAAAAATAATTAAAAAATGAAAACGAATAGAAAAACAATAACAAAAAAAAAAAATTGAAAAAAAAATCGAAAAAATGCCCTTGGGTGGCAGGGGTCGTGCCACACCAGGGCTCGATTAAAAATAATAATAATAAATATTAAAAAAAAACTGAAGAAAAAAAAAAGACCGAAAAAAAAGCCCTATGGTGGCAGGGATCGATTCCCAGAATCAACCCCTACCACCCCAGGGCCTTTCTTTTTTTTTCGCGGCCGAGGGGTGGCAGGAGCCGACTTGGGAAAAGAACATGAAAAAAAAAAAACTATGGAGTCGGCCCCTGCCACCCCCGATGTCACACCCCTATCCTTGCGGTAGTCTTTTAATCGCACATAGGCAGGTGTCGCACCGCTACTCGATTTCTTTTCACCAATACTCTCAAGTACAGACTACGCCTAACATTCAACACTTAGATTATTTTTCATTTTTTACTAGGCATTCATCTTTTTAACACAATGAAAACACATTCATCATCATTATCATTTATAAACATATGCACAACGGATATAATCTTTAATGGGAGGAGCAACTCCCTGGATAGAGTCTGCTCAACAATGATAATAATAATCCTTTTACAAGTAAATATACAAGTACAGCCTTTATGAAGGAGCCCAAAGTTTCCTCTCAACAATTCTGTCAAAACTCAACAATTCAACCTGCACCGTTCAACAATACCCAACTGTTGTTCAGGGTGGCCCACGCCTGTTGTGCAGCTCGCCCTTGGTTCATTCAACTCATCGTTCAGACCTTCATTTGGCCTGTCATTCAAACTTTTGTTCGTCTCGTCGTTCATACTCTCGTTTGGCCCCGTCGTTCAGACTTTCATTCAGCTCGGTCATTCAGCGTCGGTCATTCAGAGTTTCGTTCAGTCGTTCATACCTCCATTCGTCCCAATTGTTCAGACTTTCATTCAGCCCATTCAAACCTCTGTATGGTCCATCGTTCAACTCGTTTAGACCTCCATTCGGGCCAGCCATTCAGACACCTTTTTTTTCTTCTTCGCAGCTCGGGGGTGGCAGGGGCCGACTACCTGGGCGGCGGGGAAAAAATGAAAAAAAAAAACTACGAAGTCAGCCCCTGCCACCCCCAGTGTCACGCCCCTATCCTGGCGGTAGTATTTCAACCGCACATAGGCAGGTGCGGCACCACTACCCAATTTCTTTTCACCAATACTCTCAAGTACAGACTACGCCTAACATTCAACACTTAGATTATTTTTCACTTTTTACTAAGCATTCATCTTTTTAACACAACGGAAATACATTTATCATCATTATCATTTATAAATATATGCATAGCGGATACAATATTCAATGGAAGGGGCAACTCCCTGGTTAGAGTTTGCCCAACAATGATAATAATAATCTTTTTACAAGTAAATATACAAGTACAACCTTTGTGAAGGAACCCAAAGTTTCCTCTCAACAATTTTGTCAAAACTCAACAATTCAACCTGCACCGTTCAACAGTATTCAATTGTCATTTAGGGTGGCCCATGCTTGTCGTGAAGCTCGCCCTTGGTTTGTTCAGCTCGTCATTTAGACCTTCGTTCGGCCTATCATTCAGACTTCCGTTTGGCTCGTTGTTTAGACCCCCGTTCGGCCCCGTTGTTTGGACTTCTGTTCAGCTTGGTTGTTTAGAGTTTCGTTCAACTTTGGTTGTTCAGACTTTCGTTCAATAATTTATACCTCCATTCGGCCCGGTTGTTTAGACTTTCATTTAGTCCGTTCAAACCTCCGTTCGGTCCGTCGTTTAGACCTTCGTTCAACCCGTTCAGACCTTCGTTTGGCCCGGTCGTTCAAACACTCATTCAGCCCATTCATACCTCCATTCACCTAGTCATTCAAACTTTCGTTCAGACCTCCATTCAACTCGTCGTTCGAACTGTCGTTCAACCCATTCAAACCTCTGTTCGCTCGGTCGTTCAAACTTTCGTTCAGCCCATTTAGCCCGTCATTCGAACTATCATTTAGCCCGTTCAGACCTCCGTTCGCCCGGTCGTTTAGACTTTCGTTCAGCCTGTTCAGACCTTCGTTCGACCCGTCGTTCGAACTGTTGTTCAGCCCGTTTAGACCTCTATTCGCTCGGTCATTTGAACTATCATTCAGCCCGTTCAAACCTCTGTTCGCCTAGTCATTCAGAGTTCTTCCTCGGCTCAGTTCTACAGTCTATATCCGCCTGCACCTCGCCTCACTTCGTTCGCCCAAACTTAAGCTCATCCACCATCACTTAGACTTCGCCCTAAGATGTTTGAACCTTGAATTCATGCCTCCTCCTCTTCAAATGTGTCCTTTACTTATATGCTTTTCACAAGGATGAAGGTGGGTTGACTTGCCTAGGCCGACCTCTCAACTCGGCCAACCATGCCCCAACTTCACGTCGGCTCGCCCATGTTGTCGCCCCGCCGGGTCCACTTACCCAACCGTGCACCATATAAGCTCACCATCGCAAATCTCCATACTTAGCCAAATTTTGTCTTCTTCGATTTTTCGACTCTCCATTGGCTCGTCGCAACTCGTGTCCTGGGTGCCTTTAACCGACCGCCCAACTCGTCACACACCAACTCGTCCCATCGTCGCAAATTTCATCGCAACCGACTCGCTGCTCCCCAACTCGTCACACCTGCTCAACGCCCACCGACTCGTCGTGTTTAACCGAGGGAATGTCACCCCACCTCGTCGCACATCACCCGCACGACTCATGGGCGTGACATACTCCCCCACTCTAAATGGTTGTCGTCCTCGGCAACACCATCATACGACATCGCAAAGTGTCACTAGCTCCAACATCCAAAATGTCCATGCTGCCCACCTCTTCTCTACCATCGCACAAACCATAAAGGTTCATGTCTCCATGAATAGGAAGGTCTCCTCAATCCATGATCATCAACCACATCTGTTGCAACTCAACATGCTGCCCCACCATGGAAGGTTGGTCCCTCCAACTCAAGCTACATGCTCACTGCAACATATATCGTGTCGACCCCATCATGTATCGCCATCATGTGAACTGTTGCCATGATACTCCAACTCAACTCTAACATATCTCGGTACACTGCTAGCACCCATGACTTGAACTAGTTAGGTAGCTAATCCAACTGTCGTGTCCAAACCATGAGAATGCACCTCCTCATGCCATCATCAATCATTTCTCTCAACATCCTATCACATCATCAACTCAATCAAGAATCCATCACTTCTCTATCAAAACGTAAGTAAGCCATGCCCAGGTACATAAAGTAGCCTCCATCTCATCTACAACACGCTGCCCATGATAAAAATCCAATCAACTCCCATGTATCAAAAGTGGTCAAGTCTCGGCTCAACCCATGCCCAAGTGTTGCCACCAAGGCATCAACATCGCTAGAACTCCATCAACTCCAAAGTGTCTCGTCTCGATCCTCCGCATCAAGTCACTCTCCAAAGCACACCCATAAATGTGCTCAAAAGTATGCACCCCATACTACATCAAAGTCACTGACCTCATCTCCTTAATGCATCAGATCCTCCAAGCCCACTATAATATGAAGTCTCCAATGGCTGCAACAATCTCATGTCATCATGAGCTCCATGAATCATCTCCATCCAACATCTCGGCAAGCATACATGTCTCGGCCTCAAAGGTCCCTGCAAGATGCCTTAACTCTCCATGTAGTAGGAATTCTCTCATAGACTGCTCACAAATCCAACAAGTCCATGGCCTTGTTGTAAAAAAGTGCACAACATCTCCATCGGCTCATAAGTAAAATGTCTCCATGTTGCATCAACAAATCCATCCACACAACATCACTGCCTTGGCACTCCTCATTGGATGCCCATAAGTGACATCTCTACAAGTGCACCTGCATAATGTCCCTACATAGTGTCTGCCATGCTCCATCTATCCAACTTGATGTCCATGACTCAAGTTGCCCATGTTGTCTAAGTAGACCCATCACAACATCAGTCATCTCATCCAAGTCCTCAATCAGGTCTAGTGCCCTCAGTCACCCAAACCATATATATCATCAAGTCAAATCACATCATCTCACCTAGGTCCCTTCCATCATCGCTCCCCCACTAAAGGGTCCACCAAGACTGCCTCTTGGTCTTCGACCATGAAGAAGTCCACCCAAGTATCATCAAAACTCAAGTGTGTGCCCTTCTCCAATCAGTCCATGAGTCATGTCGGGCTAAAGCATGACCCATCCTCCACAATGATCATCATGTTCCTCCCTTATCATGAGCATTTGCACCCCTTGCCATGAGGTCACAAATTGCTCCAACAAGCCCTGCAACAATCAATGTTCCTTGCTTCTCCATACAAGGTCTCATCGTAGACATCCATGGTAAGGTTGTCCATCGCACCGACAAACTGTCTTTACCCTTTACTGCATATGGTCCATCCTCCAAAAGCTCCAGTGAAACACAAGTAGCAATAAGAATACTTACTTCATCATGAGGCTCCTCCATGTGAGTGTCCTCATCCATCAATGTCTGCAAAATGCACGATCCTGGTCCAACTTGAGCAATTGGAAGTGCTTCAAGTTCTTCCTCCATCGTTGTCACATCTGCAACATCTTCATACATCATGACTTCCTCTTCTTCATCATCGCAATCTGCAGCTACATCCTGCTCCATTTCCAAACCAAGTCGAAGAAGTTCATCTTCAACATCTCTTTCCAAGATTTCAAGTTCATCTCGAATCTGTGGGTTCTCCTCTTTCATCCGCTTCAACCTGTATAAGGTCAGCAAGAGCCTCCCTTGGCATTCTTCCAAACTTGCCATGTCTTGTCATCTAGCTTGGCCTAAGCACAATGCTTCACCCCTGTTAAACCTGTCATGAAGTGTAGTAGTAAAACTTCTTCTTCAAATATTCAACAAAGCCTTGTGGAAAATCAGGACCTCTGATACCAACTGTCACGCCCCTATCTTGGTGGTAGTCTTTCAACCGCACATAGGCAGGTGCGGCACCGCTACCTGATTTCTTTTCACCAATACTCTCAAGTACGGACTACGCCTAACATTCAACACTTGGATTATTTTTCACTTTTTACTAAGCATTCATCTTTTTAACACAACGAAAATACATTCATCATCATTATCATTTATAAACATATGCACAACGGATACAATCTTTAATGGGAGGGGCAACTCCTTGGTTAGAGTTTGCCCAACAATGATAATAATAATATTTTTACAAGTAAATATACAAGTACAACCTTTGTGAAGGAACCCAAAGTTTCCTCTCAACAATTCTGTCAAAACTCAACAATTCGACTTGCATCGTTCAACAGTGCCCAACTGTCATTCAAGGTGGCCCACGCCTGTCATGCAGCTCACCCTTGGTTCATTCAGCTCATCATTCAGACCTTCGTTCGGCCTGTCGTTCATACTTTCGTTTGGCTCGTCGTTCAGACTCCCATTCGGCCCCGTCGTTCAGACTTCCATTCAGCTCAGTTGTTCAGACTTTCATTTGGTCGTTCAGACCTCCGTTCATCCCGATCGTTCAGACTTTCGTTCAAACCTCCGTTCGGTTCATCATTTAGACCTTCGTTTAGCCCATTCAAACTTCCATTCGGTCCGGTTGTTCAGACACTCGTTCAGCCCATTCAAACCTCTGCTCACCCGGTCATTCAGACATTCGTTCAGCCCGTTCAGACCTCCGTTCGACCTGTCGTTCAACCCATCGTTTGACCCGTCATTCGAACTGTCGTTCAGCCTGTTTAGACCTCCGTTCGCCCGGTCGTTCAACCCATTCAAACCTCCGTTTGGCCTTCAAACTATCGTTCAACTCGTTCAGACCTCCATTTTCCCGGTCGTTCAGACTTTCGTTCAGCCTGTTCAGACCTCCATTCGGCCCATCATTTGAACTGTCATTCAGCCTGTTTAGACCTCAATTCGCCCAGTTGTTCGAACTGTCGTTCAACCCGTTCAAAACTCCGTTCACCTGGTCGTTCAGACTTCTTCCTCGGCTCGGTGCTACAATCTAGAGTCGCCTACACCTCGCCTTACTTCGTTCGCCCAACCTTAAGCTCGTCCACCATCACTTAGACTTCTCCCTTAGATGTTTGAACCTTGAATTCATGCCTCCTCCTCTTCAAATGCGTCCTTTACTTATACACTTTTCACAAGGATGAAGGTGGGTCAACCTGCCTAGGGTAACCTCTCAACTCGACCAACCATGCCCCAACTTCACATCGGCTCGCCCATGTCATCACCCATCGGGTCCACTTATCCAACTATGCACCCTATAAGCTTGCCTTCGTAAATCTCCATACTTAGCCAAATTTTGTCTTCTTCGGTTTTTCGACTCTCCATTGGCTCGTCACAACTCATGTCCTAGGCGCCTTTAACCGACCGCCCAACTCGTTTCACACCAACTTGTCCCATCTTCGCAACTTTTGTTGCAATCGACTCGCCACTCCCTAACTCATCGCACCGGCTCACCGCCCACCAACTCATCGCAAGCTAGCTCGTCGCGTTTAACCAAGGGCGCGTTGCCCCACCTTGTCGCACATCGCCCACACGACTCGAGGGCATGGCACCCGGGGCTGGTAGTTGGCCCCTGCCACTCTTGGGCCGGTTGGGCTGCGAGGATGGGTGGGGAGGGAGCTATGTGCAGCTCCCTTCTCGCCCGCCCCCGCAACGCAGCCGACCCAGGGATGGCAGTGACCGACTCCGTAGCTGGGCCCTACCACCCCCGGGTTGGCCGCGCTGCAGGGGTGGGCTAGGAAGGAGTTGCGTGCAACTCCCTCCCCGTCCACCCCCGCAGCCTAACAGGCCCTGGGGTGGCAGGGGCCGATTCCCGGAATCAGCGCCTGCCACCCTAGAGTCTTTTTCTTTTTTCTTTTTTCATTTTTTTTTTAAATGATTTATATTCTAAAGTTTTTGTTTAATATTTAATTTTTGTTTTCTAAATATTTTTTATTTTAATGTTTAATTTTTTTAATATTATTATTTTTTTCTTTTTAATTTTAATTTAATTTAATTTTTTTAATTTTTTTTTATTATTTAATTTTAATTTTTTAATTTAAAAAAAAATGTTTTTAACTTTTTTTTTGTTAACATTTTATTTTTTCCTTAAATTGTGTTGTATTTTTTAAATATTTTCCTTTTTTTTGGAATAATTATTTATTTATTTATTTTTATTTTTTTTTACATTTTATAGATTATTTTTTTGTATTTTCTTATATATTTGATTTTTTTTGTCATGTTTTTTATTTTTTATTTTATGTTTTATTACTTGTATTATTTTTTGTGTTTTTTTTTTATTGTTTTTATTTTTATTTTTAATATTTGTTTTCTTTTGCATTATTTTTTGTGTTTTTATTATTATTATTATTATTTAATATTTTTGATATTTTTTATTATTTTTTTTAAGTTAATTTTTTTTTTTTTAAACTTGTTTTTGTTTTGTTGTTGTTGTTGTTGTTCTTTTTTTTTTTTTTTTTGGTCATGTTTGTTTTATTTTATTTTTAATGTTTTATTATCAACATGAAAATCACCAACATTAAAAAAAAAATATCTACACTTAACACATTAGAAAATTTAAAGTGTAAAAAATAAGCCCTCTAAACAAAAAGGGTTGATATTGCATTAACACTTTTCAAAATCAAGATGTAAATCACTAACAAAAAAAATGTTCATACTAGATACATAAAAAAAAAGTGTAAAAAATAAGCCCTCTAAAAAAAATTGTGTTGGTGCTGCATCAACACTTTTCAAACTGAGCATGAAAATCACTAACAAAAAAAATGTTGATACTAGATACATAAAAAAAATTAGAGTGTCACAAATAAGCCCTCTAAAAAAATTTGTGTTGATGCTGCATCAACACTTTTCAAAATCAACATGAAAATCACTAACATTTAAAAAAATGTTCATACTTGATACGTAAGAAAATTTAAAGTGCCAAAAATATGCTCCAAAAAAAAATTTGTTTACTTTGAATCACCGGTTTTCAAAATCGAGTGATTTTTTGGTACCTCAAAAAAACTGGTACTAGGTCATTTTCTCGTTTGATCGATAACTATGTTTTTATTATCGATAGTATGCAATCCATTAAACCAGAGGTTGTTGGCTCATTATGTGCATGTGTCTCCATGTGACATCATGCCACACTCAAATAGCCATTAATAACATCTACTCATAAGATTAGTCATTGATATATTTTCACATGTTAGAATATCATTATAACATAATCATAAACATAGTCACTAATTGGAATCAATAACATAATCCTCAGAATATGTAAACATGGCAACATATAATGAAATCATCATCATGATTAGACATAACAATCAAATAGGTACATCAAAGTTATCATCACAACTAATAATAACATCAATTTGGTACATTACAATCATCATCACATCCACTACTAATAATAGTAAAATTACCACATCCTTGACTTGAGGTCCTCAAGAAATAATGAAAATGTCAAATGATGTCTCAAAGTTAAGATAATGTAAGTCTCATGTCAACTAGAGCGAGCCTTACAAAAATTTTCCATGCCAAAGGTTATCAACAATCATTCAAAGGTATCTGGAGAGACGCCTGAGGGTGTTCCACTTGCTTGAGATAATGACCATATTACCCATTTACAATCGAGAAGTGTACAACCTAACATTAGGCATTACATGTACCCATGCGCACAAAAAAGTGAGCTTGAGCATATAGTTCTAGAAATGTTAAAGGTTTACATTATTCAACCTAGTCAAAGTGCTTTCTCTTGACTAATGGTGATGCTTCAAGGAAAGGAAGGTTCATGGTGTATGTGTCCACATTATAGATAGTTGAATCAAATGGATATTAAAGGTAAGTTTCCTATGACTACCATTAAAGAATTATTAATTGAATTGCAAGGAATGCTTTTCTTTACCATGACAGATCTCCATTCTAGATATCATCAAATCAAAATGAGGAAAAAGCCAACGCCAAGATAATCTTTATAACACATGAAGGTCATTACTTTAGTTTTTAATGATGCCATTTGGCCTTACTAATGTACCTGCAACATTTCAAAGCTTGATAGATTGTATTTTCAAACCCTTAAAAAGTTTGTGTTACTATTTTTTGATGATATACTAATCTACAACAAATCTTGCGAAGATCATGTACAACGTGTTGTCTTGGTCTTAAAATTATTGGAAGAAAACAAACTATATGCAAATCTTTTCAAGTGTGCCTTTAGGTTTCAAAAAGTGCAGTATTCACGTCATAGTGTATCTCATGAAGGTGTCAAAGTGGACCCTAACAAAATTAAAGCGATGATGAAATGGAAAATTCCAAAAACCTTGAAGAATCTTAGATGATACTTAGGATCGACAAGATATTACTATAAGTGTGTCAAGAATTATGGTCAAATAGCAACAACTCTAACAACATTATTAAAAAAGGACGTGTTTTCTTGGGCTCAATAAACAACCAAAGTTTTTGGAAAGCTTAAGAAGGCTATGTGTACAAATATTGTCTCGACATGCATAACTTCATAAAATCTCCTATTATGGAGTGTGATGCCTTGAGCAATGGTATTGGTGCAATTTTAATGTAAGAATGAAGTTCCATTGCCTTTGTAAGTAGCAACTTTAAATGAAAGGATGTACTCAAACCCATTTATGAAATGGAAATGTTGGCCACATTGAATGTAGTTAAGAAATGGTGCCCTTATCTAATAGAAAGACACTTTAAAGCAAAAACATATCATGGTAGGTTGAAGTACTTTTTGGAACAATAATTATCTTTAGAAGAATAAAAAAAGTGGGTTGCAAAGATGCTAGATTATGACTTTGAAATTATCTACAAAAAAAGAAAACAAAAAATGGTGGTAGACACACTTTAAAGGAAAGAAGAAGACATAGAGGGCTTACTATGTGATATTTCCATTTTGCAATTTGATTGGGTGGAAGATGCAAAGATATAATGGAGGCAAGATTATAGGGTATGCAATATCATTCAAAAACTACAAGAGGATTGAAAGCCATTAAATAATTTTTGTGGGATAATGATTTACCTTGATATGTGAATCACCTATTTTTATGTAAGAATTCCCAACTCAAATGGAATATCCTTTTGGAATTCCACTCTTCTCCTTTATGAAGATACTCAAGGTTCTTGAAAACTTACCATAGGGTCAAGAAGCATTTTTTATAGGAAGATTTTAAAATTGATGTTCAAAATTTTGTGGTTGAATGTGTGGTCTACCAACAAAGTACGGGAGAGAAAAACTGTTGATGGTGCTAGAAGTCATCAACAGGTGTAGGGGGGTCTCCCCGATGTGAAGTCTTAATTAGACCCCACACCGCATGGAGTAGGTGCCCAAACCGAAATATGACCAGTTTCCGAAGTGGTGGATTTTAAGAGTATGCCTTGGCTGCAATAACCACATAGAATGATGTATGCATAACTTTGGCGAAAACAAGTGTATGGTCTTTGTGAAGTGTCAATTGCAATGTATGAGAGGTTCCATCACATCAAAGGGAAAAAGAGTGAGCCCCTTAGAAGTGTGTAATAGTACTTAGTTTAAAAGAGACACATGAGCAATGAAAGAATCATAAGTTAACCTACAAAATAGTTCACAAGATAACCATGATCGAAATAACATAACAACACACATTCAACAAGATTCATACTAAGGAAAACAAAATAGTTCATAAGCGTTAGCGCAACTGAAATAACACATATCATAAACATAACACAAATATTCCTACTACATCCACGACATATGCATGAAGACGTGCTGGCTCCAAGCTTTTATTAAAAGTGAAAGTTCCAAACATACATATACAATTGACAAACCACTAGCCCCAATAGTGGAACATGAAGCCAACACCTACTCCTCCAAAGAGATATAATCCTTCTATGCTAAAGGAGAAGTCAAGGTTGGCAACAATGCTCCCATGCTTTTGATGCTAAGCAAAAAGGCCAACCAAAAAGTCCTTTAGATGACTTATGAGGGTATATTTATAACGTATGAGATGACTACTCATATTCATTTGTGGATCTTTGACTTCCCTCATGATTATTTGACTTCTTTTACATAATGACCTTTCATGTTCCAAAATTGACACTTGGACTTCCACTTACAAAAATATTTTAAATACAATATTACAAATACCCATATAAGACAAAATTGGGTAGAGCCAACTAAATAAGCCTAACATGTCAAGTTTGAGTTTGGGGAAACTCTAGGTTAGCCGCTTCCACTTGTATCTCTTCGATCACATAGCGATGTGAAGATTTATACTGTGTGATTATTTCCCCAAACTTTGCGATGGCATAAGGTTAGAAGCAAACTCTAGCGTCCATTGTATCTCGATACACGGTCTTGGAGCCAGTTTGTGATTCCTTCTTCAACAATAACAACATGGTGTTGATATTGGTAGGACCACCAATATACTTTTGCATTTCATATCTATTGACCTCCAGGTTCCCTTTGGTAGTGATCTGCTTGAACTGGTCCAAGTATTTTTCCACTTCCTATCTAACCTTGTTTTTGCCTTTAGATTTTGTGAGTGCACCAACTGAAGGGATCTTGTGTGACTTTACTATGAAATCCACACTGTTATACAATCATGCATAAGAGGACTGAATGATAATGATGAAAGTGTTGAGTTGTTTGTTTCTTTGGATAAGCATTTGAACTTATGCCTTCTCTAACTCAACTTGTTGCCTTGTCTTCTTCACCAACTTAGGAGGTGCACCTCTATACTACATTCCCCACTCATGCACAATAGTAATAGCTACGTGAAAAACCTTGAGAGCTTTTGCATTCTCTCGAGATTTTTGTTGCATGCCATGTAGGCGGGCAACTTCTTTGTGCATGGTGACTAACCCCTCATAGAGGTTCCTCATGGTTTCTCCCAACGCCGATATTTCACCAAGTATGGTTTCCTTTAGTTCTTCTAGGTACACCTGTGTGGGAGATGCTTTTTGAACCTCTGCCTGGAGTTGTTCAATATGTTGCCTTACAACCTCTAAGTTATTTTCCATATGTCTATTCCCAGCCATCAAATATTTTATGTTTGTCTTGGACGCTCCTGCGAAGGCCAAGTTGGCTGCATTGATAGCTTCTAGATTCTTCCTGGTGTCCATCACGATCACCTTATCTTTGATAAAAGCCAGATGTGTGAGGTCATCCAAGAAGTGCTTCTTTCTTGGTTGTATAATCTTCTTCTGCAACTCATCAAAATTCAAACTGTGGATATACATCACCGGACCTTCATCAAGAGGAGAAATTTCCTCTTCCTCACCTAAATCTTGCCCTTCTGTAGGAGGAGGGGGAGACTGAGTGGTGATATGTTGTGTGCAAAGCATAAGATCAACATCCTGATTTTCCTTCTCTAGCTCTACCTCCATGTCTTGGATCACTATCAAGTCTTCGATTTCCTAGGCCAGTTCTTTTTCCTGTAGCTTATTCCTTTCTTCTTCAAGTAGTCGATTTTGTTGTTCTTCTTCAACTCATTTCCATGTTGTTTCTTCCTCTTCTTTCCTCTACCTTTCTTCTTCTTGTCTTTGCCTATCTTCTTGTTCTTATTTTTGCATTAATTCTTCCTCCTGCTTCTTCTGCTTCCTATTTCTTTTTGCTGCTATAGCCGCTTTCAATATGATATGATATACTTTGAATTTACGACTCTACTCTTCTGATAGAATGTGCACAACCTTCCTCTACCATTTTCATGCACTAGGTTGAACATTTCTAATGGTTCTGCCTTCAGAGTGGCTTCTTGTTGAGGAGTAACTTGTGATGTACCTGCAAAGCTAACTGGTGTGCGAGGCTTGGAGGCATTATAAAATTTCTTGACCCTTTCCTGCTATGGTATAGAATAACTCCTGCTTGGCCAACTTAAATTTATTTTTGCATAGTGTTTCTTGTAAACAATCATGGGATCGTATTGGTAATTTCTTTGACTCTTTTCCTTCGGTTGCTGCAATCTTCAAATTCTTAATCTCGTACGATCTAATCTGTGAAGGAAGAGTGGGTCAAGGTGCTTTCTTCTTCCTCTACAAGACTCCTGAAAACCCTATGGAAAGATGATAAGCTACTTCCTACGTGACCAATTTGTCAAAGGCATACCTCGGCAACAAATGAGAATATTTCTAACCACTGAAAACCTCGAGGTAAGTGCCATCCAGTGAGGCAAAATAGCCTGCAGGTTCTGCTACTGCTTCCATAACCTCATGGGACATGCAAAGTGGCTCTTCCTCAAAGATCATATTGTACAACACTATGAGGAATTTTTTGGTCAGCTTCTCCATGACTTCTCTTTAGCTACACTCTGAAAGAAACTTGTAGTAAATATGTACAACATGATTCTTCGATGTCCATGTCTAACTCATGCCAGGAAAATGATTCTGAGCACATATCACATCCAAAAAGTAAGCAAACATATAGAACTTGGCTTGCTTACCCTTAGGAGGGTTCTTGGCATTAGTTACATAGATATTTAATTGTTGATCCAACAAATCCTACCAGTTGAATGCTTTCCCATCGTTTACAACTTGATGCAACAAAAATTCCCAACCTTCGGGAAAGGTATTAATACTCTTTTGACCATAGATCCGACAGCATAGAACTATCAAGTACTGGAATTGATTTATGAGAGATTTGGCCTTGTAAGTGTTGTTGAGTGTCTAACGAAATTTTGGATGTCTCTTTCACCCAACCTTTGATGACATATTTAGTGATCAAGTAACTAGTGACTGCGTATAAGTGATAATCCGTGTAAAATTCTAGCAAGGGCAAATGATACATTAGCTAATAATCATGTGCCATGAATGATACATTAACTAATAGTCACGTGCCATGAATGAGGCAAGCCTGTATCCACTGACATTGCTGAGGATCATGCTCTTTGCATCCATGTGTGATAGGATCCACTTGATAATGTCCGTGCAAAGATCGGAAACCTGCATGCAATCTTATCGAATCCTGACTTCTAGACGTTGACATAAATATGTTTATCTTCAAGATATGCTTTGTAACTAGTTACCGTGAATGCATCTTTAACTGTGTGCCATCTTATATATGAATATTTCTCGATGAAGTGTTGAGTTCTGATAGAGTTTGCACAGTGACAGGGTTACTCTCAACTACTTCATCGGTGCTGCTCTCTGTGGTGTCTTTTGAGGGAGATCTCTTTGGTGGCATGATGACGACAACTGATAAAAATGAGATAACCTCAAAAAGTTGTAGTACTTGTATCAATAGATGCATTCATGGCGAATAAAAATCAGCTCAAGAAAATCAATTCATTCAGCAAGATCAAAGTAACAAATAAGTGACTAAAGGGAGGGATTGTATAATTTGTGGGCTGAAGGTGATAGTCTAGGCTCATGAACTACGTATTCCACAGTCTCAAAAGGCAAGGGGTGAGCTAGAGACTTGAGACTGCATAATGCACAATCTCAGCTAGGTAGGTTGAGGGAAGAGATTGCGCATTACATAGTCTCAATGGATAGGATTGAGGCTTGAGGCCTAGAACTTCACAATGCACAGTTGGGCAAGCCATTGACTGCACAATGCGTAATTGGGCAAGCCAGTGACTGCACATTGCACAATCTCAGAGGCCAAGCTCACATCTTGTGTATTGAGAATGTGATTTCTGCAGTTGCGATAGGAAATTGTTGGCAAAGATTATGCAGATTTGCCTAGGGAGGAGAGAGAAACGTGAAAAATCTGAGTTCTAGGGTAGGAAGGAATGTAGATCGGGCTAAGGTAAGTTACATCAATGAAAATTAAGTGTTAGAAACAAGCATTCAAAAGGAAAATCAAACATGCATAAATGACCCAACAACAACAACTGCTAGTGGGAAAAAAATAAGAAGTCGATGCGAGACTTAGAAAATGTGAACGATGGACTGAAATAACACTTATACAAGCTAATAATAGTTAAAACACCAACTACTATGAAAAGAAATGTGCAAAAAAGCAGTCATAGAAGCAAAAGTGACAAAAAGTGACACATGCAAAAATTTCCCAGAAAAGCATCAAAAACTTATCCGAAAGCTCCTTGATCTCGTTGGGAAGGATAGAGCTCCAAGATCAAATGTGAAAATGAGATTTGGAGGCATCTATTATAGAGATCTAGTTAGGTTAGGGTTTATGACACACATTCCTAAATCTAGGAAAAAGTGCCACTTGTCTTAAGATCAAAATTAACAACTTAGTGCCACTTGTCAGACATTAATTAGGAAATTCCTATTTTCTAGGGATGGCAACTTAACTTTTTCAGGGAAACTTCCCGTTCACACTGGCAGAGAGGACTGTGCAATTCCCAACAATAAGGGATTGTGTTGTCCACTGCCTCAGTGAATTGCGCAGTTTCTAACTGGAGGAGGAGGCTTAACATAGTTTCTGAGATCAATGATACCTGTCTTCCAAGATTGCGCAATTGTGATCCTCAAGGCCTAGCGTAGTTTCCAGAGACAATGAGCAGTTCTAAGAGGGAAGACCGAAAATAGTGCAAGATTAGGCAATAGATGGCTTGTGTTTGAAGATTCTCATTTAAGGTCAAATCAAGTCATCAGAAGCACTTCATCAAAGATAAGTCTTTAAAATCAGAAGGTATACTTGACAACAATGAAAGATGGGTCCTTGTGGTCAAAAGGTAGGCTCTAAAATCAAGGCATTGGAAAATTTTTGGAGGGGGTTTGTAGCAACTACAACACTTGGTGACACACTGGTAGAACTCTAGCTCTCTGAATGAGTCTTAACTCTTGTAAACCGGGTTTAACTCTTCACAAAGTATTGTTCATTTCCTTGATCACCATAGTTGATTTGCTTGAGTTAAAGATATAGTCCAATCATTCTCTTCATCAACTTCACACTAAAAAAAGCAAGTCAAACTTAGATGTTTTAATTGGGGATGAGGAGTATATATATACACAAGTGGAAAAGGATTATCAAAATCATAGATTTCATCTTTGGTGTTGCTCTTCTTCCAGCAAGCCTGGATAATACCCTGACTCTGGAACAAAAACATTCCTTCACTGCCGGCGAACCTGAACAATAGCCCAACAAAGTTGCTTGGTTCACCTCCCTGCACAGGAAGTCTTTCTATTCTTTCACCCTTTCTTCATTTTTAATGTATTTTATTAATAGAACTGTGCCTCAAAACTTATTGATTTCATGGGGCGAAAGAGGGATTTGAATTATTGAGAGTATAAGAGGTTGTCCCTTCAGAAAAGGATATTTATACACCTCTAAAATATAATCCACTTGTCAAATTTTCCTCCCCTCCTCACTCTACACGACTTAGTTGAAAAGATAAAACCAATCAAACATAAGAAACTAATTAAAGAATAGGGTACTAGTTATAGATACAAGCATCACAGTTCCAATAAGGCTTCCTTCGTAAAAAAAACATATTTTCCATCCAGATATCATTGAATAATGATACAAGGCTCATGCAAAGAGAAGGAATAAACAGAAAGCCAAGCATTGATAGGTGCACAACATCCTTTCGAACTTTGCCATGCTTATTTCGAAATCAAAGCACAGGTTCATGCAAAACTTATGCGATTGAAAGGAAAGGAAAGGGCAGTCAAACAACAACAAAAGGAATGAAACTAAAGTAAGCTACTCTACTCCTACGCTAATAAGGGATAGGACAAGCTTACGTAAAATGAAACTTCCAATGTAACCATCAAATCATTACCTGACCTATACGAGCGAGGCAATCAACAACAAGAAATATCATCAAGAACAACAAGTGACAAGAAAGATAAAATGCGACATGCTCCAAAATTTGAAGTGTATGCTAGACAATCTGCTAATGCATTTGATGAGTGTGCACATCACAATAAACAGTCGAGTTAAAACATTATTCCAAGCTTTCAAACTTTCAAACATAAATAAAGTGAAAAACTTGTGTTTTGCAAACGGGCTTGTCAGGTAGGATTCCTCCAACAATTGAGTAATAGGATTGTTAAAAACATGTGAAGGATTTGAATATTGTGAGATAGATTGATTATTAACTTTCACGATCACCTGATGAGGATTCTTCAAAGAAAGAGTATCAACCTGATCATGCTTGGGGCTAGCATCAACACTGCGAGAACTTGAGATAACCATCAGCGCAAGATGAATTTCCTCCATAGCTCGAGATAGCTCTAAGACATCGAAAGGTAGATCATTGAAGACCGGTGGCTTAGAAAAATCGATAGTGGAAGATACAAAGTCATTACTAGATGAATCAACGAATATATCGCAACAACCATGATCAATCTTTTCTTCATCTGAAGGAAATGAATTCTCATGATCTGATGAATAGTGGAGAGGGGATGATCAAAAACGAAAGATTGTACTCTCTATTTCTAGAAATTGATTAGATGATGAATGAAAGAGATCACAAAGGGGAGGATTTTCCTCACAATGTTCTAATGTAAAATCGACTTTTCAACATTCCTACCTGTAATCAAAATTAACATTATCAAATATTGACTCATCGAAAGATGAGACAGTTTCAATAGACTCATGAAAGATGTCAGGATAATGAGGGAGAGGTGGAAGAGAAGGAAAATCAACTTTCATCACAAATACTCGTTCATAATCTAAGTCCCACACACAGTCATCATGAATGATATCACAACTTTCCGGGTTAACATTGACTCCATCCTTAACTCGATTATTTTGAAAATCAGAGGAAGTGATTATAACAAATTATCGTGACAACTCAAAATCAATAGGATTGGAAGAAGCGGTAGATGGAGAATTAGAAGAAAGAATATGACTGGGCACATCAGATTCATAATCGAAACTTGCGTTCATATTTTGAACATGTGTGGTGGGAGAAGATGGTGGTAGATAGACAGACTGAATTTCAAGTTCTCCAAACTCAATCAATGTGTATGGAGTTGTTTGATGAGAAGAAGATGAAGAGTCACTTGGAACAACAACTTTTTTTGTCACAGATTTAAGAGCTCCATAACTAGTATATGTTGGGAGACTTTTGAAATATTTGTATTATGATGGATTTAAGGAAATGTGAACAAGATACTCGAACTTCTCTTTCATAAAATTCCAATCAATATCATCCTCAAAAATGTCATAACAGAAATGAATAAAATGACCATGAAAATATTCAAGAGATTCATCAGATTCTTTTCTAAGATCAATGATTTTCTTATAAACAGATTCATAGTCATACCTGTCAAACGTGCGATGAATCTCCTAGAAAAGATGTTTGAAAGACGGAATAGAAGCATTGGAAATGTGTAACACTATTCTTTAACGTGCGCTTCGAATGTAAGGATGAACAACTTGCACACAATATCTTCACAGTCAATTTCATAGTAAGTGTATAATTCAAGAAAACGAGTGGTGTGTTCGAGAATGGTTGTTCCAACCTTGCCATAAAAATTCAAATTTGACAAGTCTTGGATTATCCCCGAGGGCACTTTCAGATTTGCAGTTCTGGAAAAACACGTCGAGGTCAATATTTGGGAAGAAACCATTAAAGGATTATAAAGGTTCAAATAGACTTTGCGGGCCCAACTTGACAAGTGCATTAGATTCTTTGCATTGAAAAGTTATTTTTTGAGATTCATCATTGAAACTAGACGACATTTTTCGGTGATTAAAAGAGAAAGAGTGCATTAGGTGCATTAAATGATTCAAAATGAAAAGATAAGCATAATTCATATAAGTGCATATTAGTAAAAGTGAAAATCATTTTACTCTTGAAAAGTTGCATTCAGGAGAGTGGAAAGTGAAAAATCATTTTTAATTTTTGGCGTTGCATTTGGAAAGCGAAAGTGAAAGTTAGTAGAAGGTTTTTTGTTTGATGCATTATTGATTAAAATTTCTTCCCCTGATTAGTCTAACTTTCATTGAAATGGAAATAATATTTTTCTCATATAGCTGCATCTTTGGACTTCAGGGGACATCGTTTTGAGCCCAAAACTACAAAATAATTTAAGATAAACATTAAAATTTATTGAATTAAGCTAAGGAGCATTTGGAACATAACACAAACATTTAGAGGTATAGGCTAGAGACGTGTTCCAACGTCTATAAACCTAGCAATTGTCGTTATCTTCCAACGTTGTATCCTAGGGGTGATATCCTGTCCCATGTACAAAAGTATATATGATCATTCTCCACTACTTTCGGGTATATCGGAGGCGCTCCACATATGGCAAGTATATGGGAACACTCTCATCAAACGGTTATGCATTAGACAATGCTAACACGGACTTGTGCTCCCTGTACCACCGCGTATATATTGGGAGACCCCACTAGGTTACTATCCTTCAGCCACAGGTGACTAAGTCATCCACCTTGTAGACGTGATACACCGAACACAACATTCGGGGAGATTGGTGGTCATACGTTAAATCCTTGGTTTTGCCAAGGTGTATATTGTGGTTCACAGATACTCGGTAAACCCTTTTGCCTACATTACCCCTTTTTGTTTTATTTTTGTTATGTTATAAAATCAATTAATTGAACGGGGAAAAAACATCCTTCTTGTGGAAATACTCCTTAGTAGATCTTAGGTTGAGACTAATTGCAACAGTTCATGAGTATACCAACCAAGGAAACACCTCTAATGGGAGTCGTACTACTTTTCCTTCTTTTGGAAATGTTGGTGCTCCCTAACATTGTCCCTTCCTGGGTTTACCATTGGTTTGCCAATTTGGTTATTTTCGACCCCTATGGTTCTGAATGTCCAAACTGCTCCTCAACCAGGCTCTCCTCCACCTAAGCAATATCAGCCTCTAGTTGATCTTAAAGTTGACCCTTTACCTTCTTCGCCCATTCGGTCTTCTTCCTCTTCATCTGGTGAAAGCCTGCAAGCTAGTAACCAGGTGGATAAGAAGAAGAAGAAAAGGAAGATTAAGAAGAAGAAAAATAAGCAAAAGGCCAACCAAGAAGTCATTGCTACCGATGCAACTGATGTTGAAAAATCTTCCAATCAACCTCATAAAGTGAAATTTCCTTGCAAGTTTTGTAAGGGAGACCATATTCTTCGAGAATGTCTCGATATTCCCAAGATATTACAAGTGTGGTCCACAAGTTCACATTGACCTTTGTCATCACCTCTGGAGATCATGCTGGTGATAAACCTTCAACTAGTGATAGTAAAGCCCATGGGAAAAAGGGAAAAGTTAAATTTCCTTGTAGGTTATGTGAAGGGAATCATCCTATTCACCTTTGTCCTTATATGTATGAAGCCTCTTAAGTGTTGGATAACCTTATCGCTTCTAAACCTCGTCTTCCAACTGATTATCAGAAGATTTCCCCTGATCCTCCTCTAGTTGCTCAAGTGATTGATTAGAACTCATCTCTGGTCAATCCCACTCTCTCTGAAGTTGAATCCCATGAGTCTGTTCCCGACCAACCATTGGTCGAGAAAATGGTTGACCCGATTCCACTTTCAGTTGATCATATCCATCCTATAGAGAGTGAAGTTCATACTGCTCAGGTTCTTCTAGTTTCTTCAGATTCCAAGGAATTAGGGGGCAGTCCTCATGTTCCCATGATACAAGGAAACTATCCTCCTATTCCGACGATCCAAGGGGGTGATCCTCTTGTTCCTGTAACGCAAGGGGGGAATTATCATGTTCTGATTGCACCCCCTCCAAGTAGTATGGTCATTTCCTTTGATTGGAGTCAACTGACAAGATATCATCTTCCTTCTTATGTGCCCTTCTAGATCACGGTGCAAACTTATAATATGGTTGTACCTAGCATAGTTATAGATGAAGGTGTGTCTGTTAGTATTTTGTCCTCCACTGCTTGGCAAGCTTTAGGTTCTCTGCAGCTTGTGCCCGTTACCCAGAATCTGTTAGCTTTTAACAGAGGAACCAATCAACCGTTAGGGATCCTTCCTAAGTTTCCCATTACTTTGGGAGGAAAAATTGTCTATCTCGATGTGATGGTTGTCCAAGGCCCTTTAGATTTTAATCTACTCCTTGGCCGTGACTATGTTTATGTCATGGGAGCTCTTGTCTCTTCTCTCTTTCGTGTGTTGTGTTTCCTACATGAAGGAAGAATTGTGACCATTGATCAACTGTCATTCATTGGTCCTAATTCAGCTCCCAATCAACCATCTTCCCTAAATGGTCCTTACACACAAGTGGTATCTTCCCCACCACAGGTTAATTATGTGGCCACCTGTTCCATGCCCGCGTTAACTGATGATCTAGCCAGTGATATAGTGCATCATGTATGGGGACATTGGAACCTGATCTTTCCATTAGATCCCTTGATATGTATCCATTCCAAATTGTTATTCTCTCGTGCAATGAGAACCTTTTGGAAGCCATGGTCTCTTATGGGCCATGATCAAGGACGTATGAGGAGAGTTCTTTTATTATGTCAACCTCATTTAAAAATGAAATAGGTTCCCATGAGGATAATTCTTTTACTATGTCAACCTCATTAAAAAATGAAATAGGTCTCCATGAGGATAGTTCTTTTACTATGTCAACCTTGTTAAAAAATGAAATAGGTGTAATGAGGATAGTTCTTTTACCATTTCAACCTCATTAGAAAATGAAATAGGTTCCCATGAGGATAGTTTTTTAATTATGTCAACCCCGTTAAAAAATGAAATAGGTCCCCATGAGCAGAGTTCCTTTACTTGTGTCAAGCTCGGTAAAAAATGAAACAAAGTGTCATGAGCATGGTTCTTTTCCTGTGTGAAGCTCATTAAAAAATGAAACAAATTGCCTTCCAATTCAATTCTTTGATTAGATCTCATAAAATCCCAGTCGATTCTTTCACTTGATCTCGTAAGTGAACCTTCATTCCATCCACGTATTAGTAGCCACTAGTCTACTTAGGTGAATGAAATGAATCTTGGGGGGCATGTAGCTCGAATTGAGTCACGAATTGAGTCATTATTATGGGGGCATGCAAACTCATCTCAAGCATAGTTTATCTTTGTTTCAAGCTTGTGTAAAAATGAAACCAAACCCAAGCATAGTTTGTGTTTCAAGCTTGAGTAACCAAATCCAAGCATAGTTTGTTTCCATTTCAAGCTTGTGTAAAAATGAAACCAAATCCAAGCATAATTATTTCTCATGTTTCAAGCTTGTGAAAAAATGAAACCATATTCAAGTATACTCAAGCATAGTTTCCCATGTTTCAAGCTTGTGTAAAAATGAAACCATTCCCATTTTACCTATTGTGATTTATGTTTTTATCAGCTTGTTTTTGCTAGATGAGCCTTGGTTTTTTTCATTCCATCATCACCATCTCTTTGGTCGATCAAACACTTTCACTTGTTTGTTTTACCCTTACCTGAGGAACATTTGTGATGAGTGGTCTTATTAGCCAGCCTCTTGACCTTTACATGTTTTGACCAGTTCCATCATGACCGAAACCAGTTGTTGTCCTTTTATACCACTCGTTCCTTTAGGAGGAGTCCTCTTTTATCTCTTTTCAGACTCTCAAAATATGAAAAGATTGTCGAGCACTTGTCTTTTTGAACTCGTAAAAGTAAATGAAAAATGCCTATTCAGTATAAGTTTAACCCGTTTTCAGACTAAGATAGACTATTGTACGAAAAAGGAATACCTTAGTCAAACATGGCTAAGAGGTTCTCTTGAATATTGTTTTCTACCTTTTCGGATTCGAGAGACTATCTACGAAAATGGACCTTTGGATTTTTCTTTTCCACCTCTTTTTCAATCTCTCTAAACATGAAAAATATGTCGAGTTACTCCTCTGTCATACTTGTAAAACTTAAACAACGTAGGACTTGTCACCATGAAGAGACCAAGCTACTCCTTCATAGGGCTCGTTAAACTTAGTAGGATGGATTCATCCAAAGGATGAACTTATACGACAAGAATACGGTATCCTCTTCAAGCTTGTGTAAAAATAAAGAGGTACTTGCTAGCAATAAAGGGGGAGAAATGAAAGTGAACATCCCTTGTATTTTGTGTAAAGGCAACATGTCGCTCTTGAACATGACACTTATCTGTTTCTTGTGTCGGGTTTGGGATATCCTCTCTTTGCCACTTGCCTTCCTGGGTTTGGGAAATTTGTTTGCCTCTGATTCGATCACCCAAGTTGTCACCATGACCTCTGATCCCATTTTGAATCAAATGCTGCCAACTCTGGAGTCGTGTCACCAATATGTTCAAGAGAAATCCTATTTTCAAAGTCAAACTTCCTATACCTATGTGACCCTCTCTGCAACAATCCTGAATCACTCCTATCATTTTGAGATATCCTATGTTTTGTGTCGATGATGTGGGAAACATTATGGCCCTCCTTCGACAGATAACTTCCTGTTGACTTTAGCTCATTATCTAGGAAGATAATTTAGAAATTCCCTTTCAGTACCTTAGAGCTTGCATGCCTTAATGTCAAGTTCTTCGTGTTCGACAATAGGCTTACATCATTGGCCTTTGATTGAATGATTCTGCAAGTGTTTGACTTCAGCTCACTTGTATACACTTGTAGATTGAGCTGGTGCACCTTGAGGACCATCGTCACTATTGGTGGTTTCTCTCATGCCTATTAACGATTTACATAATTGATTGGTAATTAGGTGGTTTTCTATCATGTTTGACCTCAACACGTCTATTCACATGGTAGAATTCGTAAATTGATTGGATCTGGATAGATATGAAGACCCTGGATCTCATCTGTCAAAATCCAGGTTGCGAAGAATTATTGAGTATTCATGGTTGTATACATGGTCCTTTTCATATGGATGGCTGCGTCCATGTCGTGGATCCATATACATGATCCTTTTTAGTCAGATGGTTGCGCCCATGTTGTGGATTCATGTATTGTCAAATGACTATTCAGAGATGTATCAATAGGCATGTCTGTATTAGAGATGTTAGATATGTATATTGTATCGTGCTTGATTTGCAGGTGTCCTAACGATGTTTTTATGAGTCCTTGCCTTGAATTGTAAAGCATTTCAGCTATCACTCCCTATTATGCCATCATGCTTTAGGGGACATCTGTTATACAGTATTTTGTCGCACTCCCAGTCTCATATCCTAAGTGTCTCACTTTGTTTCATCCATGTCGCAAGTGTCACAAAGTGATAAAAACTGTGAAGTGTAGTCACTATGAAAAACATACATAAACATCCATGAAGAATAGAAGAAATACTACCCTGAATCAATTCTGGAGAAGTTTTCCTGAAACCCTAGTTTTCAGGACCAACGCGCTTTGCACTATTGTTGGCCCATGCTGATAGCAGGTTGCATTTTGTTGACCTAGCACTGCCAGTGCGACTTTTGATATGAAAACTTGGCTGAACCTCTTCTGGCAGTCTTTCCTAAAGTGTAGGAGAAGCTTCGCCTACTATAATCTTCGAGAACAATGAGCTAGATGTTGTTGGATAGAGATATGGTCGAGCTCTCCCATTTTGAGTCCTCGATCCAAACTTTAGGGATCTTCACCTTGAGATGTGGACCTTCCTCCCTCTTTTGTGGATCCCTAACTCCCTCTCCCATCCTATAAATCAAGTCCCTTCCATTCCCAAATGGTTGGTCATTGCTTGCCTACATTCCTATGCTGAAACTATGCCTAAATGTTGCCCATCTAACTAAGGATAAGGAGTGCTTGAATGGTATTGGCTTGGAATTGGGAATCCACTACCAAGGAGGTCTCCAACATCAAGACAATGGTTGTATGCTTTCCTTTTTGATTCATTAATATACACATATGGTGTTTACTTTCCAAAATATTTATTCATTTAGCATGATGCTCCTTGATCTGTCATGTAGTTTATGTTTGCATTATACTATGTATGCTCTTGTATCTCTTGTTGTCTTTTGATGTTTCTTGCAGATATTCGGATGCAAGGAATAGCGAGGAGCGAGCCTGGAAGTTAAGGGATCGAGATCATCATCAAAGGTTGAGCGCTTATCATCAGAGTGAGGTAGGTTTCTCTCTCTCACTTTGTATTTTTCAACATAAACTAGGAGCGTTTTGCACTAGTTTGTTCGGTTTGTTGCTAGATCGTCTCATAGGACTAGAGAGATTGCTTTTATCCACATAAGGGATTTATCTTCATAAAAATGAGCAATGAAAGAATCATATGTTAACCTGTAGAATAGTTTAGAAGATAACCATGATCGAACACGCATTCAACAAGATTCATACTAAGGAAAACAAAATAGTTCATAAGTGTTAGTGTAAATGAAATAACACATATCATAAACATAACAAGAATAGTCTTACTACATCCACGACATATGCATGAAGACATGTTGGCTCTGAGATTTTATTAAAAGTGAAAGTTCCAAACATACATATACAATTAACAAATCACTAGCCCCAATAGTGGAAAATGAAGCCAACACCTACTCTTCCAAAGAGAGATAATCCTTCTATGCTAAAGGAGAAGCCAAGGCTCTCAATTGTAGGTTTTAACCCTGTACATAAATTACCTACTTACAAATTATAAAAATAGAAAATAAACAATGGCAAGAGCATAAAACATTAAATATATATACATAGATATTTTCCCCTGGAACCCAAAACCGGGACTACAGATTGATTTTTCATTATATTCCTTTCAATGTTACAATACATATCTATAGATGTCGAAGCATTCATAAACCCCAACCATTAACCCTGGATTATAACATAACTGTAGTTCCCTTGACTGGATCTACAAGATACCATGGTCAAAAAACCATGTCAAAACCCATGCAAAAAACCATAGGTAAGTTTTCCGACCTAATATAGGGTCCAAACAAATTTTTCGCTAGTCGTGGAAAGAATATAACACACACCCAACATTAAAAATGCTCCCAAGCTTTCAATCCTAAGCTAAAATACCGACCAAAAAGTCCCTTAGATGAGTTATGAGGGTATATTTATAACATATGAGATGACTACTCATCTTCCTTTGTGACTATTTGAATTCCATCATGACTCTTTCACTTCCTTTACATAATGGCCTTTCATATTCCAAAATTGACACTTGGACTTCCACTTACAAAAATATTTTAAATACAATATTACAAATAGTCATATAATACAAAATTGGGTAGAGTCAACTAAACAAGCCTAACATGTCAAGCTTGAGTTTGTGGAAACTCTAGCTTAGTTGTTTCTATGTGTAGCTCTTCGGTCACATAGTGATTCCAAGCTTTATACGGTGCGATGATTTCCCAAAAATTTGTGATGGGATCAGGCTGGAAGCAAACTCTAGCCTCCATTGCATCTGGGTACACGATCTTGGAGCCAATTTGCATTTCCTTATTCGACAAGGAAACCATAGTGTTGATATTGGTAGGGCCACCAATATACTTCTACATGTCATGTCTATTGACCTTCGGGCTTTGGTAGTGACCTACTTAAACCGGTCCAAGAATTCTTCCACTTCTTGCCTGACCCTGTTTCTACCTTTAGCTTTAGTGAGTGTGCCAACTGAAGGGATCTTGTGTGAATTTACCATTAAGTCCGCACTATTATACTACCGTGCATAACATGACAAAATGTTGGTGATGAAAGTGTTGAGTCACTTGTTGATTTGGATAAGCATCTGAACTTTTGCCTTCTCCAACTCAGCTTGCTACCTTGTCTTCATCACCAACTCAGGAGGTGCACATCTATACTGTATTCCCCACTCATGCACAATAGTAATAGCCACGTGAAAAACCTTGAGAGCTTTTTCATTCTCTCTATATTTCTGTTGCATGTCATGCAGGCAGATAATTATTTTGTGCACAGTGACCAACTTCTCATATAGGTTCCTCATGGTTTCTCCCAATGTTGATAATTCACCAAGTATGGTTGCCTTGAGTTCTTCTAGGTACACTTGTGCGGGAGTTGCTTTCTGAACCTCTGGCTGGAGTTGTTCAATCTATTTCTTTGCAGCTTCTAAGTTCTTTTCCATCTATCTATTCTCAACCATCAAATATTCTGTGTTTGACTTGGAGGCTCCTGCGAAGGCCAAGTTGGTTGCGACAATAAATACTAGATTATTCCTAGTGTCCATCACAATCACATTCTCTTTGATAAAAGCAAGATTTGTGAGGTCATTTGGGAATTGCTTCTTTCTTTCCTGTACAATATTCTTCTGCGACTCATCAAAAGCCAAACTGTAGATATCCATCACCAGACCTTCATCAAGAGGAGCAATTTCCTCTTACTCACCTAAAGCTTTCCCTTATGTATGAGGAGGGGGAGACTGAGTGGTGATATGCTACGTGCAAGGCATAATATCAACATCCTGATTATGTTGCTCCAACACTACCTTCATGTGTTGGATCACTATCAAGTCTTAGATTTCCTGGGCCAGTTCTTTGTCCTATAGCTTCCTGCTTTCTTCTTCAAGTAGCCAATTTTGTTCTTCTTCTTCGATTGTTTCCATACTGTTTCTTCCTCTTCTTTCCTTCGACTTTCTCCTTCTCTTCTCTAACTCTCTTCTTGTTTTTTTTGTTCTTGTTCTTCCTTTTGCCTTAATTATTCCTCCTACTTCTTTTGCTTCCTCTTTCTTTTCTGCTACTATAGCCGGTTTCAAGATGATTGGATATGCTTTGAATTTTCAGCTTTGCTCTTCTGTTGGACTGTGAAAAACCTTCCTCTTACCCTTTCCGCGCACGAGGTTGCACCTTTCTGATGCTTCTGCTTCCGTAGTGGCTTCTTACTGAGGAGTAATCTACGATGTACCTGCAAATATGATTGGTACATGGAGCTTGGAGGCATTATAATAGTTCTTGATCCTTTCCTCCTCTTGTCTAGAATAAGTTGCGCTTGGCCAACTAAAATGTATCTTTTCACAATGTTTCTTGCAAACACTCCTGGGATCGTACGAGTGGTATTCCATAAGACTGAACCCAACTTTCTCTAACTCTTTACCATCGGTCTCCATGACCTTCAAATTCTTAATCTCGCACGTTCCAATCTGTAAAGGAAGAGTGGACCAAGGTGCTTTCTTCTTCCTCTACAAGACTCCTGACAAGCCTATGGAAAGATGATAAGCTACTTCCTACATGACCAATTTTTCAGTGGCATACCTTAGTAGTAGATGAGAATAGTTCTGATCATCGAACACCCTAAGGTAAGTGTCATCCAGTGAGGCAAACCAGTCAGCAAGTTCTGTTACTGCTTCCATCACCTCATGGGATATACAAGGTGGCTCTTCCTCAAAGATCATCTTGTACAACATTATAAGAAAGTTTCTAGACAACTTCTCCATGAATTTTCTATAGCTACACTCTGAAAGAAACTTGCAGTAAATATGTACAGTAGGCTCCTTCGGTGTCCATGTCCAACTCATGCCAGGAAAGTGATTTTGAGCACATATCACATCCAAAAAGTAAGTAAACATATAGAACTTGGCTTGCTTACCCTTAGGAGGGTTCTTGGCATTAGTCACAAGGATATTTAACTATTGAGCCAAAAAATCCGACTAGTTGAATGCTTGTTGGCATTATGATGCATGTCTTGTACTTGATGGAAACCCACTTGTAGCAGAACAACTTACTTGCTAGATGAATCTACAGAAGAGATACCAAATGTGACAGAATGCATGACAATAGTGTTTATAGATGTGATGAAATGGAGGGTAGTTTCAAGGAATCAGTTCAGAAGGCAACTCACTCAGATGAAAGATCACAGTACAACAGGTTAACAGCACAGAGTTACAGATCATACTTCACAGAATGAAGAAAGAGAGGTATACGTAGGTTCACCATTGGCCAAGCTGCGTATACAGGTGGGTTCACTGTATACAAGTGGTGTATACGTACACATGCACTTTCACAACAGGAAAAGCGTGTATACCTTGGAAAACTAAGTTTTTGGTCTGAAGTATTTGGTCCATGATGTTTTGATCCATGATATTGGTCCAAGGTATCTGGTCCAAGGTATTGACCCTAGGTATTTGGTCCAAGGTATTGGTCCTAAGTGGTTTTTGTCCATGGTATTGAGAAAGGCCTAAAACTATATAAGGAGGAGAGGATCATTAGGCCAAAGTGTGCAAGGATTGAATATCTGATGAAGTGTGAGATCCAATATGTAGATTATGGGTTTGTGATGCTTTGCTTGATCTGAACTAAGGATGCACCTATGTGAATGATGATGGATGATGGATCGGGATCTTAAGGCTTGCAATGTATTATCATTATGTGGTTTGATCATGGATAGACTAGATCTGAATGACTGATGCATATTTTATTCTATAAATGTTATGATCTGGGTATGACTGATGTTTGATGAGTAAGTATTTGCAGATCTGTACGCGGGTTCGCCTTGGTAAAAGTGCATATACACGCAGGTTCGGCTCATCAGAGTAACATATACATTATGAGATTTGATATTTGAGGTTTTTGTTGGTTCTAGTGGTTGTTGCAGAGTTTTGGGTTTTGCTCTGTGCTCTGGTGACTATGTTTTGATGACAGGTTTCAGTGATTCAGTTGTTGGGTGATTCATAGATTGATGATGCAGGTGTAGTTGATGGTTGTACTGCAGTGGTGATTGATTTTGTGCTTTAATGTTGTTGATTGGTCCAGTATGAAAATTGGATGAAACGTGGCCTTCAGATTATGGTGTTGTGTTCCAGGAGTATCTAGTCTGAAAATTTATGAAACGTGGTCCTTGGAAGAAGAGAGAAGGTCGTAGCCTTCTGTAGGCTAGCGTCTACGTACTGATAAACATATAGTCCAGTACAAGAGCCAGGGGGTTGGAGCTCCCTTCCAGTAGCAACTGGAAAACGAGTGAAGGTTGGAGCCTTCTATAGGTCGATGCCTACATACTAGTAAACGAATCGGCTAGTGCAAGAGCTAGGGGGTTGTAGCTCCCTTCCAGTAGAAGCTGGAGAACGAGAAAAGGTTGTAGCCTTCTGCAAGTGGCTGCCTACGTATTAGTATGAGTCTGCACCAGTACAAGATTGTAAACAGGTTTTTCTTATATTAAAAGAAGACAACAATAGGTGGTTTTTGTCCCGCATTGGGTTTCCACCTTAAATCTTGGTGTTCATGTGTGTTTCTTATGTGCGATGGTCTGTTTTGTTTTTACTGCACCTGGTTACTGTTTATATGGTTAATGAAGTTCTGATGCACTGATTAAAGATCAACATACGATGAATTAATTGAATCATAAGTTTGCTGGATATGCGCTAGTTGCCTTAAACACAGTTGCGTGTACACGCGAGTTACATTAACTGAAGTAGCGTATATGAATTTGAGTATGAAAAGAAAAATATTATTGATTTGACTAATACTAATTCACCCACCCCCTCTCAGTATTATTTCCAACAATTGGTATTAGAGCAGGTCCTTTAGCAGAAGCTTGATCGCTTGAAGGAGATCCGTAGAACAATGGGAAAGAAGCTAAAGAAGAAAGCGCCTCAGAAGAAGAAGACAACTCAAAGGAACAAACACAACAGGAGAGACAATTGGCCGTTAGGTGGAAGCAAGTATTTAGATTCTGAATCACCTCAGATTGAAGATGAACAAGCAAATGAAGCATCAGATAAAATCATAGATCAACAAGATCTATTTAACAAAAGGGAGTGTGCCCTCAAAGAAGAAGTTACCAGATTAAAAGCTCAGCTGGAATGTGCCTTCAAAGTACGTCAAATGTTGCAGGATGAAGTGAAATCATTAAAAAATAAGAAAAATGAAGAACTACCTCATGTAGATAAAGAACAAGAAAATGAGATTCTCAAATTAAGACAACAAGTGGAAGAAGGAAGAAAGGCTGAAGAAATCTTAAAGAAGCAACATCTGGAAAAGGAAGAACAACATCAGGTTGAGGTGAATCTAGCTCACATGGTGAGGCAAGGAACTCTAATGCAAAACCTGCAATGCTCAACAAGGAAATAAGAGGTCAACCCCATCAAAAACCAAGGAAAGAAATCCTTCAAAGAAAATCTTTTACTCCAAACTATGGAAGTGATAGTCGGTTATTTTCTCAGATGAATAATGTTGAGTGTTATGTATGTCGTAATCTTGGACATGTTGCAGCGAGATGTAGAAGTAGAATGGTTCAAGACTGTCGCACAGAAAGATCATCACGTTCCAAGTACTTTAAGGGATATTGTTTTTCTTGCAATATGTTTGGTCAAAAATCCATTGACTGCTATAGAAGGAATATGAAACATGTAAGATGTTATGCATGTAACAAGCTTGGACATATAGCAAAGGAATGCAGGAGAAGATTTCAGGCACCATACCAAAAGGAGAAAACATCATCACAGTCGAAGATATGGAAGAAGAAGGAAGTACAATCAGAAAAATGTGGCATGGCACAGTATACAGACATAACAGACTCAGAGGGAGCTGAAAGTATGAAACCTCAATGTTCTAAATCTCATACACAAGTTTCATGAAGACAAGTTGTGTATATACGCGAGTTCGAAGTTGCACAGTCGCATATATAAGGTTTGAGGAAAAATGCAGTGGGGCAGACTCAAAAAGACTGATTTGATATGATTCAGACAATTAACAATTATGTTTTTTGACATAATGATAGATGACTAGAGTCTGTGGATGTTATTTAGAAGAGTTTTTGATCATCACAAGTTGTTGATAACTGGATGCATATCTGATTGATGATGATGCCTTGATACTTCTTACTGATATATGCATGATCAGATCTCAATAGTGAACAGGTGGAACAGGTTCAGAGGGAGAACATGCTATGCTTCTAATAAAGCATTGTTGGCATTATGTTTAGAAGTCTTTGGTACCTAATGATTCTTATCAATAGTGATGATGCTTATGCGGCTAAAGTGTTTAAATGAAACATCATGCTATGTTTGTAAGTTGCCTATGATGATGATATTTGTACTGTTTGGGGTTACATAGTTGTTATTCAGATCAGACTTATGGGTGATTGTGGATGATCATTGATGATACATGGTTGATATATTGAGGGTTCTTGTGGAAAGATCATTTAGTTCTTGATGATGATGTTATGGTGTTTTCACATGCATATGATATGATGTGAATGATTTTGTGTTACTACTTGGAGATACGACATATGCCTAATTGATTCATGGAAGGCTCTTTCTACTAAGGAGACGAAGCAAGATGATCTTGATGAGATCTAGAGGATGAGTTTATATCTAAATGTGGCATACTTTGTCATAGGCTGATTATATTTACATTGAACTGATGATGGACATATATAGGTTGTTGATGTTGCTAACAGTTGCTTATGGTGCAGATCATATATGGTGTATGATAGTTGCTAATGACTATCATGGTCTTGTTTAGGTCTTTGGTCTTTGTTAAAAATGTCATGTATATCTTTTAAAGACCCATGAGTCATATGATGTAATTTGTACCCCACTATGCATGGGAAGGATGATGTAATAATTTCTATTTCAGTCATGTATAAACATTTGGTATATCCCCACTTGGTTGGGTGGATGAGTCAAAAGTGATGTATCCCCACTTGGTTGGGAGATTGATGTTTGTAAGAGTCATTGGTGATAGGAAGGTCATACTCACTTAGTTGAGTTATAGAGTCATGTTATTATTATAGAAAATGTTTTTGCAGACTCTGCATATGCTCAGGGGGAGCATGGATGATATAGTGCATCTCAGCATGTACAAAGGGGGAGCTCAATCAGAGATTTTAGCATGTACTCAAGGGGAGCATGAACAACATAATGTATGTCAAAGGGAGAGAATATCTTGGTCCACCCTTTGCCCTTGATGTCAAAGGGGGAGAGTGACTTGGTATTGTTGTTGCCATCAAGTCCAAAGGGGGAGATTGTTGGCATTATGATGCATGTGTTGTACATGATGGCAACCCACTTGTAGCAGAACAACTTACTTGCTAGATGAATCTACAGAAGAGATACCAGATGTGACAGAATGCATGACAATAGTGTTTATAGATGTGATGAAATGCAGGGTAGTTTCAAGGAATCAGTTCAGAAGGCAACTCACTCAGATGAAAGATCACAGAACAATAGGTTAACAGCACAGAGTTACAGATTAGACTTCACAGAATGAAGAAAGAGAGGTATACGCAGGTTCACCATTGGCCAAGCCGCGTATACATGCGAGTTCACTGTATACAAGTCGCGTATATGTACACACGCACTTTCACAAAAGGAAAAGTGTGTATACCTTGGAAAACTAAGTTTTTGGTCCAAATTTTTTGGTCCATGGTATTGGTCCAAGGTATCTGGTCCGAGGTATTGACCCTAGGTATTTGGTCCAAGGTATTGGTCCTAAGTGGTTTTGGTCCATGGTATTGAGAAAAGCCTAAAACTATATAAGGAGGAGAAGATCACTAGGCCAAAGTGTGCAAGGATTGAATATCTGATGAAGTGTGAGATCCAGTATGCAGGTTCTGGGTTTGTATGCATTGCTTGATCTCAACTAATGATGCACCTATTTGGATGATGATGGATCGGTATCTTAAGGCTTGCAATGTATTATCATTACGTGGTTTGATCATGGATAGACTAGATCTGAATCACAGATGCATATTTTATTCTATAAATGTTATGATCTGGGTATGACTGATGTCTGGAATAGCTGCAAAGTTATGAGTAAATATTTGCAGATCTGTACGCGGGTTCGCCTTGGTAAAAGTGCGTATACACGCAGGTTCGGCTCATCAGAGTAACATATACATTATGAGATTTGATATTTGAGGTTTTTGTTGGTTCTAGTGGTTGTTGCAGAGTTTTGGGTTTTGCTCTGTGTTCTGGTGACTATGTTTTGATGACAGGTTTCAGTGATTCAGTTGTTGGGTGATTCAGAGATTGATGATGCAGGTGTAGTTGATGGTTGTATTGCAGTGGTGATTGATTTTGTGCTTCAATGTTGTTGATGGGTCCAATATGAAAATTGGATGAAACATGGCCTTCAGATTATGGTGTTGTGTTCCAGGAGTATCCAGTCTGAAAATTTATGAAATGTGGTCCTTGGAGGAAGAGAGAAGGTCGTAGACTTCTGTAGGTCGGCGCCTATGTACTAGTAAACATATCGGCCAGTACAAGAGCCAGGGGGTTGGAGCTCCCTTCCAGTAGTGTTATAGACATTTTTGTGCCTTACAGCTTTAAGCATGAAATGTCCATAATCCAAGGGATCCAAAGTCCCTAAAGATGTTTTTACAGCTCCTAAAGGAACAAGGTCAACCAATGACAGCTTCTCCCAGAAGTTCTCCACCAAAAAAAACCACTCAGAACTAGTCAAATCAGGATCAATTCAGAAGCTCCACTAGCTGCCTGCGTTGCAAAGCACCCAAATACACTGGCTAGGTGCGTTGCAACGCACTTGAATGCACTACCCAGGTGCGTTGAGCGGGAAATGACAAGTGGCAAAGTCATTCAACGAGGTGGAAAGACCATGGAAGCTTCCAGAATCTTCTCCAATGACACTTGCCTCACTGAATTCGACCAAGTGATGAGTAAGAGGCTCTCAGTCTCCAAGTGGAAGCAAGAACTGACAGAGAGAAGCCACAAGTCAAAACATAAGCTGACTCATCCTCTCTGCTTACATCTATATATGGATCCCTCATCCCAGAGATCTAGGAGGCTGGAATTTTGTACTTTGCAGAGAATTGTTGTTGGTTTGAGATTGAGATTAGTACATTGGGTGATTTATGCTTTGTTGGAGGAGAGGAAGGGATTCCTTTGCTGGGAGGTAGATGCTGGATCGGGACTCACTTGGTTGTATCTCCTCTTGGACTTTCTTATCATATCAATAAAATTATTTGAGTTTCTCCTACATGTTGTGTATCAATGATGTTTTGTTATATTTGCATGTTTAGCTTAATCTGATCCTGAGCTTTTTATGAATGTATATCTATATCTTCGTGTAGTTTCTCTCTCTTGTGATCTTGCAGGAATTCGGTGAAGCTGGGCCGGTAAAGGAGCAGGGAGCTGGGAGCTATTGAAGAGAGGAGCGACTGGATCAACAAACTAGCGAAAGACACAGGTTAGTTACATCCTTTCTCCTCATTTACATTTCATAAAGAAGAATACTCAAGTAGTTTTCCTTGTTTGTTGCTAAGGCACTATCACACCTTAGAGTGGGATAGGGGCGTTCAGAATAGATACTTTTCCCAACAACAAATTGGCGACTCCACTGGGGATCGTATCTAGTTATTTTATTTGTGTTTCTATTGTTGTTCTTCTCATAAACTTAGGAGTGGCAAATCGAACTGCATTTGCCATTTACAAATGCAAAGTAGAGATCTGCCACTCTAGTCCACTCACTGGGCCTGTTTATGATCTGAACAAGCTGATCCACAAATGCTCTAACTGCCCTTTGTGATAGCTCTTAGTCCTCCTTTAAATCATCCTCCTAATTGTACCTTATTGATAGCTTTTATCCGGCCAAAAACCTCAGATCAAACTGCAAACCGTGACCGAGAACCCGGAGACAATTCTCGTTTCTGCTTCAACGCAGGCTCTGTGAAGAGACTCTGCATTTCAACGCAGGTCCCGAGAGGGCTACCTGCGCTGCAATTCAGTTTCTCTGTGCAACAGGTGCGCTGATCAGCCTTTGCCCTATGCAGCTGTGGTTCTTTGCATCCTTGTGTTCAGTTTTATCTCTGTTTTTTGCAGCCTGTTATCAGTGTGTGTACCTATCTGAAAACCCCTTTTCTCTGCCTTAATTCCGCCTTAGTTGTATAAAAGAAACTGTATTTGTTTTTGTGTATTTGTTACATCATTTGCAGTTTCCCATTACAAAAGTAAACTAGTCATACTGTCGCCCTTAGATCTAGACCTGTCGTAAGTGTCGTTTTGATCTTAGGAGTAAATTTGTTTGCTGTTGATAGTTTATTGTGCTTTTACTTTTGTCTTTTGGTTTGAATTTGTGAATTTCTAGTGTCGAAACAAGTGTTTACTTCAAAATCATAAAGTGTCGTAATCGTCTTTTTTATTTCAAAAAGAAACTTGTTTGTGTTTTCACTTGAAATCGAATTCAAATTTGTACAACAGCTTTCTTTTTAGGCATCAATATTAAGAAAGTGAAAACAAATACATGCATATGTGCATTTGCATAATGATAGTTTGTATGGTTTGATTTAGGAAAAGTGCATTTACAGTGTGCTCTATGCTCTTTGAGAAAAGATTGTGTCTTTCTTTTCCCCTTGTAGCTAGGATTTTCATTGTTGAAAAGAGATAAAAGCTTGCTTATCATCTTTAGACTGCATTTAGGAATTGTATCTACATCTCGTGGTGATCCAAAAAGGCAAACTTCTAAGAAAGATCAACCTAAAATAAATTGAATGAACTTAACAATGCATTGGAACTTAACGCACAACATAGAGGTCTAGGCTAGAGACGTGTTCCGGCGTCGTAAAACTTGGTTACTGTCGGCCTCACTGATGGTTGGGTGATTCCTCCTGAGAGACGATAAGTGCCAGTACGGATTGTGCTCCCACATACCATCGAGTATATATTGGGAGACCCCTATAGGCATAAAACCTTTATCCATAGGAAGCCGTGTCGGCCGCCCTACTGATCGCAATGCACTGAACACAGCATTCAGGAAGATTGACCGCCCGTACCTTAAAAAGTATTCTGCGGTTTTGCGATTGGTTTGGGACACCCTCTACCTAGAACTCCAGAGCAGTCCCTTTCGTTCCTTTTCAGACTCCTTAACGGAAAAGGTCCATCTGAGCACTTGTCACTTCAGGCTCATTAAAAATCGAAGGAGACTAGAGTCATCTTTTGCTTTTTCTCGACTGTTTAAAATTGAAAAAGCAAGTTGTGTCCAAGCGTCGTTAAAATTTATTTTAAACGGAATATTCATACCCTTTTTCCTGCGTTGATCTTTAGGTTGAGAAAATGGAGCCTACCAACCAAGGAATTCCCCTTGGTGGAAATACTAGTCCCTTCTCCTCTTGGGGAGATGTTGGTGTGCCCCATATGGCCACATTGTCGCTTCCAGGATTGACAATTGGCTTGCCGGTCTGGCTCTTCTCAACCAATGTCGTTCAGAACACCACTATTCCTGAACAGTTGAATCAGCAGTTAGACCAGTCCAGAGTTACCCACCAGCCTTCTACTTCCTCTAATTCTTCCTCTCCTCCTTCCTCTTCGCTTGATGGGGCTGGCAAAGCCAAAAGTCAAGTTCCTAAGGAGAAGAAGGAAGAGAAGAAGAAAGAGAAGAAGAAGAAGGAGCCAAAAGCGACTGGGGGCAAACGAGTGTCGTCTAACGAAAATCCACACACTGCACTGACCAGGCCTAAATCGCCATGTGTCATTTGCAAGGGAGACCACTTTCACAGAGATTGTCCCTGCATCCCTCGGATACTAAGGGACTGGTCTCCCCATTTGCACAATCTGGTGGCGTCAACCTCTGATAGCCATGTTGAAATCACACCGTCAACTAGCGAAAGTGAAGTCCCAGGACAAAAAGGGAGAGCTAGATCTCCTTGTAAACTGTGCGAAGGCAATCACGCCATCCACCGTTGTCCCTTCTTAGACGAAGCTAAAAGAGTTTTGGATGATCGTCCGGTTTCACCGTTACGACTCCCTCCTGGATATAAAAAACTCTTGCCAAGTCCTTCGTTAGTTGAGAATCCAGCTGGCCCGCTCAAGTGGTCAGCTGAAGCGCCGGTCATTGAAGATGAACCAGCTGAATCCATACCCGACGAAAGTCAAAAGGTCGAGGCGGCAGTTGACCCGGTCTTGCCTTCAGAGGATTTATCTTCGAATGACACAGTCACTGAAGAGAACAAGGATGACACCATCCAAATTCTCTTCATCAACACAGACTCCGACGAACACGGGGGCAACCTACCCATTCCTTTATCGCAGGAAGGAAGTTCGTCAGAGCCGTACCCGGCTGTCTACTCGGTCCCACCACCAAGCAACCTAGTTGTATCCTTCGGCTGGAACCAACTAGGCAGACCCCATTTGCCAGCAAGCATACCATTCCGAATTATCGTCCAAATATACAGAATGGTCATGGCTGGCACCATCATTGATGAAGGGGCTTCTGTGAGTATCCTTTCCTCTACTGCTTGGAAAGCGCTTGGTTCGCCATCGCTTTTGCCTGAGATGAGAAATCTGACAAGCTTTGATAAAGGAACCAGTCGACCTTTAGGGATCCTCCCCAATGTACCCATAACATTGAAAGGGAAGACCGTTCAAATGAACGTGATGGTCGTTCAAGGACCCTTGGATTATAACCTACTCCTTGGACGAGACTATATTTATTGCATGGGAGCCATCGTCTCCTCACTCTTTAGAGTAATGTGTTTTCCGCACGAAGGAAGAGTGGTCAAGCTCGTGGACCAGCTTTCATTTCCCGGATCACGCATCGCAAATAGTTATATACCGTCCCTAAACGGTCTCTTCACGCAAGAAATGTCTCAACCCACGGTCTGTCCTCCCGATGAGCGCGAGTAATTCAGAGGGATATGACTGGAACCCAGGGGGCATGCAACTTGGTCTGCTTCGGCAGGAAAACTTTGGGTATAGGGTAGGTTTCTGCGGGAGAATATGACTAGTCCGTACCCCATCCGCGATTGGAAGAGGGGTTGTTCTAGAATAAGATTCTTTTGTCAAAGTTATGTGTTTGGTGCTCGTTGTCACTCACCTTTGTCTATCTCGGTAGACATCGCCGAAGAAGTGTTTTGTTTGAAAGATTAATAGAACAATCTTTGGTAACCTGAAAGAGGTAGGCCTCTCCCGGTTAAACAAATGTTTTTCCTGCAAATTGAGGGGTAACCTTGAAACTCTATTTTATACCTGGGGGCATGCAAACCTTTCGGAGTGCAAGCAAGGGGCGGCTATTTATTTTTTAAATTTTTAGGTCCTCCCTTTAAACCCGTAGGTCTAACCCTTTAAACTCGTAAGATTAGTCGTTTCCGAACTTGCATAACGAAAGGATGCGGGGCATAGCTTTGTAAGGCACAAGCTCCATAAAAAAATGGCATCTTACATGAGACATTCTTATCATATGACTGGATAATCGAGCAGTTTTAGCACATAGTTCATGCTCGTTAAAAAATAAACATAAGATCGAGCAGTTTTAGCGCATAGTTCATGCTCGTTAAAAAATAAACATAAGATCGAGCAAGTGTTTCAACCCGCGTTTAAGCTTGTTAAAAAATGAACTATCCTCCGGTAAATAACCACCGTGAATGTAACATTATCAGCCATTAAAGCCTTGGTCGTGTTTGCACCATCACCTCCACTTTTCCATTGGCCGATCATTCACCTCCATTTGATTGTATTCCCATTTTGAGGAACAGCTGCGAAGAGTGATTTCACTAGCCATCCTTGTGACACTGCCGTGCTTGGAAAATTCCAACCCTTACCTGGAATCAGTTGCTACCCATTTTATCACTCATTCCTCAAAAGACGAGTCTTCTTTAAGCTCTTTTCATCTGACTCATAAAATATGAAAAGATTGCCGAGTTTTTGCCTTCCAGCTCGTTAAAGCGACCGGAAGAGCTATCCCTCCTCTAGATTTTAATCTTTTTGGACCTGAGGGATTATTGCACAAAAAGATCGAGCGCTTGTTTTGTTCGGCTCGTTAAAACTATCGAAAATTCATCCCTTCTGTATTGTTTTATACTTTTTCGGACTTAAGGGATTAGATGATGAAAAAGGACTTCCGGAGTTAACTTTACGTACCTTTTCAGACTCTCTAAAAATGAAAAGGACCGAGTTATCTTTGTCGTTAGACTCGTTAAAAAGGTTAATAGCGACAAACTTGTCTTTAGACGAGAACGAGTTTCACTATCGCTAGGCTCGTTAAAACATAGCGATGGCTTTGCCCGAAGGGAAAATTATAGAACAAGCATATGTTATCCTCCTCAAGCTTGACAAAAATAAAGAGGTACTGGTCAGCAATGACTGGGGAAAAATTGGGAAGAAACTCAAAGAACCTTTATTGGTAGCAAGTCGCTCTTGAACATGACACTTCCACTCCGTGCCTGAGTCGGGTTGGGTTGTTTCATTCACCGGTCACATCACCATGGTCTCGCCATACCATCCAACTTTGGGGTAAATGCTACCAATCCATCATATAAGTGTCACTGATATGTTCAAGAGAAGTCATCTAGAGAAGTCACCCGTGTCCCATCCACTGCCATACATTATACTTCATTCTTTCATGACCACCACCCTGAACCATATATCATCAGATCGTTTTCACCTCCATCAAAATCATTTGCTCCGTTCCGTGTCACTGATGTGGGATACATCAAGGCCCTCCTTTGACGGATCGCTTCTTGTCGACATCAACTCATTATCCAAGAAGTTGATCTAGGAACACCCCATTCAGTACTTTGAAGCTTGCATGCCTCAATGGCAAGTTTCTCACTTCCGGCGATAGGTATACATCAATGACCTTCGACCGAAAGATTTTGCGCGGTGTTCGACGCCAAGTCGTTTATTCACACCACGTGAATTGTACTGCAGTACCTTGAGGGTCATTATCATTATCGGTGATTCCTCTCGCGCTTGTTAACAGTTTACATCATTGACTGGTAATCAAGCGATGTCCTTCCATGTTCAACTTCAAAACATTTCTCACATGGATCGACTTGTACTTAGAGTGAAGATCAGATGAGATTGAAGACCCCAGATCTAGTTTCATCCATCCGGGTTGCGATATATATTCAGGAAAAATAAAGACATTGACATGTACAGCATTGCAGAATAGATAATCATCCTACCAAAAGGATGATGATTTCATCAGAATCATCAGTCTACCATCAGACGATTGTCTGTCCTATGTACATAAAAATGAATTTATAAAGCTGAGCATGGGAATGCCCGCCTCAGCTAGATCATGAAAACAGTATGAAAAATAATGTATTGTATTGTATCTTATTACAGGTCTCCTCCCAGCATTGAATGAACTTCGGATCCTCCTAATAAAGCATTTCACCCGATAAACGGCCTCATACTTTAGGGGGCAACTGTTATAGAAATTTTTGTGCCTTACAGCTTTAAGCATGAAATGTCCATAATCCAAGGGATCCAAAGTCCCTAAAGATGTTTTTACAGCTCCTAAAGGAACAAGGTCAACCAATGACAGCTTCTCCCAGAAGTTCTCCACCAAAAAAAACCACTCAGAACTAGTCAAATCAGGATCAATTCAGAAGCTCCACTAGCTGCCTGCGTTGCAAAGCACCCAAATACACTGGCTAGGTGCATTGCAACGCAATTGAATGCACTACCCGGTGCGTTGAGCGGGAAATGACAAGTGGCAGAGTCATTCAACGAGGTGGAAAGACCATGGAAGCTTCCAGAATCTTCTCCAATGACACTTGCCTCACTGAATTCGACCAAGTGATGAGTAAGAGGCTCTCAGTCTCCAAGTGGAAGCAAGAACTGACAGAGAGAAGCCACAAGTCAAAACATAAGCTGACTCATCCTCTCTGCTTACATCTATATATGGATCCCTCATCCCAGAGATCCAGGAGGCTGGAATTTTGTACTTTGCAGAGAATTGTTGTTGGTTTGAGATTGAGATTAGTACTTTGGGTGATTTATGCTTTGTTGGAGGAGAGGAAGGGATTCCTTTGCTGGGAGGTAGATGCTGGATCGGGACTCACTTGGTTGTATCTCCTCTTGGACTTTCTTATCATATCAATAAAATTATTTGAGTTTCTCCTACATGCTGTGTATCAATGATGTTTTGTTATATTTGTATGTTTAGCTTAATCTGATCCTGAGCTTTTTATGAATGTATATCTATATCTTCGTGTAGTTTCTCTCTCTTGTGATCTTGCAGGAATTTGGTGAAGCTGGGCCGATAAAGGAGCAGGGAGCTGGGAGCTATTGAAGAGAGGAGCGACTGGATCAACAAACTAGCGAAAGACACAGGTTAGTTACATCCTTTCTCCTCATTTACATTTCATAAAGAAGAATACTCAAGTAGTTTTCCTTGTTTGTTGCTAAGGCACTATCACACCTTAGAGTGGGATAGGGGCGTTCTGAATAGATACTTTTCCCAACAACAAGTAGCAGCTAGAAAATGAGTGAAGGTTGGAGCCTTCTGTAGGTCGGCGCCTATGTACTAGTAAACGTATCGGCTAGTACAAGTCAGTTAGGGGGTTGTAGCTCCCTTCCAGTAGAAGCTGGAGAATGAGAGAAGGTTGTAGCCTTCTGCAGGTGGGTGCCTATGTACTGGTATGAGTCTACACCAACACAAGATTGTAAAGAGGGTTTTCTTATATTAAAAGAAGACAACAACAGGTGGTTTTTGTCCTGCATTGGGTTTCCACCTTAAATCTTGGTGTTCACGTGTGTTTCTTATGTGTGATGGTCTGTTCTGTTTTTACTACACCTGGTTACTGTTTATATGGTTAATGAAGTTCTGATGCACTGATTAAAGATCAACATATGATGAATTAATTGAATCATAAGTTTGTTGGATATACGCTAGTTGCCTTAAACATAGTTGCATGTACATGCGAGTTACCTCAACTGAAGTAGCGTATATGAATTTGAGTATGAAAAGAAAAAGATTATTGATTTGACTAATACTGATTCACCCCCCCCCCCCAAGTATTATTTCCAACAATGCTTTCCCATCATTCACACTCGATGCAACAAAAATTCCCTACCTTCGGGAAAGGTCTTAGTACTCTTTTGACCATAGATCCGATAACATAGAATTATTGAGTAATGTAATGATTTTCTGAGAGACCTGGTCTTGTAAGTGTTGCTAGGTGTCTAGCGGAATTTGGATGGCTCTTTCACCCAAACTTTGATTACATCATTAGTGCTCAAGTAACAAGTGGCTATGTAGAAGTGAGAATCCAGTAAACTTTTGGCAAGGGAAAATGATACATCAACTGATAGTCATGTGACATGAATGAGGCAAGCCTTTGTCCACTAATACTACTGAGGATCATGCTCTTTACATTCGTGTGTTACAGGATCCAATTGATAGTGTTTGTGCAAGGGAATACTGGAAACCTTCATGCAATATTACGTAATTCTGACTTCTGGGTATTGATATAAACCTGCCTATCTTCAAGATATGCTTTGTAACTAGTTGCTGCGAATGCATATTTTACCATGTGCCATCTTATATTTGAATATTTCTTAATGAAGAGTTGAGTGTCTGATAGAATTGACATAGTGACAGGGGTACTCTCAACTAATTCTTCGGTGCTACTCTCTATGGTGTCTTTTGAGGCAGATCTCTTTGGTGGCATGATGACAACAACTAATAAGAGAGAGATAACCTCAAAAGGTTACAACAACTGTATCGCAAGATGCACTCATGGCGAATACAAATCAACTCAAGCAAATCAGTTCATTCAACAAGATCAAAGCAGCAATTCAGTGACCAAAGGGAGGGATTGCGTAATTTTTGGGTTGAAGGTGATAGTTTGGGCTCGTGAATTGCGCATTGCAAAGTCTCAACAAGAAATGGGTGAGCTAGAGGCTTGAGACTGTACAATGCGTAGTCTTTGTTGGGCAGGTTGAGGGAGCGCAGTCTCAGTGGTCAAGACTAAGGGTTGAGGCCTGGAACTACGCATTGCACAATTGGGAAAGCCAGTGACAGCGCATTTCGTAGTCCTAGAGGCCAAGCTTGAATCTTGTGTCTTGAGAATGCGAATTACGCAGTTGTGATAGGCAATTGCTAACCAAGATTGCACAGATTTGCTCGGGGAGGAGAGAGAAACATGATAGATCTGAGTGTTGGGCCAGGAAGGAATGTAGGTCTAGCTAAGGGAAGTTAGATCAATGAAAACTAAGTGCTAAAAACAAGCATGTAAGAGGAAAATCGAACATGCATAAAATGACCCAACAACGACAACTGTTGGTGAGAAAAAAGCAAGAAGTTGATGCGACATTTATAAAATGTGAATGACGGACCAAACCAACACTTGTATAAGCTAATAATAGTTAGAAATATAGCTACTATGAAAAGAAACAGGAAAAAAAAACATTCATAGAAGCAAAAGCAACAAAACTGACATAAAAAGCAACATAAAAATCGACACATGCAAAACTTACTCGGAAAAGCACCACAAACTTATTTGAAAGCTCCTTGATGTCATTGGGAAGGCTAGAGCTCCAAGTTTAAATGTTAAAATGAGCTCTATAGGCGTCTATTATATAGATCTAGTCGGGTTAGGGTTTATGACGTGCATGCATAAAATCAAGGAAACATCTTCACTTGTCTTAAGATCAAAACTTGCAACTTATTGCCACTTGCTGAACATTAATTAAGCAATCCCTATTTTATAGGGATGGTAACTTGGCTTTATAAGGGAAATTTCCAGTTCACACTGGCAGAGAGGATTGTGCAATTCCCAACAACAAGGGATTGCACTGTTCACTGTCTCAATGAATTACACAGTTTTTGACTGGAGGAGGAGGCTTAGTGCAATTTCTGAGCTCAGTAACCACCTGTCTTCCAAGATTGTGCAGTTGTGATCCTCAAGGCCTAGTATAGTTTATAGAGACAATGGATTGCAATTCCATGAGGGAAGATTGACAATAGGTGTAAAATCAAGGCAGGAGATGGGTTGTGTTTGAAATTATGAGTTAAGGTCAAATCAAGTCATTACAAGCACTTCATGTAATGATAAGTCTTCAAAATCAGAAGGAATACTTGAAGACAGTGAAAGATGGGTCTTTGTGGTCAGAAGGTAAGCTCCAAAATCAAGCCATGGGAAATTTTTTGGACTGGGGTTGTAGCAGGTACAACACAAATGAGACCCCAAGTCTCCTACAACCATTAGCCATAGTGAATCAAGATTGGGAAGTGATTTTAATGGATTTTATTACAAGTCCACCAAATATTGAAGGGAATAATATCATCATATTACTAGTGGACGTCTCATAAAATATGACAATTTTTCTCTCTTTCTCATAATTTTAAAGCAAGTATTGTAGCTACAACAATCACAGAAACAATTTAGAAGATACATGGAATCCCAAAGATTTTTGTAAGTGATAGTTCCAATTTCCATTGATAATCTTTGGATTAAATTATTTTCTTATTTGGGTACTCAATTGACTGACAGCTCCTCTTACCATCTTTAATTTGATAAACAAGCTAAGATTATGAATAAATGTATAGAAGGGTATCTTTATTGCTTTGCATTTGATAAACATACACAATGGATCAACTGGTTGCCTCGGTAGCAAATTCGTATAACATATACTTCCATACTTCATAAAAAACATCCCCATTATGGCACTTTATGAATATCATCTTCCATTATCATATCACCCTTGAGAGGGATAACAAATGTTAATGCAGTGGAGGATCAAATAGAGCACAAACAAGAGGTTCTCAAACTATTGAAGGATAACTTGATTATAACACAAAATATGATCGAACATCAAGTATATCAACATCGCAGTGAAAGAGAATTTGAAGTGGGGAATTGATTATTTTTAAAGCTACAACCATATAAATAGATGTCCCTCAAGAAACGAAAGAAGGACAATAAATTTGCACCCAAGTAATATGGTTCCTATAAGTTGTTTAGAGGATTGGAAGTATGGATTATAGATTGGAGTTGCCTTGATTGTTACTTGTACATCCAATATTCCATGTTTCTTACTTAAAAATGATGATTAATAACAAGATTATGGTTCAAACTATTTTACCAGAGATTAATGAAGAAAGAAAAATCATACTAGAACCAAACCAATCATTGAAACAAGGATCAAGCAACTATGGAATTGAGAAATGATTGAGTACTGCATTAAGTGGAAGAACCTAACAATAGAAGAAACAATATGGGAAGATGATTTCTTCATATAGAGACATCCATAATTAATCAAATGATGAGGGAACATCTTATTTGAAGGGGAGGGGCATGTTAAATGCTAAATAAAGCCCTAGAGATTGAGTTATTACATTTTTATTACTACATTAGTATGGTTGGCTAGACCCTTTCAATATAGTTATACCATTTTTCTAATATATATATATATATATATATATAGTTTTAGAAATCATCTCTTCCCATACATTGGTTCTATTATAAAAGGAGGTTTCCACCTTGAAAATACTTTATATTTATTATTATTTTATTCTCAAGGTATGGAGTTACTTCTCTTTCTATTTTTATGTTCATTCCGGTGGATAATAGAACTTAACCCATTTATGAGAAATAAGTGTTGCCTATACTACATGTAGTGAAATTTGTAAACTAAAAAGAAATCATAATATTTTGAAATACTTCATGGAACAAAAAGTTTCTTTAAAGAACCAACAAAGATGAGTTACAAAGATGTTAGGTTATGGCATTGAAATTATCTAAAAAAATATATCTTTCAAAATTTCTTATTCATTATAATTGCATTGAGTAGTGAGGTGCTCTACAACATAGTATGGATGCGATGTTCTCCTATAATATCATATTGAAAATAAATTAAATTGAAGAATAACTACGTATGTATGTGACAACATTTAAGATAATTAAACTAACTTAGGTTCATCTTAAACTCGAATTTATCAAATACTCACATTTTTTAATCTATAGTACTTTTTGGGCAGCCTATGTTTAGTGGTTAATTTGGAATATTTGGGCTACTAGCTATTGGTTTCTTGGTGGGGTGGTGTTGGAGTTTGTTATTTAGGCATTTTAGTTCCTTAGTCTATTACAAGTGGTAAATTCTCTGGGATTTTCTTTATTTTCTAAGTCACTACAGAACTTTAAGTCTTTATCTTCATCTTAGGGTTCTGTCGTCCTGGTGTATAGTCTTGTTGGTAACAATTTGGTAATGACCTTGCAGCATGGTGAGCTTGATAATTTGTTATGTCTTGGGACTGTGGAGTGGTTTTTTGTTGATAACCTTATTGTCTATCGTTTTTCAGTAGGTGTACTCATGGCTCTAAGGTAGAGAATGAATAATCGATGAGGCGATGGAGGAAACATCGAGCACAAAAGGGTGCGTCCTTTCTCCTATGATTCAATGGCCTCAAATTTTGATTATGTTCCTCTTAAGGTGCGGAAGGAGATCTTCGCCTCGGAAAGTGTGGAGGTAGGGGATCACCCCTACTGTTCCGACTCTAAATTGGTGGGAAAGAAAGCTAATTGGCTTCCTAATCTGGGTAGATTTCAAAAAAGATGGCTGCACTTTATGAGTTCATTGGCTTTAAACCAACAAACCACAACTTTTTTGCATCTCCTCTTCAAGGATAAACATGCAGAAACTTACAATGTTTTCTCATGATTGGAAGATGTCAAAAGGATGCTATAGAATTTGCGTTTCTATCTTGACAATGTTGATGCTCATTTGGAGCGGGTGGAGAGCTTTTTTGTGAGTGATTATGGGTTGGAAGATCTTACTGATCCTCTGACATATATCGTGCAAACGCTTACTTTGATATCTTCTGACAACAACTAGTATGGTGATGACAATTTTTTTATTTATATTTATTTTTAGTCTAGAAACAATATTTTATTCTGGGACTTTTAGGATGTCCTACGATGGCAATGGCACGTTATATGCATTCTCAGTTGCTGGGAAACAATGGCTATAATTTTGTTTTTGGGATACCACGGGGAAGTCTTCATGATAGTTGGGTTGTTGGTGTTTGTATGGTATGTAATGCTTCAAACTTTTTTCCGAATCATGATGGTTGGGGTGCTGAAATTTGTATGGTGCGCTATGCTTCAATGATTTTTTGAATTGATGATGCATATATGGACAACTTTTGGTATCACTTATTACAATGGAAGTGTTATGAGACAATGTTTTGGCTCAAAGTTTTTGTTTGGGCCGTGCCAACAATAATATCTTATGTTCGTATCCTGTAACTGAGGTCTGCCACTTCGAGTTTCTTTGGTGATGTTCATTGATACTCTCCAATGCTACTGCAGCTTTAATATGATGTTTGGAAATCTAGTGAGATGTGACTTTGAGGAATTGCGATAGTTTGTAAGTTTCTTCTTTTTTGGTGCGTTCTTTGTTTGTACTCACAAGTGCCTTAACTATTTCAAATCTTGGTCCTTGGCTACTATGCTAAAGAAAATTCATAATACTCAAAGTTGCTTTTGAGATATAGTTTTTAAGGCAACCATTTTGGCTATATATAAACTATCATTTATCATATAATCAATATTTTTAAAATATATATATTAGCTTTGCCTTTTGATTTTGATTAATAATCCTAAGAAATAATACATATCATTTCATGTGAATGTGGAAATATATTCATATAATAAGTTATTTTAAATTTATGCATAAAATTTAATAATTAAAAAAATTACAAATTAAGAAATTTAATAATAGAAAGGTATTAAATTTCTTAATTTGTAATTTTTTTAATTATTAAATTTATACATAAATTTAAAATAACTTATTAGTCCCTGCCGGGGACTATAAGCGATCGATAGATCGCTGACTTTGGGTTGACCGCGGCGATATTTGGAAATATTTAGCGTTTTTCCTAAGTCGAACTAAGGTTTACGGGCGGAGAGGGTTGGGGGTCTTATTACGCGCTTCGCATGGTTCGAGGCGAATGGCACGTGGCGCGCGTGAGGGGCACGTGGTTGCATGCGGTCTGGTGGTGTGATCGGCGGCCAGGTGTCCGTCCTCGAGATGCTGGAACGTTCGGGGTGTGTTTTACTGTCTTCGCGGCATTTGGGTTGGCATTGTTACTTGCTTGTGTAGCTCTGCGGTCTGTGCGATGTTTGGTCTGCGGTAGAGTTCCTGCCTGCCCGGGTATTGTTGCTTGCAGTCTGTGCGATTTTTCGTTTGCGGTGGAGGCTTTGGTGAGTTCGGCTACTGTGTGGCCTGCATGCAAGAGTCGATGGCATTCTGGTTGAATACTGAGGGTTTGTCTTCTGGTTAGATACTGAGGGTTTCTCTTACGTGCATGCAAGAGTCCATGGTTAGTTGAACATTATAAGTTAATGGCATTCTGGTTGAATACTGAGGGTTTGTCTTAGCTGTGGTCGGCATGCGCTATGGTGGTGTGATCGGCGGCCAGCTGTTCCTGCTCGACATGCTGGAAAGTTCGGCTTGGGTTTTACTGTCTTCGCGGCCTTCGGGTTTTACTGTCTTCGCGGCCTTTGGGTTGGTATTGTTACTTGCTTGTTTAGCTCTGCAGTCTGTGTGATTTTTCGTCTGCGGTGAAGTTCCTGCCTGCTCGGGTATTGTTAGTTGCTTGTTTAGCTCTGCAGTCTGTGCGATTTTTCGTCTGCGGTGGGGTTCCTGTCTGCTCGGTGTGACTTTGGTAAGTTCGGCTACTATATGGCGTTCTGGTTAAATACTCAGGGTTTCTGTTACCTGCATGCAAGAGTCCATTGCTATTTGGGTTTTACCCTGTTCGCGGCCTTTGGGTTATTATGATTACTTGGTTGTTTAGCTGCGCGGTCTGTGCGATTTTTCCTTTCTATTTATTCTATTGTCTGCGGTGAAAACACAATGCGGTTCCTGCCTGTTGTGTTAGCTGCATGCAAGAGTCCATGGTTATTTGAGCATTATAAGTTAATGGAATTCTGGTTCAATACTGAGGGTTTGTCTTAGCTGCATGGGTTTTATGCAAATTTGGGTAAATGTCTGCGTGAAGCTATGATTCTTAGTTGTATTGTTTAGAGGTTAAGTTCGGCTACTGCATTATAAGTTAATGGCATTTGGATTATTATTGTGAATATTGAGGGTTTGTCTTCTAGTTGAATAGTGAGGTTTTGTCTTACGTGCATGCAAGTGTCCATGGTTATTTGAGCATTATAAGTTAATGGCATTCTGGTTCAATACTGAGGGTTTGTCCATGGGTTTACGGAGGCGATTTTTTGCAAATATTTGGCATATTTCCTAAGTCGAACTAAGGTTTACGGGGCGGAAAGGGTTGGGGGTCTTATTACGTGCTTCGCATGGTTCGAGGTGAATGGCACGTGGCGCGCGAGGGGCACGTGGTTGCATGCGGTCTGGTGGTCTGATCGGCGGCCAGGTGTCCGTCCTCAAGATGCTAGAATGTTCGGCTTGTGTTTTACTGTCTTCGCGGCATTCGGGTTGGTATTGTTACTTGCTTGTTTAGCTCTGCAATCTGTGCGATGTTTGGTCTGCGGTAGAGTTCCTGCGGTAAATGTCTGCGTGAAGCTATGATTCTTAGTTGTATTGTTTAGAGGTTAAGTTCGGCTACTGCATTATAAGTTAATGGCATTTGGGTTATTATTGTGAATACTGAGGGTTTGTCTTCTGGTTGAATACTGAGGTTTTGTCTTACGTGCATGCAAGTGTCCATGGTTATTTGAGCATTATAAGTTAATGGCATTCTGGTTGAATACTGAGGGTTTGTCTTAGCTGTGGTCGGCATGCGCTGTGGTGGTCTCGTCGGCGGCCAGCTGTTGCTCCTCGACATGCTGGAAAGTTCGGCTTGGGTTTTAATGTCTTCGCGGCCTTTGGGTTTTACTGTCTTCGCGGCCTTTGGATTGGTATTGTTAGTTGCTTGTTTAGCTTTGCACTCTGTGCGATTCTTCGTCTGCGGTGGAGTTCCTGCCTGCTCGGGTATTGTTCCTTGGTTGTTTAGCTCTGTAAGTTCGGCTACTGTATGGCATTCTGGTTAAATACTGAGGATTTCTGTTACGTGCATGCAAGAGTTCATGGTTATTTGGCTTTTACCCTGTTCCCGGCCTTTGGGTTGTTATTGTTACTTGGTTCTTTAGCTCTGCGGTCTGTGTGATTTTTGTTTTCTATTTGTTGTATTGTCTGCGCTGAAAACACAATGCGGTTCCTGCCTGCTCTGAGGATTGTTGTTACCTGCATGCAAGAGTCCATGGTTATTTGAGCATTATAAGTTAATGGCATTCTGGTTGAATACTGAGGGCTTGTCTTAGCTGCATGGGTTTTATGGAAATTTCGGTAAATGTCTGCGTGAAGCTATGATTCTTAGTTGTATTGTTTACAGGTTAAGTTCGGCTAATGCATTATAAGTTAATGGCATTTGGATTATTATTGTTGCTTGGTTGTTTAGCTCTGCGGTCTCTGCGATTTTTCCTTTGTATTTGTTGTATTGTCTGCGGTGAAAACACAATGCGGTTCCTGGCTGCTCGGTTAACTCTATCGCAAACGTTTGGTTGCGGTTGTGTTGTTCCAGGTGCAGCTTCTATCGCTCGACTGTGTGCTGTCGCTTTGGTAAGTTCAGCTACTGCATTATAACTTAATGGCATTCTGGTTAAATACTGAGGGTTTCCGTTACTTGGATGCAAGAGTCCATGGTTATTTGAGCATTGTAAGTTAATGGCACTCTGGTTGAATACTGAGGGTTTGTCTTAGTTGCATGGGTTTTATGGAAATTTGGCTAAATGTCTGCGTGAAGATGTGATTCTTGGTTGTATTGTTTAGAGGTTAAGTTCGGCTACTGCATTATAAGTTAATGGCATTCTGGTTAAATACTGAGGGTTTCTGTTACCTGCATGCAACAGTCCATGGTTATTTGAGCATTATAAGTTAATGGAATTCTGGTTGAATACTGAGGGTTTTGTGTGCAGACTTCGTTAACGAATTTCGTCATTTGCACATTTTCTCATGGTACTGGCATAGGCTGCGTTGTGCATGGATATGGTCTAGACGAGAAGGAATTCGAACGCTCGGCTTCGTTGCAGGTACGGTGTTATTCTACTAATTGCTTTTTGTCAATTTTTGTATTACTTGCTTTTTGTCAATTTGTTAGTGTTTTAATTTTTGCATTGTGTAGGTTTATGGTCTAGTTACTCTAGGTTTATAGTCCAGTTACTCCGTCATCCCTGCTGGGGACTATATGCGATTGATAGATCGCTGACTTTGGGTTGACCAATGCGGTTGCTGGCTGCCGTGATACTCTGGGTTTCTGTTAGCTGCATAGGTTTTATGGAAAATTCTATAAATGTGGGTTTCAGCCACGATGTGACTTCGTTATCATTTGAGCCGAGTGGACCTGGGCGAAGCTATGGTTCTTGGTACAGATTGAGTCGCAGTTTTTTGTAGTTTGAACTGTTTTTGCACATGAAGATCTAAATAAATTGGGGATTTTGAACTGTTTGAAATGTTAAAATATTGAAGATTGCAGTCTGTTTTGTAACTGCACGGTTTGCTATCTTAGGCGTGTATTCAACATTTTTCGCTCGTATAATTTATGTATATGTTTACTTTGGTCCATAATGTTTGTTCAAGTTTGTAATTCTGTTATGCATGTATGAATATTCGACTCTGATATTACTCCTAGAACGGAAGGTTGCTTTGTTAACAACTTTGTTAAGTTCATTTAGTTAATGTTAAGTTCATTTGCTTTGTTAACAAGTGCTGAATTGAAGATTTGCTATATTAGTACTAGATGTTGTTCATTTGTTGTTGCTTATATATTGGATGAAATGTTTCGTTTGCGAAGATTATAAGCTTTTCTGTGATACTGAGGGTTTCTCTTAGCTGCATGGGTTTTATGTAAATTCCCATAAATGTCAACTTCGAGCACCATGTGACTTCCTTGTCATTTGGGCCGAGATGGCCTAGGTGAAGCTGTGGTTCTTGGTACAGGCTCTGTTGTACATGAATATGGTCTAGACGAGAAGCAATTTGAATAGTCGGCTTTGTTCCAGGCACGCTGTTATTCGACTAATTGCTTTTTGTCAATTTTCTATTAATTGCTTTTTGTGAATTTGTTAGGCTTTTAATTTTTGCATTGTGTAGGTTTATGGTTCAGTTACTCTAGATTTATAGTTGAGTTACTCTGTGATTCTTTTAAAAAACATAGATATTTAAGCTGTATTCAGTCATTTATATCTTTTCTGTCACTCAATTATATTGGAATTCAAATCTGAAATTGTGATTGTTTATTCTGTGTTTACATTAATATTAATATTAATATTATCAATTGTTATAATCATAACAACAATATTATTTGAGATGATCCCAACAAGTAGAAGTTGAGTAATGCATGCAACTAGCTCCGTATAATGATGAATCAAGACATTTTGTCTATTTAAACCTTACATTAAAATGTCATCTTAGCTAGTTATAACCAGATTGGTTCTCATATGATGTTCAACTACCTTATTCTGCTCAGACAGAAAAAATTATTTTATTATGAAAACAAAATTACATTTATTATATATGTTCCTGCATTTCACAGATATGCTTAAGCATAGGAAGTGATAAAAGTATTGCTGGGAACATATCTTGTTTCATAAACAGTTTCGAAAAATGTCAATATGACAGCCCTATCATAGTCATTCTAACATATATCGGAGCTTTGAAGCGAGTTCTATCTCATAAGAAATTAGCTGCTAGATATGTCCATAAACAGTCCCATAAAAAAATATAGATATAGAGATATGCTTAAGCATAGGAAGTGATAAAAGTATGGCTGAGAAGATATGTTGCTTCATAACCAGTTTTCAAAAATGTCAATATGACAGCCCTGTCATGGTCATTCTGACATACATCAGACATTTGAAACCAGTTTTGTCTCATGAAGAATCAGGTCCTAGATATGTTCATAAACAGTGGCATAAAAAATTATACATAGATATTGGCATTTAAAACACATTCCATCAGCTCTCCTTCCACTCTCTGTTGAATGAGCCAAGCTCATGCTACCAAGTGTAATCTTGCTTTTGACAGTCCATCAGTTTCCATGTTCCTGTCTTTGTAAACATGTTCAAACATAATCTGTTAAATACTCTGTTTAACGAAGTCGAATCTCCTGAAATATAGGTTGAAGTTTATAATTATCCAATCAATTTGTTCCATTCATCGAATTCACCACAATTTGTGAATCATCAAAGATCTGTAATTTTTGGGCATCTTCTTTCACATGCAACAATTGCCAATAGTCTTGGGACAATTTGCTTAGGCAGATTGTTGTTGTGTTTGCCAAACCTGCCCTTTGAATATATTACATGTTCATCATTTATATGGATCATACCTCCAGTGTCCCATAATGATGGATCTTCTTGAGAAGTGTTATGGAATTATGCTTATGCACTGCTCGTATCTGGTTCTCAATGCCTTGTTTGGGTTCCTTGATCCTTGAATTCTGTTTAGATCCATATAGTATAACCATATCCAAATGCCATTAACTTATAATGCAGTAGCCGAACTTAACCTCTAAACAATACAACTAAGAATCATAGCTTCACGCAGACATTTACCACAGGAACTCTACCGCAGACCAAACATCACACAGACTGCAGAGCTAAATAAGCAAGTAACAATACCAACCCAAATGCTGCGAAGACAGTAAAACACAAGCTGAACATTCCAGCATCTCGAGGACGGACACCTGGCCGCCGATCAGACCACCAGACCGCATGCAACCACGTGCCCCTCACATGCGCCACGTGCCATTCGCCTCGAACCATGCAAAGCGCGTAATAAGACCCCCAACCCTTTCTGCCCCGTAAACCTTAGTTCGACTTAAATGAAGACTTCAAAAATTTCAATTGCATCTCAAGTTGCATTAAGCATGAAGTAATGATATTGATAAAGTAAAATATCATTATCCTTGAACATACCCATTTTGAAGACTGCTTTGTAAAAGCATTCTTTGCAAAAATAAAAGTTGACACATTAGAAATTGCAATACTCATTATATATGCATTGCCATATGCAAACCCAAACAATATCCTCAACGTCATTGCAAAATCCTTATACCAGTTAGATCTAAACAATATCATAGTTATACTAGGGGACTTGAATATTGATATGGTGCATTGCAATCAAAAAACAAAGCAGCTAGAAACCTGCATGCAAAACTACAATCTTCATTTCCTAGTTGACAAAACTAATAGCACGCACAAATCATTGATTGACCATGTTTCGGCAAATCTAGGCAATATAAACTATAGAATTTTCGTATTGGATGCATATTGGTCTGACCATGATATAATATCTCTTGTCCTTGACCTATGATATACACATGAAACAATTTACAAAATTCCAAATTTTGACATTTTTGCAATATCTCATTGCTTTTACCATATCTATTTTACTAAAGCATACTACAATATCTTTTTGTGGTAAACGAACTGATAACAGCATACATAGTATGCATTCTATTCTACATTTACATATATGGCGTTCTGTATTGATCAATGCAACTTATGCGAGAGACAACTTTTTCAATTAATCAACAGAACTATCCTATCATAAATTTGCAGATATGACCCCATCTATTTATGCATGCAGATTCTGCTAGTAAAACCCTTTTCAATTGAACAGAACAACAAAGAAAAAAGAACAACAACATGCAACATAAACAAACACAATATATTCTTTTTGCCTTTCCTTTTGTATGGATCTTGTCTTCTTGTTCAAGTTTTACTTTCATATGTTCTTTTGACTTGTACTAAATATGTCTTGCTATTCTATAACATAGCATAAAACTTGAAAAAGGAAATGAAACAATTGAAGAAATATAATGCATAAGCCAATTAGAAAGCGCAAACAAACCACTTGTTTTGCAAAGGTATGTCTATGAGAACTACACAAAAATGGTAATTTGTATTTAGAATATTAATGTCTACTATATATGCATTCTATTTTTATTTTTACATATGTATGGTTCTATGGTTTTAATGTTCTTGTTCAGTTTTTACTTCTAGTTTGCACTAAATATATGTTACTATTCTATAACATAGCCTAAATCTTCAGAGACGAAACGAAACAATTGAAGAAATAGAATCCATAACGCAATTAGAAAGGGCAAGCCAACCACTTGTTTTGCAAAGGTATGTCTATGACAACTATACAAATATGTTGATTTGTATTTAGAATAATAATGTTCAGAAGGCATGTCTATGACAACTATACAAATATGCCAATTTGTATTTAGAATGTTAATGTTTAGTATATATCCATTCTATCTTTACATATGTATGGTTCTATGGTTTTAATGTTCCTTGTTAACTGTTCACTTCTATATGCTCTTTGAAATTGAACTAAATATATGTTCCTATTCTATAACATAGCATAAATCCTAAAAAAGGAAAACAAACAACTGAAGAAATAGACCACATAACTCAATTAGGAAAGGCAAACCAACCACTTGCTTTGAAAAGGTATGTATGGCAACTATACAAATACGCTATTTGCTATTTAAAATATTAATGTTTACTATATATATCTCCTCTTTTTACATATCTATATTTAAATGTATATATGTCAGATCAGGCCACCAAACCCCCCTAAAGCTTCTCAACGCCAAAGTCTTTCCCAAAGAACGATCTCCCTTTTTCAACGAAACTGCAAATGTTTGCATTGGTAGTTTTGTTGAAAAAGGGGCATCGTTCTTTGGGAAACACTTTGGCATTGAGAAGCTTCAGGAGGGTTTGGTGGCCTATCGATGAGAGTCATGTTCAGTTTTTGCTAACTTCATTAATATTTTTTGCAAAGCTGTACAAGACAATTGCAAAAGCCAACTCTGGTAAGCAATTGCAAATAATCGAAGAAATAATAGATATTGACAATTACAAATTCAGATTGCAATGCATTTTGGCTGACAACATTGATATTGTATTAAAAAGAAATGGTCTTTTTAGACTGAATGCATTTTCATATACTGTAGGAGATTGTCTATTTGACTCGTTCGAAATGCTTCTACATTTTCGTTATACTTCAAATGAATTGCGAAATGCGTTAATAGACCACTTTCTTTTTTGCTTAAAGAACAATGACGTTGAAGCAATACAGTCATATCAATATGAAGTAGCACCTGAGTTCCTATACGAGTTACATCGTGTTAATGATATTGGTACATATCTTCATAAAATGCGTTATTCTGCATCTACAAATATAAAGGAGTCTGAACAAGGTTTATGGGGTGATACCTTTTGCATAGGTTGGTTAGCTAAATGGCTAGATATATCAATTGCATTAATGTTGGAAACCACTTTTATATCAGTTTGAATCTTCTGGTGCATTGTTGACGTTCTGTTTTACTTGGTGGTGCATCAGAAGAAAAACAGCTTCAATCAGGGTAAAAGGAGGCTCAAGTTAGCGTGAATCTGAAGTTTGATTGCAGATACAATTCTGTAACAAGCAATAGCATTGCATACGATAAAACACCTTTCAGCAGCTTGATCTTGTTAGGATATTCCGACACATAGGATATAGTTAAGTTCAACTTGGTCTAGTATAGAGTTAGGTTAGAGTTAGGTAAAGTGTGTTTCTTTACCGTTGTACATTTTGTAACTTACAATCCGACGGTCACGATATGTAGTGATCCGACCGTTCACTCTCACCTCGGTATTACCGACACTTGATCCGTGGCTTGACACCCGATTGGTCCATGAGTTCTATTTAAAGCGCATGGAGGGTCATTGTTCGGGTAATCCGTGCATGAGAGAAGCTTATGTAAATTTTCATTCTTTGATTAATAAATTGCCTGTAGTACCCACGTTGGGACAGGCCGTGGACTGTTTCCCTCCTTGCACTCTGAGGGTTTTAACCACGTCAAAAATACTGGTGTATTGATTTGAGATCTGGTTGTGAGCGGTGTCCTTTTGCTATTCTTTCTGTGGAACTTACCCTGTAAATTCCTACATGGTATCAGAGCTATTTGAGGGCCGCGTCCGTTGGTGATCCAAATCTGAAGCCGGTAGAACTGCATGCGGCTGTCGTTTCCTAGATCTGCTGTTTCTGACTGCTTTTGGGCCGAGAGGACTACTCTGTTGCGTTCGGAGCATCTGTTCCAGTGAGGAACCCCTTTCGTTTCACGCGAAAAGGTTTCCGGTAGCCCTAGCTGCGTCATTTTTCAGATTGGGAGGTATACAGTGTTTTTTTTGCAGTTTACTGTTATTTTCTCTCTGCTTATTTCGGTTTCGGTTTATTTAGCCTTTTTTTAACCGGATCTATACCTTTCATTTCTGCGTATGCTCTTTGCCCTGCGACTCTGTGCGATCTGCGCAAATCAGAAACATAAAGGAAGGATTTTTCTCATGCGTATGCTCTTTTCCCTGCACCTTAGTGTGATCTCGGAAAATCAGAAACATTGAGAAAAATATTTAGTTTTTCGGCTAAAGCTAACTTTGAGATTTTTTTTTAAATTTCTAGTTTTTTGGCTAAAGCTAACTTCGAGCCGCAAGGTTCGTTTTTCTTTGCATATTCGTGTTGGGTTTTGCGTTTTGTGTTTTGTAGGGAAAAAGAGGTTTCTCAAGGCAAGCACGCAAACCAAGGCCCCCCCCCCCCTCTCTCTCTCTCTCTCTCTCAAATTTTTTGTATAGATCAATTGGTTCAAAGCTATTTTAAGAGAGTAGAGGTCTTGGGTTCAAGTCTCCATTTTGTGGGGGCGGATTTTTTCATTCCCGCACATTCGCGCACTTTGCCGGCAACTTCAACAATTATTTTTCAAAAAGCCATAACTTCTTCATCCGGAAGCCTTTTTCAGAGCCGTTTTTTTTAAAACCGCCTATTTTTTTCGAGATCTATCCATTGGAACACTTACTTTCAGCATCTTCAGCTTCAGTTTTTAAAAAAAATGGAAAGCCCATGCCAAGTCATTCTTGACAGCACTAACTACTTCCAATGGGTAGCCTACATCGAAGATTTACTTAGAAGTAAAGGTCTCTTCAGAATAGCCACAGACCAAGAGAAGAAACCAAAAGATGAAGACAAGGCGGCAAAATGGGAAAATAGACAAGATCAAGCACGTGGTTTGATAGGGATGTCTATTTCTCCTGATCTTAGATTCCACATTGCAGAACTTGAGACTCCTCATGAAGCATTAGAAAAACTTGCTAAAGTTTTTGGGATTAAAAATGAAATTAGAGCCCATCAACTTGAAAATGAGCTGCTTACTTTGGATCCTAATAATTTTTCTTGCATTGAAGATTTCTTGTCCAAATTCAAGAACCTTAGATATCTCCTGGAAGGTGTTAAAGTTAAGAAAGACGATGGTAACCTTATTTATTCCATCCTTACTAAGTTGGGACCAGCCTACTCTGTATTTGTTTCCACTTTCCATTCTACAAGAGAAGCTTTCATTTGTCAAGGACAAGACTACAAGGCCCCTTCCTTTGACTCCTTTTGTGATTCCTTAATAAGAGAACAAGAAAAACTCTTACACCTTGGTCTTCTTAATCTTGGCAACTCTTCCACGAAAGCGTTAGCCGCCCAGTAGCAACCAAATTCCAAGAATCCTAAGAAGTCATATCCTCAAAAGAATGGTCCTAAACCATCTCAGCCTCAAAATGAAAGATCATTTCAGCAAAATGATAAGACCAATAAAAACAAATGGAAGAAGACTGATAGACATTGTAACTTTTGTAATCGAGATGGCCACTTAGAATCTAAATGCTTTAAGAAGATGGAAGCCTTGGAAGCCGCAATGAAGAAACATAACATCCATGTGGAGCCTACTTCAACTTCAACTTCCGGAATGGCACTTTCTGCATGTCATCGTCAATCATCTCAGTCTGGTTATGCATTAAATGTATCTTCTTCTTCTTCTCATTCTCATGAGTGGCTCATTGATTCTGGAGCCTCTTGTCACATGGCCAAAAACCAAGCCATGTTTTCTTCTTTAAATGATTGTAACACCAAAAATATATATATTGGTGATGATAGATCTCTTAATGTTGTAGGGACTGGAACTGTTCATCTAGACAATGGTCAGTTTAATGATGTATTATGTGTTCCAACCTTATCCTGCAACCTTCTATCTGTCTATCAGATAACTCATTCAGGTGAAGGTAAAATTGTTGAATTTTCACCTCATGATGTTGTAATCAAGGATCTAAAAGATCCTAAACAGATTCTAGCTACTGGTCTTGCTGATGATTCCAAAAGGTTGTATAAGTTTCACAACTTTGGGTCATCAAATCTTCCCTCAGTATTTGTTGCTCATAATGATGAAGTGAGCAAACTTTGGCATGAGCGATTTGGTCACTTAAACTATCGCTCCCTTCAGCATCTATGTAAAGAAAATATGGTGACAGGTCTTCCTATGGTATCTTGCAGAGATGGTGTTTGTTCCGGATGTGTACTCGGAAAACATCATCGGGACAGTTTTGACAAACGTGCCTCTTGGCACGCCTCAGCCCCTTTACAGCTTGTGCACAGTGATTTATGTGGTCCTCTTCCTGTTGCTTCATTCTCTGGCTGCAAGTACTTCTTAACTTTCATTGATGATTTCTCCAGACGCACTTGGGTATACTTCTTAAAACTCAAGAGCGAAGTATTTAACACTTTTTTGGCCTTCAAAGCCTTTGTTGAAAAACAATCTGGACATCAAATTCTTAAGCTAAGAACTGATAATGGTGGAGAATATGTTAAAAACACATTCATCAACTTTTGCACCGAAAATGGAATTCAAATGCAACATACTGTTCCATACACTCCACAACAAAATGGTGTAGCTGAAAGGAAAAATCGCACCTTAAAGGAAATGGCTAATTGTATGCTGCAATCTAAAGGACTCAGTCTTAGTTTTTGGGCCGAAGCAATTAATTGTGCAAATTATATAATCAATCGCACTCCTACTAAGGTTCTAGAGAATATCACTCCAGAAGAAGCTTGGAGTTCCATTAAACCAGATGTAAGTCACTTTCGTGTGTTTGGAAGTGAAGCATGGGCCCATATTCTAGATGAAAAGCATAAAGCTTTAGAACCTGAGTGAGAAATGTACTTTTGTTGGATATTCTGAAGATGTAAAAGGTTATAGACTTATTCCATTTAAGTCTAAAAATGTTATCATTAGAAGAGATGTAAAGTTTGATGAAAATAAATCGGCCTGCGAGCCTAGTCCGGTGGATGTGCCACCTCTTCCTATCTCTTCTATCTTTGAAAACATTTCTTCTTCAGATGATGAAAGCGAGGATGATAATCCTCCCCCACCTTCTCAGGATCCTCAACTTCCAAGATGGGTTCGTGCCACTCGGGATGCAGCAGGTGATCTTGCCGGTGATCCTACAGATCAGCGACGTACACGTTCTCAGTTTGAAAGAGCCTCTTCTTTACTGGCTCAAGCTCCAGTAAATCATGATCCTGACACTTTTGCAGAAGCTTCAGGCCATCCACATTGGGAAGCAGCTATGAATGAAGAATATCATTCATTGATGACAAATGATACATGGGATCTTGTTCCTCTACCAAAGGGACGCAAACTTGTTAGATGTAAATGGGTTTACAGAACCAATTATGGACCAGATGGGAAAGTTGATAAACATAAAGCTCGTCTCGTTGCTAAGGGCTTTTCACAGGTTGAAGGCATTGACTACACTGAAACCTTTTCCCCTGTTGCCAAAATGAACTCCATCCGCCTTGTTCTTTCCCTTGCTGCCTCTTTAAAATGGGAAGTCCATCAGATGGATGTTAAATCTGCCTTCTTGCATGGGGACTTGCAGGAAGAAATCTATATGGAACAACCCATTGGCTTCATACAAACAGACTCCAGCCTTGTTTGTCGACTTAAGAAATCCCTTTATGGCCTCAAGCAAGCTCCTCGGGCTTGGTATGCCAAAATGGATAGCTTTCTTTTAGAATCTGGCTTTTCTAGGTGTCATTCTGACAATATTGTCTACACCAAGAAAGTGGGCAACTCTCTTATCATCCTTGTTCTTTATGTTGATGATCTTATTCTTACTGGTAGTGATCCCAACCTTATAAACCATGTGAAGTCCAACCTTAAAAAGAAATTTGAAATGACAGACTTAGGACATTTACACTATTTTCTTGGTCTTCAAGTCTTGCAATCCCAAGAGGGTATTTTCCTTTCCCAGTCCAAGTATGCTTGTGATATTCTTCGTCATTTTCACATGGAAGACTGTAAGCCAGCCCCTTCTCCCTTTCAGTCTGGAGTCAAACTTTCAGTCTCTTGTACTTCTCCTGAAGTTGATGCTACCCTATACCGTCAACTTGTCGGAAAACTCTTGTATTTAACCCATACTCGTCCTGATCTTTCCTTTGCTGTTGGCCTTGTTGCTCGTTTTATGCAAAACCCCCGTGAAAGTCATTGGAAAGCAGCTAAAAGAATACTTCGTTATGTTCGAGGTACAGTACAGTTTGGGATTCATTACAGTGCCAAAGCAGCTCCTCTGTTAGTTGGTTTCACTGATTCTGATTGGGCTGGTGACCATGATGATCGGAAGTCTACTGCCGGTTATGTCTTCACTCTTGGTTCAGGACCTATTACATGGGCTTGTAAGAAACAGGCTGCCATTTCTCTTTCGTCAGCAGAAGCAGAGTATCGTGGTGCCGTGGAAGCTAGTAAGGAAGCCTTGTGGCTTCGTCAGATCCTATCAGAGTTTGGCTTTGAGCAGCAGCATCCAACCACACTTTGGTGTGATAATCAAAGTGCCATTCAGCTATGCAAAGATCCAGTCCAGCATCAGCGCAGCAAACACATTGAACTACACATGCACTTCATCAGAAAGCTCATTCATGATCATGTTCTTGAAGTGCAATATTGTCCAACAGATGATCAGGTTGCAGACATCTTCACAAAGGCTCTCACAGAGGCGAAGTTCACTAAACTTCGATATATGCTTGGAGTTCAGGAAGTTGTCACTAAGGGGGGATAGGCTCTAGTGCCTCCTTCCTTCTCCTATTGTGTCATATTTGTAAATCCTTCAATCCTATCCCAAGTTGTTCTTAAGGGGGGATGTTAGGATATTCCGACACATAGGATATAGTTAAGTTCAACTTGGTCTAGTATAGAGTTAGGTTAGAGTTAGGTAAAGTGTGTTTCTTTACCGTTGTACATTTTGTAACTTACAATCCGACGGTCACGATATGTAGTGATCCGACCATTCACTCTCACCTCGGTATTACCGACACTTGATCCGTGGCTTGACACCCGATTGGTCCATGAGTTCTATTTAAAGCGCATGGAGGGTCATTGTTCGGGTAATCCGTGCATGAGAGAAGCTTATGTAAATTTTCATTCTTTGATTAATAAATTGCCTGTAGTACCCACGTTGGGACAGGCCGTGGACTGTTTCCCTCCTTGCACTCTGAGGGTTTTAACCACGTCAAAAATACTGGTGTATTGATTTGAGATCTGGTTGTGAGCGGTGTCCTTTTGGTATTCTTTCTGTGGAACTTACCCTGTAAATTCCTACAGATCTTATATTGAAATTGTGTTCTTCCCTGCTCACATAAGGCAAGTGCAATCTGCAACTATTTGATGCTTCTTTCTGTTTGCAAGTATTTCAGGTTTTTTTGCAAATATCTTATCCAGACATCTTTGTTTTATTTATGCCTCAACATATTATTAGATGCAAAATTGAGTTGAGATGTTTTAGGTTACACTTCCATGTTATTTCAGTTTTGCATAATTTGACTGCTGTTTTGACTCAACTAGTTTATTTGCATGAGCAACTGCACTTGATGATACAAAGTGCAACTCGTCACAGAGCATCATGATGATGTTACATGTGTTTATTCTTTCCCAAATATTTCTGTTAGCTTATCTAAGTTGTCAAATTTTTCCATGGCATGGAGCACCGCATCAAATTCTGTTGGATTCAGATATAGATAGAAATGACTTTTTTGCAATTCTTTATCTTCTAAAACAGAACCGCTCAGACTTAAACGTGAAACTACATTTATTTTCTGCTTCACTTGCTTTTACATATATGTCTCTAAAACTTTGCTACGTGTTAGTCTGCATTCTGTGTGCATTCTGTTTTAGTTTAATTGCATTCATTTGACTCGAGAATAAAAAAACAAAGATCATGACACATAGTTATTAGTCCCTGCTGGGGACTATAAGCGATCGATAGATCGCTGACTTTGGGTTGACCGCGGCGATATTTGGAAATATTTGGCGTTTTTCCTAAGTCGAATTAAGGTTTACGGGGCGGAGAATAAGGTTTATTTGGCGTTTTAAAATAAGCATGATAAAGAATGTCCAAGCAGTAAGTTTACCTCAACCCATTTCATTTTTTATATCATTTGAAGTGCACTTCACACACAGTGTTGTGTATGCAGAAGCTACCTTTGGAGTACTTCGGCAAGCGGACTTAAAACTTTTTATGAAACCCGTGCCTAAAATTTCTAGTCGTTTCTTTGCATTTAATTGCCTACATCCTCAGCATTATGCAATATTTTCAGCCAATGTTTCTATTAGACCTCATTGAAAAGCACATGCTACAGGCCTTGTTCCAAAAGTTTATGGCTTTGTAGCCTCACACTTTTGATCTCTCCTTCTGCATTCTCATGTTTAGCTAGTTAGTGTGAATCTGAAGTTTGATCGCAGATACAGTTCTGTAATCAGTAATAGGATTGCATATGATAAAGTACGTTTCAGCAACTTGATCTTATTTTGAAATTGTGTTGTCTAATTGGCAGGGGTGCTGTACTGACTTCTGATATGAGGCACACAACAGTTGCCAATATTAGAATATTACAAAGAGAACAGCTTCCTCGGTGTGCTTTCGAAACTGATCAATTGGTTCAGGTATGTACAATACTCACTTTCTAATAAATTGTTTTTGCAAATCAAAACAGATCTTGTCAACATTGCAAAACTGCAACAAGCCATCTTAGGCATCTGTTTTAGTCTTATACAGCTTTAGTCAACAAAGCAACCTTCCGTTCTAGGACTAATATCAAAGTCGAATATCCATAGATCCATAACAGAATTACAAACTTAAAAAAACATTATGCACCAAAGTAAACATACACATAAATTATACAACCAAAAAACCTTGAATACACTCCATAGCTTGACTCAGGTCATCTCGTTCCAAATGCCGGTCGAAACCGACATTTACAGAAATTTCCATAAAACCCATGTAGCTAAGACAAGTCCACAGCATCACGGCCGGCAGAAACCGCATTGTGTTTTCACCGCAGACAATACAACAAATACAAACGAAAAATCGCAGAGATTGCAGACCTAAACAACCAACTAACAATAATAACCCAAAGGGCGCGAACACGGTCCGATTCATACCAACGTTACACAACGGCTTGGGAGTCACCGGACCAGATGCCCTTCACCTCCAACGATGCGAGGCCCCCAATAACACCCCAAAACCTTTCCACCCCCAAAACCAACCTTTCCAACCTCCAAAACCTTGGTTCGACTTAGCTTATGTTGCTCATAAAAGCCATGCAGGTAAGAGAAACCCTCAGTATTTAACCAGAATGCCATTAACTTATAATGCTCAAATAGCCATGGACTCTTGAGGCAAACGAAGAGACAATACTGCTGGACCTACGAAGCAGGCAAGACTGCACAGTTAAACAACCAAGTAACAATAATAACCCAAAGGGCGCGAACACGGTAAAACCCAAGTCGAGTAACTTTCCAGGATCTCGACGAGGGACAGTTGTCCGCCCACAAGACCACCACAGACGAAAAATCGCACAGACTGCAGAGCTAAACAAGCAACTAACAATATCCGAGCAACCAGGAACTCCATCGCAGACGAAAAATCACACAGACTGCAGAGCTAAACAAGCAAGTAACAATACCAACCCAAAGGCCGCGAAGACAGTAAAACCCAAAGGCCACGAAGACAGTAAAACCCAAGCCGAACTTTCCAGCATCTCGAGCAGGAACAGCTGGCCGCCAATCAGACCACCACAACGCATGCTGACCACAACTAAGACAAACCCTCAGTATTCAACCACAATGCCATTAACTTATAATGCTCAAATAACCATGGACTCTTGCATGCTCAAATAACAAGCTCAATTGTTGATGCCTTGCTATGAACACACTTTATTTACTGATCATGTTTTCTTTGTATGGTCATATTTCTCATGCCAAAGTTAATCTTCTTGAAGTTAGACCAGGAAAATCTGAATCACTGATTGAAATTTCAGGAAATCCACAGCAAACAAGTGCACCAATTTTGTATGCAGTTCTTGATCTCCCTCCGACATTTTCCAACATTTGCCAACAATTCGTCTACTGTCCCTCTGTTGTTACTTTCTGATTTTGATTTCTTAGAACAAAAGCAGATTCCTTGATTCAATTAAATTTCTATTTAAGTTAATTAACCATAAATCTGTCTATAAACACGAACCCCTGCAGTACTAACTATATGCTTTGTTTCAAAATTCAGTCAAATCGCAATATAAACAGTATTGGCAATTTCTCTGAGTTTGAGGACCCAATTCTTTGTCAACAGACTTCTGCCAGGTTTGAAAGCTACACAACATTTGCAAAATTTTGTCAATTGCTACTATCATAGTGCTTTTGTTGATCAGTATTTCTGTGCTAATGTCCTTGGCATTGTATATCACCTTTGGCAGTGTGACAGCAGCTGGTCAGCTTATCACAAAAACTACAGTTGAAGTTGCAACATCTGAACGCACAGTTGCAGCCATTCTAGGAAAGTCTGGAAATGATCTTGTTAAAATTCAGCAGTATAAAGAAGCATAAATTTCTGCAAATTCCATGGGATCCCTTTCAACTGAAATTTTTGAAATATGCAGACTTGGAATGAAGTGCTGCCATTGCTGGCAAAATGACATTGTATTGACAGAATGGCAAAATGTTACAGCACAAATGCTATGTTCTTAAATGATCATCTTGTATGTGAACATTCATCTACTGGAATGTTGCATTAATTATTAGTTAATAAAAATTGGCATTGGCAGTTTTTATTTTGTCTCTATGGCTCTTGATTCATTATGCTAATGCTTAATGCATTAATTATTAGTTAATAAAAATTGCATTGGCAGTTTTTATTTTGTCTCTATGACTCTTGATTCATTATGCTAATCTTTAATTAAATTTCAATATCTCTGGTCCAATATTTTTTCATTATGCCAATGTTTAATGCATTAATTATTAGTTAATAAAAATTGCATTGGCAGTTTTTATTTTGTCTGTATGTGAACATTCATCTAGTGGAATGTTGCATTGCATTAATTATTAGTTAATAAAAATTGGCATTGGCAGTTTTTATTTTGTCTCTATGGCTCTTGATTCATTATGCTAATGTTTAATGCATTAATTATTAGTTAATAAAAATTGCATTGGCAGTTTTTATTTTGTCTCTATGGCTCTTGATTCATTATGCTAATGTTTAATTAAATTTCAATATCTCTGGTCCAATATTTTTTCATTATGCCAATGTTTAATGCATTAATTATTAGTTAATAAAAATTGCATTGGCAGTTTTTATTTTGTCTCTATGGCTCTTGATTCATTATGCTAATGTTTAATTAAATTTCAATATCTCTGATCTAATATAAAAATATTATTATTATTTATTTTTATTTAATTGTAATATCACACTTTATCTTGCATTGTTTAAATAAATAATGCATTTTATGATTTAAATTACCCATATAATATTAAATACTGCTTATCCATTCATATTTAATTATAACTATTAAATTATTTAGAGTTTTAACTAAGTATAAATTTGCTATAATATTTTTATTATTCAGTATTCATAATGGAAAGACTACACTTCCAATCACAAAGAAATAAAATTCCTTGAATAAAAAGATTCGCACATTGAAATGAACTGTTATCTATTTTTTATTTAAAACAGTATTAATTGAATATGACTTTCATAATTTATAACATGTAATATCATTTCTCCCAGTTGTATTAACCTGCAATAATTAGCTTATGGCAAGGCAAGTCTTTCTTGTCACCAGGTATAAAGTTTAATAACATAATAACTTTTAAAAAATCAAGCTGTCAAAACATTATTTCTAACTAATAAAGAGTAATTTGAAGTGTGAAAACATTATTTCTAACTAATAAATAGTTTCTAACTAATAAATAAAGTAATTTGAAGTGTCAAAACATTATTTCTAACTAATAAATAGAGTAATTTGAACTGGTATAGTCAATCTCCATTCTTTTATTATTTTCAATTATCCCAAATTTCGTCATTCTATATGTCATCATATCTCCTATGTTTATGTTATGTCAAATAAATGAATTATATTAAACTATACTCCCTAATTAAGATAATCACAAAATAGAAAAACAACTATGTTTAATGCCATCTGTTTATCTGTGATGTAAGTGCCTCCATTATACTTTGAAAAAATTTCAATAAGAAAACTAACTTGCTTAAATGGAACACAGATATTGCAAAAAGCAAGAGTATACAACACCAAAAGATAATGAATTTTTTCTTGCAGGTCATGATCAATTTACATTTCGACTTGTAGAGTTTAAATGTTTTTTTAATTTTAATATGTTTATTTTAGTTTTTAATTTATAAAATAAACTTATCAAAATTGCTTTCTTATTGTACTTAGATACTATATTTACTAACCCAAAACTATAAAAAAGACCAAAAGTCATGTCCTTTTGCATCACAACAAATTACTAATTAAATGCAACAAATTACTAATTAGAGATTAGATGCAGGGTTTATTTTCTTTGCTAATTAGTAATTGGACAAATTTAAAGTTCACACTAAAGTTATGATAAACAATATTTTTAAATAAATATATCTTTTGTTCTTTTGACCATGGAATAATTCGCCAATCATTGACATTAACCCCAATGGAATCACTTATGTCCAAACATGTTACTAGATATCTAATTTTTCAATTATGGGTTCAAGACTCCATAATTTTTAAATGCTTAAGTTTTTCTTTGACTTTCAACAATCATTTATCTAAATATTGAACACTCTCCACCACGGATTTAATTAACAAATTTATATTCATATTAATGTTTATTTGCTCATTATCATTTTATGAATATTTCCATAATATTCAAATGTAAAAAAATAACAAAATTCTATCTTTTATGCACCATGAATTCATTATTATGCATTTAAATATATTTTATACCCCATGCTTATTAAAATACATTACTTACTTTAACACTCTCTAATTCTTCATACATTATAATGCATTATTATTACCTTTTATAGTTTTTCCCCGTCAAGGTTTCCATGATTCACTCTTAAATTTTATTACATTTTAATTATTAATCTAAACACTTTCTAAATCATGACACATTGCAAAATTACGTCTAAAACTATTCTTACATTTATCACAATTCTTACTTAACAAACACAAACTTCATTATATTTCACTCATTGCATAAAGTCAAAAAGTCCATACAACAATTCGCTATCGAATTCGCTAAATCTTAATACAAATAAGCATGCCTAGAACACACTAGTAATGCAAACCAGCTCTAATGACAATGCAAATTAAACACCTATTAAATCTCATCATAACAACTCACCAAACCCTTCTATTAACGGGCAGGGACTAGCGCCACAACAGTGGCTCCTTGTTATATAAATATATTTCCACATTCACATGAAATGATATATATTATTTCCCTGGATTATTAATGAAAGCCAAAACACAAAGTTAATAATTTCAAACAACATAAACTCCAAATACACTTTAACATCATTAGGTAAAAGTTAGGATACATGGACCCGTGTATGGATTCTTTCTACGATAATTCTTTAGAATATAATCATAAAATCTCTACTGCATATAGAATATGGACCTTGTGGCGTAACATTCTCACTTACCACTATATCATCATCATGAATGGACCCTCGTCCCTTATATATGGATTCCTTTCAAGATAACTCTCTGGAATATAATCATGGAATATCTGCTGGATTTTGATGGTTGGCCATCGTGTCAGACCATTCCAAGACCAGGAAATGTGGATCCCCTTCCCTCATGACAATTAGAATAAATGCTCGACGAAACCCGAGCCCCATGAGTCGCCATTCTTCACCCATTTCTCATCACTAAAATCTGTCGAGATGGAATTTTTAATATTTCCAGTTGGTATTTGGTTCCATTTTGGAATACTTCCAAATGTTATATGAATCAAATAGATTTGACAATGCACGCCACAAGGTGCCTTGGCCGGTTTTTATATTTCTGAGTTTTGAGCACTCCCCTTATTTTATATCAAAAGGGGCTCCTCGGTGATTCTTACTGTATTGAAAGACATACCGGACAAATGGCAGTGACAAAGGAAATAATAGAAACCACCTTGACCAATAAGCTGCAGCCCGTTTACCTGGTAAGTAGTTCTTAGTCTTTGAAGCTCCTTTGATATTTGATTTTATATCTACCTCAAAGGCAACACAACTATTTTCTCTTTCATCAGTTATTATACAAAAGTCTCAAGACGTTTTTGCCAACGATTCATTTCAGCTGTTATTATGGCCAGAAGTTTCATTGTATTGACCATGTCTTTCATTTTTCTATTGCTAATTCTGTTATGGTTTTGTGTGAATGTAACAGAATGTTGAGGACACATCTGGTGGGTAAGTACCCAACTTGAAGCTCAGTGAAGTTAGATTTGTAATTTCCTCAAAGTTGTGCCAATTGAATGACAGAATTAACTACCTCCACACACACACAGTAGAATTATTTGTTATCCAACCAGTATTGGAAGTTTTGACTGCTCTGATTTTATTCCAAAAACTGCTCAAAACTTTGCAAAGTATAAATCAATTCAAGATAATTCAATCCAGTTGCTGCCAGTAAAACATTTTTACCGATTTGAACGCTGTCAATATAAATGTAATTCCACTTGGATTTGAAACATGTATCTGATTGAGAGAAATCACCGCCCATTTGATGAGTTATGTCATGAACTCAAGCTCTTTGAAAGTTGTAATTTTGCAGATGTGGAGCAAAGTTTGCTGTTGAGATAGTTTCATCCCAATTTGATGGAAAGAGGTTGCTTGATCGTCATCGTATGGTAAATTCAGCACTGGCAGAAGAGCTGAAGGGCATTCATGCCCTTTCCCTAAAGATGACATTGACTCCCCAGCAATGGAATGAGAAACAGGCTCAAGAATCCACTGGTGCAACAAATTGAGTTGGCTTTCCTCCTCTCTTGTATTCAGTGTTCTAAGTGATGTACTGCTATCATATTCTACTAAGATTGTTGGCTACTATCAAATATGATATTTTGTTGGACCAACATTTTATTATGATTAAGCTTAAATAATGTGATCACCCATAACATTGTTATGGGCTTTGTATTAGGTTTGTATTACAAGATGAAGCTTTAAGCACAATATGTTAAATATATTGTCTCAATGTCTCTGCATATTATTCAGAGGAGGGATAATACTGTTTTCTTCCTCGACAACAACTATTTCAAAATACTCACATGTTATCTATGTTTACTGGTTGGGTTGCCTTAACGGGCCCTTTTAAGGGTTTAGGGACCAACATTCAAGGACTAAACTAGAAGAAGCTTCTTAGACTAGAACTTGATTTGGGCTATTGAACTCATCCACTATCATGGCAAATATTTCACATATGAAGTCATATCGATAAGATCATGACACTCTATATGGAGCTGTCCATGTCAAACCAGGCAGCTTCTTAACGTATTAGAACCATACAAGGTACTAGAATGAGTTGCAATTCAAGTAATTTGTCTTTGGTTGACATACTCTTACCATTTTTTACTTGAAAATTTGATCCAAAATTCAACCTACTCAACTTGCCCAAGTTGCCCTGATCAAGGAGAGACTTTAATCAACAGCAAGATGAACTGTCGTGACTGTGACTGATGTTAGATGCAGCGGATGTTATTTGTTACCGGAATCACTTGTAACTGAAAGCAGTCGTAGATGATTAACAAACTTGTATAGATGTGGCAATTAACTCCAACGGGAGGATGTTAAATTTAGGTTGTTCAGAAATAGAGATAGGTAGAAGGAGCTTAGAATTTTGATAGGTGATATTTCGAATTGTAATTCCTTCCCTGTAATTTGCATGTTCCTCTAAGAAGCTTGTAGTGGAGGGGAGTTGAGCCCAGTATTTGTACATATTACTTTATAAATATCATTTCTGATTTTTTATTGTTTTTCTACAAGATTCTGTAAAACTCTGTTGGTTAAAGTGAGCGTAGAGTCTGCTAGGGACACCAATGCATCCTGAACTGAGAACTGATTTGACCCACCAATGTTGGATCAGATCATTAGTTTGGTATTAGAGAAGGTTTGAAACAAAATAACTACAAAACACTGTGAAGCCAGTATTCTGCTATTGGAAAGCAACTTGTGAAGCCAAAGACACCCGGCAGAAAAAGGAAACAAGAAGTGACCAGCAAAATCCTTGTTTGTAGCAGTTATTGAAAAATAGATAAAGAAATAGTTGACATCAACAAGATGCTAATGCTTACAGTGAAGAACAACCTGACCAAGCAACTGCTTGATTGAAGGGAGAAATTGCTTAAGATAACCATCTAAGCTGAAACGATGTTGATACTGGCTACGTTTTACCCTAGCAGCCAAAAGAACTTCATTGCAGAGGCCTTAGTCAAACAACTTGGCCTAGAGACAGCCATGCACAAATATCCATATTCCCTAGGGTGGCTACGAATAGATGTAGAATTTCCCTTAAACAAAAAATAAATTTGGATTCTCAATCACCCTAAATCTATGTCAGTGAATTTGAGTTTGATGTGGTTTCACTGGAAGTTTGTGGTCTGGTAGCACATACTAGAGGGATCAATGTGCAAAATTTTGACACAGACCAAATCAAAACAAGTTGATAAAATATAGCATAAGTTTCCTTGTCAATCCGTGACAAAAAACTATTCAGTAGCTCTATTAAATCTATATATCCATGCTTTTACAAACATTTGGAAACTAATTAACGAAGTTGCACGAATCTCAACCTGTAAATCTAGAAAGATGTGAAGACTGTCAAACAGGATCGACATATGCAAGATCTATTGAAGGGACATGATCATTGATTATGTGTTGAAGGAATTGGCAGGGTTATCCCTGCTACAAGCAATCAAACGTCACATCAACTTAACATAAAATGCAGTCTTGTCTACAAAATTTATTTTCATAGCTTAAGTCTACAAAATACAAAAATCAGAAGACAGATAGAAGGGTCAATCAATAAAAGACACGTTCATCCAAGTAACTCCCCCTGTAGGTCAACAATAGTCCTTCTACCACTTAAGGATGGAATGGGTAGGATATCTCAACTACAAACCATTGAATAAAATTACAATCAAGAAGCAATAGCAAATATCCAACTTTGAGGATTGAAGATTTGGTTGGCCAACTATGTATGGCAAAATATTTATCCTGAAGGTGCAATTGTTAGCTTTTATAGCATCGGACAGGTGATATAGTCTCAATCTGTGTCTAATATATTGAGGAACACGAGGTTTTCAAAACCCATAAAAGGTTTCACGAGATAAGCTTGCAAAACGCTTGAATTAAATTAATTGATCAATAATAAAAAATGCCTAAGTCCAACTTAGGAAAATTGATTAATTAATGGGAATTAATTGAAGATGATCGAGAAAGCTCTAGAGATTCACATGGATTGAGTCTAAGATGATTTTAGCCAATTGATTAATTAATGGGAATTAATTGAGGATGATCGAGAAAGCTCTAGAGATTCACATGGATTGAGTCTAAGATGATCTTAGCCATTGATGGGGATTTAATCATGGCCGTTGAAGCTTCAATGAGAGATTATAAGAGCAGATATGGGATGAGGAGAGACACAACTGTGGAGAGTGAGTTTCCTTGGCAGGTTGAGCTATGTAGTGGTAGCTTCAGCAAGGAAGAGAGCTTGAGCAGTGTTGCACGATCCTTCCCCCCCAAGGATCCAAGGGCGGAACCACGTCCCGTAAGGATCCTTAGGCGATCCTCTGGTGGAACCGTGGACCCGACTTGGAAATATGGAACTGCGCTGGTCCAATCTGCGCTTCCAGATTTCTGATCCGTGTTTTGAGATGGTGATCTGCCTCGAATCCACAACGGATCGGGCACGGTTCCGGGTGGATCTCGATTGCTTCCAAGGCCAGAGGATCAGTTCCACGTGACCATCAAGTTTTTTATTTTTTGGAGTTCTAACTTGGGTTGGGGGTGGGTTAAAGATGAGCTAGGGAAAATATAGAGGGGTTAAAAGCCATTTCGCCCTCTCTTTTCCTCATTCTTGCATCTTTGGAGGGCTTGGAGAAGAGAGGAGAAGAGAGCTTGGAGAAGAAGGGCTTGAGGAGAGCTTGGAGGAGTGAAGGATGAGGAGCTAGGAGTGAAGAAGGAGGAGCTTGGAGGAGTAAAGAAATGCTACCATCTACAAGAGCTAAAGAGGTGAGTGCAAACCCCAAACTCCCTCATTTTTTTGTCATTGTTGTATGCATTTTTTCTCCTTTCTCTCCTACTCTTTCCCATTCTTTCTTCTTGCTCATTTCATTGCAGGTTGTCCATCTATATTCATATTCCAAAATGGTATTCTTTTGGCTTATATGTATTATTCCACTTTTTGTTTTCATGATGGTGTTTGGGAGCTAGAATAGAATGGGAGAAGAAGAAGAGGATAGTGGTACCTAGATGAGTGATCCAATGTATGATGAGGAGGAAGGGTTTGAAGAGGACACTGAAATGCCTGAGGGGAAAGCATTGACACCCTTGTGGAATTATGTGACCAAACTTGAGGGGGGAAAGTTGGTGGAAGCTACAAGTTTGTGCCCTCATGGTTGTCATGGAGGAAAACCATAAAGTGTTTCATATACCCGTGTGAGGAGGCATCTTTGTGGGTTGATGGAGAGTGATGAGAAAAAGGGTCTAGTGGGGATAGCAATATGTCCTAAGATTTCAAAGGAACAAAGACAAAAAAATGTTGAAATAGAGGAAGTTGTGTTACCACTCAAACTAGCAGGGGTCCTAGGAGGGGTTCATATAGAGCAACTACTAGGTCAAGTGGCAAGAATGGAACAATAGCTCACTGTCACCTCAGCTAAAGCTTCCTACTCTTTACAGACTTTCACCTATGGGAGGAGTTCCAGTATAATGGAAACCACTGAGAATAATGTATCAATGATGTGGAGATAGTGATTTCAATAGCCTATTCAAGGAGAGGCTCTATTGTCAAGGTTTACTTGCTCAAGAAGCAAGGTAAATGGCTCTCCAAGAAGGGTTAGAAGGAGACCTAGACCTAGGGTTGAGGAGTATTTGTTGATATGAAATGCCCTAGACCTAAGAATCCTAGAGAAATAAGGTTTTCTAAGTAATCCTTGTGAAATTGGAGTGACAAGGTTGCGGGACCACAAAGAAACCCTAGTGGACCCAAACAAGGTCAAGGGTTTGGGGTGAAACTTCAAACAAAGGGCCTTGACCAAGTAAGGGAGAAGAAAATGATCAAGGAGATGAGATTTGACTTTGATTTTCAATGCAATGATCCTTAAAGGAGCCACTAACAAAGTGAGACCTAGGGACACTGGTCCTTGAACTAGGGCTTGGCAAAACTTGAGATTCCACCGTTGGAATGGCTTCAAATTTGGAGGACTTCTCAAGGACACACCAACGTAGTTGTAGGTTAAGTTTCATCAATTTTGGATGGCTACAATTGATTTTGCATGATGCTCTAGGAGACACTAGGGTTAGGGCTTAGAAAAAGAGGTGAAAATGATTTTTTGTTCTGGTGATCACCTAGTACTAGACCAGTGCCTAGCCTATTGGGAGAATGGAGTCAAGAATGAGATTGATTCAAGGTCTTTACTCTATCAAGGAGCCTAATTGCAGCTTCGCATGCCCTAATGAAGCAACTACCCAACTACAACAAGGATTTATACTTCGACTTGCCAAAAGAATGGAGTTTTAGGGTTAAGTTTCAAATACAACCCCTAGGAACATTCGCTTTTCCTTGCCCAATGAGAAACACATGCAATAGATCAAGACTACAAAGTGATTAAGAATTTCTCATAATTTAGAGCACAAGCAACTTCATGATGCAGTATTTCATACATTAAACATTTAATAAAAATTTCACATAAAAGAGAAACTTACATGGCAGAAAAAGTATATCCATCCATTACATTTGCAAGAGAGAAGCTCCAAAATAGAATAACATCAACCCAAACATCAAAATGCATTCAAGAATCTCTAATTCGTCCTCCAAGAGCTATAGCAAAAATCTCAAGAAGAGATACAAGTCCAAAACCAAGTGATGATCAGATGAAATGATCATCACATCAATATATATCCTCCTCAAGGGGTTCAATTTGCCTCATAATGCAAAATAACATTCCTTGGTTACAAGCCCACCAAGATAGCTCCATAATACAAAAATAAGCCTCCCAAGAGGGAAAAATAACATATACAATAGGTCGAAGGGCCATTGAGGAGGCCTAGTGGAGTCCAATGTGTGCCAAGATGAATGAATGAGCTCCAAACATAGTGATAAAGGGGGTGGACCTTGATATCCAAGCAAATGACCTGTGGTGCTCCGAAGTGGCTCTGGGGCCACAAAACATCCTCATGGGTTTCCAAATGGATCGAGAAAGCTTGTATTCGATCTTTAAGGGCTAAAAGAACGATACAAGCCCTCCCATTGTCTCCTACGATGAGACATATCCTCGTTTGGGCCCTGGATCAGTTGCCAAGTGCATGGAGCAAGGTGGTCCAGGTGCATCATCTTTGTCCAACAGGTGGAACCCGATCAAGCAATAAATGGAACTGAATCTTCCCATGAAGTGGCAATCTTCTCTCTGATATGGTGGAGACTCGTGGCTCTCAACACTCACCCTACAAATGCCAATATGACTCTCTAGAGGGCTTGGACCCTGTTACCCACCATTTTGTGGGCGACATCCCTAGGAGATTTTTTTTCTCCAAGATGGTCCTCAGTCGGTAGTCAACAACCCCTTGTAGCCACTAGCTAGCTCATTGTGCCATTTCTCCGCCACCTAAGCCAACCATGTGGTCCCTCACCCATCTCCCATGATCATATATTTGAAGGTGGGCCTCTCGAACCTAAAGGTATGCCTTGTCATTTGGTAATTGAGTTTTGTAGTTTTCTTATCATGGACACTTATGGGCATGGATTAATGGGGGGATTCGGTGGAAAAAATGGGCTAGGTTTGTGCTCTTGTCCCCTAGACCCCTTGTGGATATTAACCTTAGATTCTAGTCATGTGGGATCTCTTTTACAAACCATTTGGCTTTAGAGATGGTATTTCATGGGAAACCCCGATTTTGGTTGCGTGGTCCCGCTCCCTTATCCACTTATATTCTCCTCTTTCCACTCATTATTACCCCCATTCATCATTTCTCCCACCTGGGTCCACATTCCTCCACTGGGTCCACATACGGTTAGCTCGCCCCTTCCCCTTGCCCTCACCTTGGGTCAGGCCTGGAATGATGCCCCAGAGGTTGATGTAGCTAAAAAGAAAGATAAAAGCATATTTGGCCACATTCAACAAGAAAATGTACCACAAAATGCAAAAGATGGTCGGAACAAACACATTTAGCACGTGGGAAAAAGCCAATACATGAGCTCTACCCCATCATCATAGCCATCACCCTGGTTCCTACAGGTTCTACGAGCCTCCTTTATCATATAGGAACCCATGATTTTTCCGACCCTTAGTGGGCAATGAACCACCCTACCTTAAAAGGGGGCATTCAATGCTATATTTTATGCATAATGCTCTTACCCCTTGAGCCTCGATCAATCAATAAAAGAAAATCATAAAAAAGCAAAAGTCATATAAAGAAGATTAAGGCCGAGGTACCTCATGTACCACGATTGCTCCCTCCTATACATTATAAACCCAAGTGTGAGTTTCCCTTTTATTAGCTACCCTTGTACCCTAGCATGTGACCCAGGGCTGCCCCTCCTCATCCCTTACTTCATTCACCTATCTGTCACATGCCACCGCCTTTTGAAGGATGTACCTTGAATATATTATCCTCTTTAGAAGTAGAAACCACCTAATAGGATTCATGGTTAACCCCATTTGGAGTTCAGGAGACATTGGCACATCCCGAAGCCCATTATGGAAGGGCAGACCATTATGAAGTTCCCACCTGTGGTCCATGATTGGTAAGCTCATTTATTCAATTCCTCTAATGACTCGTTGTACTAGGAGGCTAGGGGATGCATTGGATTTTATGCAGGATTGCAGATGGTCTCCATGTTGGTTTTGGTCTTCCTATACGGGGTCCTAATACTCCAGAGGGCTACATTGGCACATGTAGGGTGTGCGTTGAGAGCCATGGGTCTCCACAGCAGCAGACAACACTCCATGGATCCCCAAAACCATTCAGAGATTGCTCGTGGTTCACTTATTGGACGAGGAAGATGTACTTGATCCATCATGCCTAACTGGCCCCAGATTTGCACCATACACTTGGCAAATGATCCAGGACTTGCATGATGATGTGGCATCACCTACACCATCATCCTAGCCCTTGCAAACGCTCTACAGGCATCATCGATTTGTTTGGAGACCCATAAGGATACTTGTGTGCCCCCACATGTCATTTGGAGCACCACAGGTTATTACAAGGGGTCAACCCCTTGTCCATTGCTTTTGAGGGTCCTACTCTTCATTATGGCACCCATGGACCTCATTAGGCCTCTTAGAGGGCCCTACGACATGCATAGATTATTATTTAACCTCTTGAGAGGCTTATTCTTTCATTTATGAGCTAGTTTGGTGGGCTTGTCACCAAAAGTTGGATTATTAAAACATTATTTTATTTTTGGGGCTTATGTAGGCCAAGGAGGCTAATTCAAACTCTTCATTAGTGTATAAATACAAGTGAGATGAGTTCATTTGGTCATCATCACTTTGGATTGGATCATTTTTTTCTCTTGAGAATTTCACATTTTTTCTAGAGGATGAATTGGAGCTTTATGGATGAATTTTGATGTGTGGATATTGGTCTATCTTATCTTAGAGCTTCTCTTTTGTCAATTGTGGATGGTTGGATATATTATGTTACATGTAAGTACATGCTTTTAATGTTATTCTTGTTTTATTTTGTCATATACATAGGACTAGGATTTTCACTATTTTTAGGGCTAATTGTTGCATGCATTTACTGCTTTAAATTGTGGAATTTTGTCTCTATTATAGCATCTTTCAATGTATGGGCCATGTAATGTGAACAAAATCTCCTAGGGGTAATTCTATCAACGAATTGACCTTGATAAGCCATCTCCTTTGCACATTGAAGTATAAAAGTTGCAAGATTGCTTCTCCTTGACCTAGAAGGCTAGCGAAGTGGTCTTGAGGCCTCCTTGACTGGGAATCAAAGATCCTCACTCATATTCATCATAGACTCCATTCTCCCAAGACTAAGGCACTGATCTACCAAGAGGTGGTCACCTAAAATCATATATTTTCACCTTTTCCCAGGTCTAGCCAAGTTGGGTCACCTAGGGCATCATTTTCCCGGCAAACTACCCATCCAAAAAGTTTGATCTCTTAGGGTCTCTTGCACTAGTGTTTCCTCAAGACCTCCTCCAAATTTGAGGCCATTCCGATGGTGGAGTTGTGAGAAAAGCCAAGCCCTAGCTTTGAGATCAAACTTTGCCCTAACATCCCCAAAGGCTAGTACCTTATTGGATCAATTCAAACCTTTAAGTGGATATTCTTTCTTTGATCCATTTCCATACCTTGTCCAGGTTAGGGACATCATTGGTTGCCATACTCTTCTCCCCTACCCTAGACTGGGTCCACTTGGTCCCGTGTGGTCCTGTTCCTTTGAAAAGACAATTCTTCAAGAACCATTCGGCATACCAATTTCAACACGGATTTTAAGGATTGGGAAATTCCTTCACAAGTCATATCCCATAAACCTAACCTTCAAATCCTCCCTTCCTTTCCTTAGAAGACATTGTACCTTACTTGGAAAGCAAACAAGCTCTATCTTTCTAACTCTTCCAGAAAAGGGATTATTTGGGTCACTCCGCATCCTTTCATTGACTTATCATTCACCGTTGACTCCATAATATACCTGGTCTCCTCCCATTGGTGAAAGTCCATAAATAGAAGGGAGCCTTAACTGAGGTGACAATGGGCTAAGTCTCCATTTGTTGCACTTGGTTTAGCATTTTCCCTTTAGGGATCCCCCTTAGGTCCCCTGCTAGTTTGAGCGATAACATTTTGGCGCCGTTGCTGGGGATGCAAAACGTGTGTTTTGTTCCCCATACGACATATTGACATATCATTATTGGCGACTCCATTGGAAGAATGAAGCCCTAGTTCTTCATTGAACTTTAAGGTCGATGCTTGTAGGGTGAAGCAAGCATTTTTCTAGGCATCTTTAATTTCACCCTGGTGACTCCTACATATTTTTCATGTATACCTCAAATAGGTTGTCTTTCTTTGATAAATTTCCCGCTTTGGACATTGCTAGCATCCTTGGGCATCCTAATCATGTCGTGGGAAGGATGGTATGTGGGGTGCCCGTGTTTGATGGTGATCCACTCTCTGCAATTGACCATGTAGAAAGATTTAATGCACATGCTTCAAGAGAGAAGGTTGTTCACCAAGATGTCCTTGTGTTATTGTTCATGGGATCTCTTGGTGGTCATAACTCATGGCTACATGATCATGAACCAAGGAGTATCTCATCTATTGAAGAGTTCGTTGATGGATTTCTTAGACATTTTCAAGTACACCCTGCATTAAGCACCCAAGAGGAAGCCTTCATCGAGCATCATCAAGACATTAAGAAACCAGTTAATAAGCAAGAAGACGAGCCCTCCTTGGGTCCACATGATGAAAATGATGATGTTGAGGACACATGTGCTGGGAAGGATGAGTTTATGGAAAGTGAAATTGAGACCAACCTTACCTTTCTCAAGGATATTACTCCCAATGAATCCTATTTTGAAAACCTTGAGAAAGATGATCCCATTAGCCCCTTGGAAGATGACATTGAAGATTATTTCCACATTGAAAAGGAGAAATAGGAATTGTTGGTCCTCAATTTGATTGTGCTCCCATTTATGACACCAACAAGGAGGGTGAGGATGAAATTGCTCTTCCCTTCCCCTCAGGTACTATTTATGATGACATACCCATTGATACCCTTGGGAAGGAGAATCTTCATTTTCCTTTGCATAAAGAGGGGCAGTTGGAAGTGATCAATTTTCCTTTTAGGAGAGACCCAATCTTTGATACTAAGGAAATTGATAAGGCTCCCACTTCTCCTGAGTATGATTCTATGTTCAAATCACTTGAGCCTTTAGATTATGATTTTGGGAAAGCAAAACCCGTTGAATACAATACTTCTTTCTCCCTTTTTCCTATTGGTCATCATCTTGGGTCTTCATCAAGTGATTCCCTCACCCCTGGTCATATGATCTCAAGTAACTGTGAGCCCTTTCCCCCTCCCGAGTATAGTGTCAAGGAAAAGCCCATCATTGATTATACTTTTCCTCCTTGGATGCACCCTTAGGGTTTTGATCACTCCATAGTCTCCCCTCTCCAGTGTAATCATCATGTGCAACCTACTTGTGTTTCTACATCTCGTCAGCCTCCCTTTCCTGCTAATCATAATCCGATAAAGGCCATAAGCCATGACGTAAATAATAAGGACAATGGTGGAAGTGATATGCCGGAGGTTGCCATCCATAAAAAGTTTGAGCTTGGTTGTTGACATCTCTATATTTTGGTTGCAAAAGAAGGTCTCATGGACTAGATTACATCATTTTCTTACCTCTTCTCACATAATCATCCATATGTGGGCATCATTTTTTCGCACCCCCCGCCCACAGCATCCTCCATGTGTTTGGGTTTGCATTCACTTTGGGACTTGTTGCATGAGTAATCATATAGGTAGACATATTTATATTCACTTGATGATATGTTGGTTGCACTGGCTTTATGATTACACTTAATTATTAGCTTCGTCATATACATGTTAGGGTAGGGTGCATTGCATGCTCATTTCCGCATTAGAATCAACGTCATATGATATTTCTTAAGGTAGATAGATGCATATTTGCATATTTTATTTTCTGTTGATTTTATGGCCTAACATATAGCATGGGCGATCATGAGACGACGTGAAAGCATGTTGCCCCTTGTTTTTCATTTATCATATGTGCAGGGGACAAGTCTACTGTAACCAAGAGATTGTTGGAGTTCTCGTGACCTCCCGTTCGAGTAGCTTCGCCCACTTCTTCGAGAGATCACCTCCCAGTGAAAGCCAGACGTTACCCACCATTTTATGGGCGATATCCCTAGGAGAATTTTTTTTCTCCAAGATGGTCTTCAGCCGGCAGCCAACAGCCCCTAGCAGCCATTATCTAGCTCATTGTGCCATTTCTTCGCCACCTAAGCCAACCATGTGGTCCCTCACCCATTTGCCATGGTCGTATGTTTGAAGGTGGGCCTCTTGAACCTAAATGTATGCCTTGTCATTTGGTAATTGAGTATTGTAGTTTGCTTATCGTGGATACTTTTGGGCATGGATTAATGGGGGGATTGGATAGAAAGAATAGGCTAGGTCTATGCTCCTGTCCCCTAGACCCCTTTTGGATATTAACCTTCGATTCTAGTCCCGTGGGATCTCTTTTACTGACCATTTGGCTTTAGGGATGGTATTTCACTGGAAACCCCGATTTTGGTTGCGTGGTCCCGTTCCCTTATCCACCTATATTCCCCCCGTTCCACTCATTATTACCCCATTCACCATTTCTCCCACCTAGGTCCACATAGGGTTAGCTCGCCCCTTCCCCTTGCCCTCACCTTGGGTCAGGCCTGGAATGATGCCCCGGAGGTTGATGCAGCTAAAAAGAAAGATAAAAGCATATTTGGCCACATTCAACAGGAAAATGTACCACAAAATGCAAAAGATGGCCGGGACAAACACATTTAGCACGTGGACAAAGGCTAATACATGAGAACTACCCCATTATCATGGCCATCACCCTAGTTCCTACAGGTTCTACGAGCCTCCTTCATCATATAGGAACCCATGATTGTCCCAACCCCCAGTAGGCAATGAACCACCCTAACTTAAAAGAGGGCATTCACTGCTATATCTTATGCATCATGCTCTTACCCCTTGAGCCCCGAGCAATCAATCAAAGAAAATCATAAAAAGGCAAAAGGCATATAAAGAAGGGTGGAAAAATCAAGACTGAGGCACCTCATGTACCACAATTGTTCCCTTCTATACATTATAAACCCAAGTGTGGGCTTCCCTCTTGTTAGCTATCCTTGTACCCCAACATGTGACCCAGGGCTGTCCCTTCTCATCCCCTACTTCATTCACCTATTGTCACATGCCACCACCTTTTGAAGGATGTACCTTGAATATATTATCCCCTTTATAAGTAGAAAACACCTAATAGGATTCTTGGTTAACCCCATTTGGAGTTTAGGAGACATTGGTACATCCCAAAGCCCATGATGGAAGGGCATGCCTTTATGAAGTCCCCACTTGTCGTCCATGATTGGTAAGCTCATTTACTCGATTTCTCTAATGACTTGTTGTACTGGAAGGTTAGGGGACACATTGGATCTTATGCAGGATTGCATATGGTCTCCATATTGAGTTTGGTCTCCCTATACGGGGTTTTAATCCTCCAGAGGGATACATTGGCACATTGTTACAGGGAAAAGTGTCTACACAAAACTGCTTATCCCACTAAGGTGTGGTAGCTACCTTAGAAACAAACAAAGTAAAGCTACTTTCATTTTTCCTTTATGAAATATAGATGAGAGAAGAACAAAGAAGACCAACCTCTGTCTTGCGCTAATCTCCTAGTTCGATTCCTCTCTCTCTTGATAGTCTTTCGCTACTTGCTCCCTTGTACGCCCAGCTTCACAGAGTACCTGTAGGATCACGGTAGCATAACACTATACAAGAACATGGATCTATAATCATAAACAATCTAGGATCAGATGTAAATCGACCATACAAATGCATAAAACATAAATGACACAAGAGTATGGAGGAAAGCTTGAATAGCTTTTATTGATAACCAAGAAAGAGCCAAGGGAGTTACAACCAGTTGTTCTGACCCAGCATCATCCTCTCAGCAAGTAAACCCTTCTTCACCTCATACAAAGCTTAGATCACCCAACACTATGATGTTGTCTCAAGAAACCAACAACAATTCCTTACAAGATGCAAAATTCCAGCCTCTGGATCTCTGGGATGAGGGATCCATATATAGATATCTGTAAGGGAGATGAGTCAGCTTGTGATTTGATTAGTGTCTTCTCTCTGATAGTTCTTGCTTCCACTTGGAGATTGATGATCTCTTACTCATCCTTGGTCGAATTCAGAGAGGCAAGTGTCACAGGGGAAGTTTCTGGAAGATTCCATGCCTCTCCACTTCGCAGAATGACACTGCCATTTGTCACTTCTCGCCCATCGCACCCCATAGAAGGGTTTTTTGAAATGCAACGCACCCACAGAGTGTACTTAGGTGAGATGCAACGCACTTTGCCTATGGAGCAGCTGAAATAATCCTGTTTTGACCAGTTTTGAGCAGTTTTTCATGGAGAACTTCTGGGAGAAGCTGTAATCAGTTGACCTTGTTCCTTTAGGGGTTAGAACAATACTTTTAGGGACTTAGGAGCCCTTGGTTTATGGACATTTCATGCTTGGGGTTGCAGTGCCCAAAAATGTCTATAACAGTTGCCCCCTAAAGCATGAGGTCGTTAATCTTTTGATGTCGGGTGAAATGCTTTATTATGAGGATCCGAAGTTCTTTCAAGCTGGGAGGAGACCTGTAATAAAATACAATACAATACATTATCTTCATAATATTTTCATGATATAACTGAGGCAGGCATTCCCATGCTCAGCTTTATAAATTCATTTTCATGTACATAGGACAGACAATCGTCTGAGTGTAGGCTGATGATTCTGGTAGAGTCATCATCCCTTTGATTGGATGATTATCTGTGCAACAATAATGTACCTTTGATGTCTTTATTTCCTTGAATATATATCGCAGCCCGGATGGATGAAACTAGATCCGGGGTCTTCAATCTCGTTCGATCTTCACTCGAAGTACAAGTCTATCCATGTGAGAGATGTTCTGGAGTTGAACATGGAAAGACATCGCCTGATTACCAGCCAATGATGTAAGCTGTTAACAGGCGCGAGAGGAATCACCGATAATGATAATGACCCTCAAGGTATTGCAGTACAATTCACGTGGTGTGAATAAAGGACTTGGTGTCGAACACCACGCAAAATCTTTCGGTCGAAGGCCATTGATGTAAACCTGTCGTCGGAAGTAAGAAACTTGCCATTGAGGCATGCAAGCTTCAAAGTACTGAACGAGGTGTTCCTAGATCGACTTCTTGGATAATGAGCTGATGTCGACAAGAAGCGATCCGTCATAGGAGGGCCTTAATGAATCCCACATCAATGACACAGAACGGAGCAAATGATTTTAATAGAGGTGAAAACGATCTGATGACATAAGGTTCAGGGTGGCGGTCATGAAAGAATGGAGTGTAAATGTATTGTAGCAGGTGAGACATAGGTGAATTCTCTGAATGACTTCTCGTGAACATATCGGCGACACCGACGTGATGGATTGGTAGCATTAACCCCAAATGTGGATGGTGTGGTGGGACCATGGCGATGTGACCGGTGAATGAAACAACCCAACCCGACTTGGATGCGGAGTGAAAGTGTCATGTTCAAGAGCGACTTGCTACCAACAAAGTTTCTTCAAGTTTTCTTCCCAATTTTTCCCCAGTCATTGCTGACCAGTACCTCTTTATTTTTGTCAAGCTTGAGGAGGATAACATATGCTTGTTCTATAATTTGCCCTTCGGGCAAACCCATGGCTATGTTTTAACGAGCCTAGCAATAGTGAAACTCGTTCTTATCTGCTATGGACAAGTTTGTCGCTATTAAGTTTTAACGAGTTTAACGACAAAGATAACTCGGTCCTTTTCAAATTTAGAGAGTCTGAAAAGGGACGTAAAGGAAACTCCAAAATTCATTTTTCGTCATCTAATCCCTTAAGTCCGAAAAAGTATAAAACAATACAGAAGGGATGAATTTTCGATAGTTTTAACGAGCCGAACAAAACAAGCGCTCGATCTTTTTGTGTAATAATCCTTCAGGTCCAAAAAGACTAAAATCTAAAGGAAGGATAGCACTTCCGGTCCCTTTAACGAGCTGGAGAGGCCAATGGCTTAATAATCTTTTCATATTTTACGAGTCAGTTGAAAAGAGCTTAAAGGAGATTCGTCTTTTGAGGAACGAGTGATAAAATTGGGTAGCAGCTGATTCTAGGTAAGGTTTGGAATTTTCCAATCACGACAGTGTTACAAGGATGGCTAGTGGGATCACTCTTCGCAGCTGTTCCTCAAAAGGGGTAAACAATCAAATGGAGGTGAATGATCGGCCAATACAGAGTGGAGGTGATGATGAGAACACGACCAAGGCTTTAAAGGCTGAAGTACTACATTCACGATGATTATTTACCGGGAAATAGTTCATTTTTTAATGAGCTTAAACGCGGGGAGAAACATTTGCTCATGACTTATGTTTATTTTTTAACGAGCTTGAACTATGTGCTAAAACTGCTCGATTAATCCAGTCGTATAATAAGAATGTCCCATTTAAAAACGACAATTTTTAGAGTTTTGCCCCACATCCTTTCTTTATGCAAGTTAGGAAACGACCAATCCTACGAGTTTAAAGGGTTAGAGGACCTACAAATTTAAAAAATAAATAGTTGCTCTTCGCTTGCACGCCAAAAGGTTTGCATGCCCCCAGGTATAAAACAGAGTTTCAAGGTCACCTTTCAAATCTCCAACAAAACATTTGTTTTATCAGGAAAGGTCTACCTCTTTCAGGTTACCAAAGATTGTTCTATTCACAGCGCAAACAAAACACTTCTTTGGCGATGTCTACCGAAATAGACAAAGGTGAGACAATCCACTCACATAACTTTGACGAGAGAATCTTATTCCAGTCTAACCCCCTCTTCCAATCACGGACGGGAGTATAGTCCAGTCATATATCTCTCGCGGAAACCTACCCTATACCCGAAGTTTTCCTGCCGAAGCAGACCAGGGTGCATGCCCCCTGGGTTTCAGTCATGTCCCCCGAATCACTCGCGCTCATCAGGTGGACGGACTGGAGATTGATGAGACATTCCTTGTGTGAAAAGACCATTCAGGGATGGCATATGACTATTTGCTCTGTGTGATCCGGGAAATGAAAGCTGGTCTACGAGCTTGACCATTCTTCCTTCGTGCGGAAAACACATTACTCTAAAGAGTGATGAGACAATGGCTCCCATGCAATAAATATAGTCTCGTCCAAGGAGTAGATTATAATCCAGGGGTCCTTGAACTACCATTACGTTCATGTGAATGGTTTTCCCTCTCAATGTTATGGGCACATTGGGAAGGATCCCTAACGGTCGACTGGTTCCTTTGTCAAAGCCTGTTAGATTTCTCATCTCGGGCAAAAGCGATGGTGAACCAAGCGCTTTCCAAGCATTCGAGGAAAGGATACTCACAGAAGCCCCTTCATCTATGATGGTACCAGCCATAACCATTCTATATATTTGAGCAATAATTCGGAATGGTACACTAGCCAGTAAACGGGGTCTGCCTAGTTGATTCCAGTCGAAAGAAACAACTAGGTTGCTTGGAGGTGGGACCGAATAGACGGCCGGGTACGACTCTGACGAACTTCCTTCCTGCGGTAAAGGAATGGGTAAATTGCCCCCATGTTCATCGGAGTCTGTGCTTACGAAAAGAATTTGGACGGCGTCACCCTTATTCTCTTCTGTGACTGTATCATCTGAAGATGGAACCTCTGAAGGCAAGACCGGGTCAACTGCCGCTTCAACCTTTTGACTTTTGTCTGGTATGGGTTAAGATGGTTTGTCTTCAATGATAGATGCTTCGGTTGACCACCTGGGCGGGTCAGCCGGATTTTCAACTAGTGACGGACTTGGCAAGAGTTTTTTATATCCAGGAGGAAGTCGTAATGGTGAAACCGGACGATCATCCAAAACTCTTTTAGCCTCGTCTAAGAAGGGACAACGGTGGACGGCATGATCGCTTTCGCACAGTTTACAAGGAAATCTATATTTTCCTTTTTGTCCTAGGGATTCACTTTCACTAGTCGACGGTGTGTTTTCAACATGATCATCAGAGGTTGACGACACTGGGTTGTGCAAACGAGGAGACCAGTCCCTTAAGATCCGAGGGATACAGGGACAATCTTGATGATAGTGGTCTCCTTTGCAAATGACACATGGCGATTTAGGCCTGGTCGGTGCAATGTGTGGATTTTCGCTAGACAATGTTTGGTTGCCCCCTTTCACTTTTGGCTCCTTCTTCTTCTTCTCTTTCTTCTTCTTTTCCTTCTTCTTCTCAGGTACTTGACTTTTGGTTTTACCAACCCCATCAAGCAAAGAGGAAGGAGGAGAGGAAGAATTGGAGGAAGTAGAAGGTTGGTGGGTAACTCTGGAATCGTCTAGTTGCTGATTCGATTGTTCAGGAATTGCGGTGTTTTGAACGACAGAGGTTGAGAAGAGCCATACGGGCAAGCCGATTGTCAATCCTGGAAGTGACAATGTGGCCATATGTGGTGCACCAACATCTCCCCAAGAGGAGAAGGGACTAGGATTTCCTCCAAGGGGAATTCCTTGGTTGGTGGATTCCATTTTCTCAACCTAAGATCAACGTAGGAAAGGGTGATGATTATTCCGTTTAAAATAAATTTTAGACGCTTTGACACAACTTGTTTTTTCAATTTTTAAGAGTCGAGAAAAAACAAAAGATGACTCTAGTCGCCTTCGATTTTTAATGAGCCTGAAGTGACAAGTGCTCAGATGGACCTTTTCCGTTAAGGAGTCTGAAAAGGAAAGAAAGAGACTGCTCTGGAAATCTAGGTAGAAGGATTACCAAACCAATCGCAAAACTGCAGAATACTTTTTACAGTACGACAGTCAATCTTTCCGAATTCTATGTTCAGTGCATTGCGATCGATAGGGCGGCAGACACGGCTTACTATGGATAAAGGATTAAGCCTATTGTGGTCTCCCAAAATATACTCGACGGTACGTGGGAGCACAAGTCCATACTGGCACTTATCGTCTCAAAGTGGAGGAATCACCCAACCATCAGTGAGAACAACACTTACCAGGCTTTACGACGCCAGAATACGTCTCTAGCCTAGACTTCTAGATGTTGTGCGTTAGGTTCCAAAGCGTTGTTAAATTCATTAAATTTATTTTATAGTTGATCTTGCTTAAGAAATTTGCCTTTCAGGTTCACCACGAGATGTAGATGTACAATTCCTAAAATGCAATCTAAGATGATAAACAGTCTTTTATCTTCTTTGTGTAGTGAAAATCCTAGCTACTAAGGAAAGAGAGACAGTATTCTTTCACAAAGAGCAAAGAGCACACACTAAATGCACTATCCTAAATCAAACCAATCAAACAGTCTAAATGCAAATGCACATGCATGTATTTGTTTTCGGCTTTCTTAGTATGTAAATGATAAAAAGAAAGCTAATGCGCAAATCTGAATTACTTTTCAAGCGACAATTACTAACAAGTTTCTTTTTCAAAATAAAAAATGAAGACAATCACAACACTTTATGATTCAGAAATGAATACTTGCTTTCGACACTAGAAAAACTATAAATTCAGACCAAATACAATAGTAACAGGGTAATCGACTATCAAGAGTAATCAGACTCTCTTCTACGACTGAAAACGACACTTACGACACTTTCAAATCGAGAATCGACAGTACAACTACGTTACTTTTTTGCAAAGGAGAACTGAAAATGACTCAACAAATACATAAAAACATTTACAGTTCTTTGCACATTGGAGGCGGAATAACAGCAAGGAAAAGGGGTTTCAAACAGAGATATACTGATTACAGGCAGCAAAATTCATGAATAGAACTGAAAAGAATGAATCACAGAAACCAAAACTGAACAATGCCTAGTCTGATCAGCGCACCTGTAACACAGTGAACTTGAAATGCAGCGCACCTACTACACTCGGGAAGTGTGCTGAATTTCAGATTTACAGAATAGAACCTGCGCTGGGCTAGAGACGAGACTTTGCTTGGGTTCCGGGTCACAGTTTGCAGTTCAGTTCATGGGTTTTGGCTGAGCAAATGGTAATCAGTAATGCAACAATCAGGGGTAGATCTAAGGAGGTTCTAAGAGCTACCACGAGGGCAATTAGAGAGTTTGTGAATCAGTTGTTTAAGTCATAAACAAATCCCGGAGATTGACTGAAGTGGCATTTATATACTTTGCATTTGCATAGCAAATGCAGTTCGAAAGCTACCTGGCTCGACTTCAGGCTCCGTATGTAAGTTTATAAAATAAACAACAAGGAAGATAAACAAATAACCTAATTCGTCCCCAGTGGAGTCGCCATTTTGTTACAGGGAAAAGTGTCTACACAGAACTGCTTATCCCACTAAGGTGTGGTAGCTACCTTAGAAACAAACAAAGTAAAGCTACTTTTGTTTTTCCTTTATGAAATATAGATGAGAGAAGAACAAAGAAGACCAACCTTTGTCTTGCGCTAATCTCCTAGTTCGATTCCTCTCTCTCTTGATAGTCTTTCGCTACTTGCTCCATTGTACGCCCAGTTTCACAGAGTACCTGTAGGATCACGGTAGCATAACACTATACAAGAACATGGATCTATAATCATAAACAATCTAGGATCAGATGTAAATCGACCATACAAATGCATAAAACATAAATGACACAAGAGTACGGAGGAAAACTTGAATAGCTTTTATTGATAACCAAGAAAGAGCCAAGGGAGTTACAACCAGTTGTTCTGACCCAGCATCATCCTCTCAGCAAGTAAACCCTTCTTCACCTCATACAAAGCTTAGATCACCCAACACTATGATGTTGTCTCAAGAAACCAATAGCAATTCCTTACAAGATGCAAAATTCCAGCCTCTGGATCTCTGGGATGAGGGATCCATATATAGATATCTGTAAGGGAGATGAGTCAGCTTACGATTTGATTAGTGTCTTCTCTCTGATAGTTCTTGCTTCCACTTGGAGATTGATGATCTCTTACTCATCCTTGGTCGAATTCAGAGAGGCAAGTGTCACAGGAGAAGTTTCTGGAAGATTCCATGCCTCTCCACCTTGCAGAATGACACTGCCATTTGTCACTTTTCGCCCATCGCACCCCATAGAAGGGCTTTTTGAAATGCAACGCACCCACAGAGTGTACTTAAGTGAGATGCAATGCACTTTTCCTATGGAGCAGCTGAAATGATCCTGTTTTGACCAATTTTGAGCAGTTTTTCATGGAGAACTTCTGGGAGAAGCTGTAATCAGTTGACCTTGTTCCTTTAGGGGTTAGAACAATATTTTTAGGGACTTAGGAGCCCTTGGTTTATGGACATTTCATGCTTGGGGTTGCAGTGCCCAAAAATGTCTATAACACACATGTAGGGTGCGTTGAGAGCCATGGGCCTCCACAGCAGCATACAACACTCCATGGATGCCCATAGCCATTAAGAGATTGCTCATGGTTCACTTATTGGACGAGGAAGATGCACCTAATCCATCATGCCCAACTGACCCCAGATTTGCACCATACACTTGGCAGATGATCTAGGAGTTGCACGATGATGTGGCATCACCTACACCATCATCCTAGCCCTTGCAAGTGATCTACATGCATCTTCTATTTGTTTGGAGACACATGAGGACACTTGTGTGCCCCCACTTGTCATTTGGAGCACCACAGGTTATTACAAGGGGCCAAACCCTTGTCCACTGCTTTTGAGGGTCCTACTCTTTATTATGGCACCCATGGACTTCATTAGGCCTCTTTGAGGGCCCTACGACATGCATAGATTATTATTTAACCTCTTGAGAAGCTTATTATTTCATTTATGAGCTAGTTTGGTGGGCTTGTCACCAAAAGTTGGATTATTAGAACATTATTTTATTTTTGGGGCTTATGTAGGCCAAGGAGGCTAAGTCAAACTCCTCATTAGTGTATAAATACAAGTGAGATGAGTTTATTTGCTCATCATCACTTTGGATTAGATCATTTCTCTCTCTTGAGAATTTCACACTTTTTCTAGAGGATGAATTAGAGCTTTATGGATGAATTTTGATGTGTGGATATTGGTCTATCTTATCTTGGAGCTACTCTTTTGTCAATTGTCGATGGTTGGATATAGTCTGTTACATGTAAATACATGCTTTTAATGTTATTCTTGTTTTACTTTGTCATATACATTGCACTGAGATTTTTGCTATTTTTAGAGCTAATTGTTGCATGCATTTACTGCTTTAAATTTTGGAAATTTGTTTCTATTATAAAATCTCTCAATGTATGGGCCATGTAATGTGAACGGAATCTACCAGGGGTAATTCTATCAACGAATTGACCTTGATAAGCCATGTCCTTTGCACATCGAAGTATAAAAGTTGCAAGATTGCTTCTCTTTGACCTAGAAGGTTAGCGAAGTGGTCTTGATGCCTCCTTGACTGGGAATCAAAGATCTTCACTCATATTCATCATATAATCCATTCTCCCAAGACAAAGGCACTGATCTACCAAGAGGTGGTCACCTAAAATCATATATTTTCACCTTTTCCCAGGTCTAGCCAAGTTGGGTCACCTAGGGCATCATTACCCTGACAAGCTTCCCATCCAAAAAGTTCGATCTCTTAGGGTCTCCTGCGCTAGTGTTTCCTCAAAACCTCTTCCAAATTTGAGGCCATTCTGACGATGGAGTTGTGAGAAAAGCCAAGCCCTAGCTTCGGGATCAAACTTTGCCCTAACATCCCCAAAGGCTAATACCTTATTGAATCAATTCAAACCTTTAAGTGGATATCCTTTCTTTGATCCATTTCCATACCTTGTCCAGGTTAGGGACATCATTGGTTGCCATACTCTTCTCCCCTACGCTAGACTGAGTCCACTTGGTCCCGTGTGGTCCCATTTCTTTGAAGAGACAATTCTTCAAGAACCATCTGGGATAACAATTTCAATAAGGATTTTAGGGATTGAGAAATTCCTTCACAAGTTGTATCCCATAAACCTAACCCTATTAGGTGGTTTCAGCCTCTAAAGAGGTGACATGTCTATGGTACATCCATCAAATGGTAGGTGGCATGTGATATAATGATGGAATGGAGTGGGGCATCAAGTGAAGCCTCCAAGCCACATGCCACAGTACAAGGGTAGCGATAATAAGGAATCCCACACCTGGGTATTGTTAGCTCTGCTACATACTTCAGCATTTGGAGGACCAAATACTAGCTTGGCCGTTTGTTTATGCAAAAAAGGGAGCTCGCAGCAGTGTGTTTCCTTCTTCTCCTTCATTTTTCTTACACTCCCATAACCCCTGCTATCCTTGTTTTACTCCAAAATTCAATGTAAACCTGTATTTCCTTAGCTCCCTGGGCGCCAAGTTTAAACGTCATGTAACCGCGATAACCTAACCGTGCGCCTTCACCAACCTTTTCCGTCACAACAGTCTTTTTCTCCTTCCCTTCCAAAACAGTTAATTCCTTTATTGGGTCCGGGCTCTAATCGCTATTGACGATCGCAATGGACCACTTGAACCATAGTAACTCCGCTCCCGAAGTGCTGATGCGATATTCGTCGGAAAACGCCAGTCGCAAGGGTTCAGGGCTCGTCTTTAACGCAGACCATTCCATTATAGCGATGCAATATTAGGTGTCGGACCCGATATGACTCACTGCTCCCGTGTAATAAGTTTCAAGTCCGGTTTGCGCCTTTGATAATGTATTTCGCCAGAAGTCTGCGCCGATAGTGTCTTTGCCATATTGCATAGTTTCCCCCGGCCGATAACCCCCATTTTATTTCCTCCACCGTTCAATCATCTGCTGTGAGATCCAACAGTATCCGCTTTCCCCCGCTGCCATAGCCTAACCACTCATTAACTCACAAAAAGGTGGTTTTAGTCCCGTCACATCCGCCACGTGTCATGCGATAAGTGTGATCGCGAGGCCGTGTACGAATATCGCCATAGGCTCTAAAGCGGTGCGATCAATACTGCCCGCCGCTCAAACCATTTTTCCCGGCCGTTAAATCCCCACGCATCTTCCGCCCCCGATCATCATTGGATCTGACTGTATGAGATCCAAGGGCCCTCATTCATCCCACCCTCATATCTCCTGATAGCTTCTGTGAACCAATCGCCGCCGTTCATCTGCACAATCCGACGACCAGCCTCGTTCCTCCATTCAGTTTGTCCACCCGCCATGAAGTCCACGCTCCTTAACTGCTCTGTGCGCCCAAAGGATGAGCATAATCAGTTCCCGGTACCGTTTGTAGTAGATCCTCAACCACTGCATTCAAGAAACAGAATGGCCAAGAAGGAGAGGACAAGCCTCGAGCAGTGAAATGCATTTAACAGTCATGAAAGTCCATCCATATTACACTCCACCTACTCGAAAAGGACAACAGAGCGCCTGAGAAGATTAATTTTGTTCACTGAGGTAGCAAATTGTAACAGAGACTCCATCAAAGAGTTAAAGCGGTTGGTGGTCAATTATGACCCCTCCACGCATAGCACAACAGCATATCTTTGTAATGAAACTCTATATATACCCAGAACACAGATGTAATCAGGGTTGATGGTTGTTGTTTTAATGTAAGGTTCAACTTCTGGAGACTGTAACTACTTTGATACTTGCAGCGTCTGGTCTTCATTTTCAGCTAATACAAGATTCTTTTGCTGTTAATTGCTCACTTTCCATTTCTATTCTGTTCTAGGCTGTGCGTGTTATGCATTTGTTCATGTGCTCTTGATATTTAGCATTAGAGGGGCTGTCATCCCACCTCTGTGTTGAAGTCTAGTATGTATCGTTGAATGCGTTATGCAGGTTTCTGTTTACTTAGTGCCAGAGAGCTGTCATCCTGTTTGTGCAATAGGAAATAGATTTGCAGACCTCTTTACTGGTTGCAGCTGACCATCACATGGTCTTGTGTATCTGCTGGTGTGGTCAGTATTCTCCATGTTCACATAATCCTCAAACTGTGAGTAATTGGTGGTCTAAAGCCTTGTAGTCTGGGGGTGTTCACCCATGTTTGGAGTTAAGCATAGTAGAAGTGGTTATCTGGCTTGAATATGCATCATTCCTTCCATTCATCCATTTCCAACATTTTTTTGAGTTTGTAATGTTCCCGAGCATCTCCGAGATACAACCTAGGAGAGTTTCTTGGGGTGATAACATTAATTGGCGTCATTGCCGGGGAGAAGAGATTGAAGCTCAGCTTCCCTGGGAGAACGACACAGTTCCAGATTTTGATGATAGACAAGGTCTGGACACATTTCTGGTTGTAATCATCTATCTGGCGACTCCACTGGAGGAAGACCAACCTTTGGAGACTCCACATTACAGTCCTGGCTCAGTTTGTGAGGCACCCTCAAAGAAATCCTTAGAAATCACTAGCTATCCCAGTGTCTGACCCTGAAAAGATCGTTAAGCAGAAGAAAACTTTGCAGAAAGGAGCATCAGGATCAGGTAAGCCTAAAAATCCCATGTATCTCTGCTAGTGAAGAAATACCTTCAGAGATTCATAGAGCTCGTTGTTCGATAAGTCTCCCATATAGTCCATCAATGCCCTCTTGCTCTGTTATTCGTTTCTCAGCCTTCTATCATCCAAACGACCAATATCCTTCCACATACCCCAGTCATGGCAGGCCAGCAAGCACCTACAAAGATAGAAAGAATCATTGCTGCTAGGTATGGACCCCTGGTCTTGCATGTCCCTTTGAATGCCATGCCTGCAGGAGATTATCAGAAATATATGCCTAAGTTTACTGGTACAAAGGGAGCAACAGCTGAAGAGCACCTTGAGTCCTTTTATAGCTATGCTGATAATCTAGATATTAATGGAAATGATGTGTGGATGAGGGTTTTTGTTCAAAGCCTAGATGGGGAAGCTAGAAAATGGTTCAGAGAATTAACCCCTATGTCTATAGCAAACATTGAGGCCTTAGATGATGTGTTCTTAAAGCACTGGGGGGATAAGAAAGATCTGCTCTATTATCATACTGAATTTGGGAACTTGCAGAGGGAAAATGGTGAGTTGCTGTCTGATTTCAACATCAGATTCAACCATATGTACAGTAGAATACCAGTTGAAATGAAACCTACCCCTATTTCTGCTATGCTCACTTATGCCAATGCCTTCGATTCTCAGTTCTGCCTGTTGTTAAGAGAAAGAAGATGTGCTTCTTTGGCTGATATGCAAGATGCAACCTTTGAAGTGGAATCAAACATCATAGCTGCAGAGAGGCTCGGAGGTGATGCCGAAAGGAGAAGACAAAGGGGTGAGTCCTCATCACCCTCAGAGCTTAAGATCGATAATTTGGCCAGGATGATAGAATCATTAGCCTCTAGAGTTTCCAGATTAAGAGCTAAGCAGCATTTTTAGGAAGCAGGAGCTCCTAGTACCTTTGTTCTTCCAAAGCCAAATCTATATAGAGGAGCATAGGAGCAGCTGCAGATCACAGAGGAAGAAGATGCAAACGAAGATCAAAGGGTGAAGACCCTTTTTCAGAATATAGTCATGGAAGAAGAGCAGTTTGAAGAAGAGGAGGAGGTCCATGGTTTGGAAGATAAGGGTAGTGCCCCTTTCTTAACTAGAGCTGCCTATGAAGAATCATTACCCAGAGGCACTGCTCGTGAGTTTGTTGTACCTGCAGAACAACAAGCTTATCAGCAGAAGCAACCAGCAGCAGGTCCTACCATCCTCAAAGAATCTGAGCCTAAAGTCAGCCCAGCTTTCAATGACTATGCAGATCTGCAAATTGACCCGCCCGTTATTATCCCCAGTCCAGTGATCAAAAAGGGAGAAGAAAGCTCCCCATCATCTTATGTTTCTCTATCTGCTCAAGTGACAATCCCTCATAATTGCCCATTAGGCACTGAAGCAGGCTAGAATTCAATGCCCAAGGCTGATATGGATAATTTCAGTCTTGATATTTCGAAGCCTGCCCAGGTGGCCTCCAAAGAGCTTGAAAGGGCAGTTCGCCAGATCACAAAGGAAGAGGATGCACAATTTTGGGACACCTCCTTGGATGCGGACTGTTCTAAGAAAGATGCAGGAGCAGATGAAGTCTTTGTGTCCCCCACACAAGAGTGCAGTGGTTCACCATTCATATTGATTGTGTAAGCCACAAACAACACAGACAAGTACACAACAATTGTTGTTATTCAGTAGGTGTACAAAGGCTCCCATGAAGAACATCCAAGGACGAGAGCATAGAGAGAGGGGTTGAAATACAAACCTTCTTTACTTGATAAGGTCAAATGCCCGAAACTTTTTGAGGTAGAGGATCAAATAAATCCAATTTTGCAGATCTTTGATGAACCGGCTCATAGGCCGGCCAAGAGGAGGAGAAACAGTTTTGATGGTCCAGTAGATGGCCAGTTTTTGAAGATTTATATTGTTTAAGGTTTTCGAGCCTTAATGATTGTAAGCATGTTCTTCTACAGGTTTTAGCGTAGACTTAATTAGACTCCATGCCCAATGGAATACTAGGCAATGTTTTTAAGCTTGTTTTGTATGAAGGCATTGGTCTGCAGTTCTTGAGACTTCAGAGGGAGGATCTCATCCCCTGAAGGAGCCAGTGTTAGCTTTGCTACATACTTCAGCATTTGGAGGACCAAATACTAGCATGGCCGTTTGTTTATGCAAAAAAGGGAGCTCGCAGCAGTCTGTTTCCTTCTTCTCCTTCATTTTTCTTATACTCCCATAACCCCCGCTATCCCTGTTTTACTCCAAAATTCAGCATAAACCTGTATTTCCTTAGCTCCCCGGGTGCCGAGTTTAAACGTCATGTAACCGCGATAACCTAACCGCGCGCCTTCACCAACCTTTTCCGTCACAACAGTCTTTTTCTCCTTCCCTTCCAAAACAGTTGATTCCTTTATCGGGTCCGGGCTCTAATCGCTATCGGCGATCGCAATGGACCACTTGAACCATAGTAACTCCGCTTCCGAAGAGCTGATGCGATATTCGTTGAAAATCGCCAGTCGCAAGGGTTCAGGGCTCGTTGTTAACGCAGACCATTCCATTATAGCGATGCAATATTAGGTGTCGGACCCGATATGACTCACCGCTCCCGTGTAATAAGTTTCAAGTCCGGTTTGTGCCTCTGATAATGTATTTCGCCAGAAGTCTGTGCCGTTAGTGTCTTTGCCATATTGCATAGTTTCTCCCGGCCGATAACCCCCGTTTTATTTCCTCCACTGTTCAATCATCTGCCGTGAGATCCAACGGTATCCACTTTCCCCCGCTGCCTTAGCCTAACCACTCGTTAACTCGCGAAAAGGTGGTTTTAGTCCCGTCACATCCGCCACGCGTCATGCGATAAGTGTGATCGCGAGCCCGTGTACGAATACCACCATAGGCTCTAAAGCTGTGCGATCAATACCGCCCGCCGCTCAAACCATTTTTCCCGGCCGTTAAATCCCTGCGCATCTTCCGCCCCCGATCATCATTGGATCTGACCGTATGAGATCCAAGGGCCCTCATTCATCCCGCCCTCATATCTCCCGATAGCTCCTGCGAACCAATCGCCACTGTTCATTTGCACAATCCGACGGCCAGCTTCGTTCCTCCATTCAGTTTGTCCGCCCGCCATGAAGTCCACGCTCCTTAACTGCTCTATGCGCCCAAAGGATGAGCATAATCAGTTCCCGGTACCGTTTGTAGCAGATCCTCAACCACTGCATTCAAGAAACAGAATGGCCAAGAAGGAGAGGACAAGCCTCGAGCAGTGAAATGCATTTAACAGTCATGAAAGTCCATCCATATTACACTCCACCTGCTCGAGAAGGACAACGAAGCGTCCGAGAAGATCAATTTTGTTCACTGAGGCAACAGATTGTAACAAAGACTCCATCAGAGAATTAAAGCGGTTGGTGGTCAATTATGACCCCTCCACGCATAGCACAATAGCATATCTTTGTAATGAAACTCTATATATACCCAGAACACAGATGTAATCAGGGTTGATGGTTGTTGTTTTGATGTAAGGTTCAACTTCTGGAGACTGTAACTACTTTGATACTTGTAGTGTCTGGTCTTCATTTTCAGCTAATACAAGTTTCTTTTGTTGTTAATTGCTCACTTTCCATTTCTATTCTGTTTTAGGTTGTGCCTGTTATGCATTTGTTCATGTGCTTTTGATATTTAGCATTAGAGGGGCTGTCATCCCACCTCTGTGTTGAAGTCTAGTATGTATCATTGAATGTGTTATGCAAGTTTCTGTTTACTTAGTGCCAAAGAGCTGTCATCCTGTTTGTGCAATAGGAAATAGATTTGCAGACCTCTTTGCTGGTTGCAGCCGACCATCACATGGTCTTGTGCATCTGCTGGTGTGGTCAGTATTCTCCATGTTCACATAATCCTCAAACTGTGAGTAATTGGTGGTCTAAAGCTTTGTAGTCTGGTTGTGTTCACCCATGTTTGGAGTTAAGCATAGTAGAAGTGGTTATCTGGCTTGAATATGCATCATTCCTTCCATTCATCCCTTTCCAACATTTTGTTGAGTTTGTAATGTTCCCGAGCATCTCCGAGATACAACCTAGGAGAGTTTCTTGGGGTGATAGCAGGTATATGAATGTAGGAGAGAGCAATTGTGGTATATGAGTTATCCCGACCTTTGTTTTTCCACCCTTCTTCATATGCCTTTTATAGATTTTTCTTTTGTAACTGCTCAAGGCTCTAGTGGATGAGAACATGATATGTAAGATATAGCAATGAATACCCCCTTAAGGTGGGTGTTTCATCACCCACTAGGGGTTGGGACAATCATGGGTTCCTTAAGGATGTAAGGGGCCAATATGAGGGGCCCTAGGAACCAACGTGATGACCATGATGATAGGGATAGAGCTCATGTTTGGCTTTTGCTCACATGCTAAATTTGTATGTCCCGACCATCTTTTGCATTTTATGGTACATTTCCTATTGAGGGTGGCCAAATTATGCTTTTTCTTTCTTTTACCTACATCAACATACGAGGCATCGTTCCATGCTCGACCCAAAGTGTGGACAAGGGGAAGGGGAGGCTAAATCCTTGTGGACCCAATGGACAAATGTGGACCCAAATGGGAAATATGGTGAATGTGGTTATAATGAGTGGAGGGGAGTGATGTGTATGGTGTCGAGAAGCGGAACCACGAAACCAAAATCGAGGTTTTCCATGTAGTGCTACCCCTAAAGCTAGTAACCAATAAAGGAGATCTCAAGAGACTCGGATACAAGGTTAACCATCAAATTGGGTAGAGGAGACAAGAGTACAAACCAAACCCACTCATTCTGCCGAAACCCCCTCCTAATCGATGTTGGTTTTTGGTAGCATCGAATGTGCTCTAGCCATGAAAATTGGTGGAGAGGCTAAGACACATGAGTTTTGAAGAACCCCTAAAACCGTTTGGTGAAATTCCACCCAGATTGTATTTTATTAAAATAATTAATATTTTTAAATGGGTTCCTAGGTCTAAACTTAGGAAAACTAAAGTATTAATGAGTATTAATCAAAATATGGGTGAGAATGTTCTAGAAAGTGGATTAAGTCAAGTTTTTAATCTTAGCCTTTGATTAGAGACTTAATCTCGGTCGTTGAAGTCTCAACGAGAAAAGTATAAGGAGGCTTGGGGTTCATTCAGGAATACACCGAGAGAACGAATTGATCTAGAGCAATGTTGCAGGAAGCGCCCCCCCCCCCCCGGATCCTAGGCCCGAAGCGCGCCCCGTACGGAAGCGCCCCCGGAAGCGCGCTTCCGAAATTTTTAGACGCTTCCTGGAAATTTGGAAGCGCTGGCGCTTCCCAGACGCTTCCCAGGCACTTCCCAGACGCTTCCCAGACGCTTCCGAGACGCTTCCGAGACGCTTCCAGAAAAGCTTCCGGAAAAGCATTTAGAAAATCGTTTTTTTTTTCAATTTTTTTTTAAATTTTAGGTGAGTTTGCTTGTTGGGGGTGGGTCCACCTTGGGTTAGTGTGACAAATGAAAGCAAAAAAAAATATAAATATAGCAGATGCTCCCTCATCTGGTCCCTTGGTTCCTAGGTTCCATGGTTCAACACCAACAGCAGGGGGTTCTTCTTCATCAGTTTCAGTGCCACGACTTCCAGAGGCACCATCTTCTTCATTGCCACCACGTGGAGGCCCGCCACCACGTTCTATTCGTGGTGGAAGGAGAAGAGATTAGTAGATATATTCACAATCTACTACTTTTTGTCATAGATTACTCATTAGACTTGTAGACTTGTGAATTTGAATTTTGAACCTTTTTGGCTTGGCGGTGACCAAGTGACATATTTTGTAAACATTATTATTTGAAATTTGGACATGACAAATGTTGACAGTTGCTCACTTGCTAGATAAATCATAATATGCTCTATGTTTTATGTTTTATAATATGCTTAAATGTTTTATGTTTTATAATATGCTTAAAAATTTGATGTATGTTTGTAATAGCTAGAATATAGATGATTGTTGTACATACTAGTAACTACAATGGAATCATGGATGCCATATCTATCTTGATTTATGCAAAAATATGCATGTTTTCATGTCTTCTACAATTAATTTGGTATTTGGGATGTTTGTTTCGAGTATAAATGCAAAAAAATATAAAATATATATATATATATATAGCAGACGCTTCCGCGGACGCTTCGCTTCCTAGATTTTTGGAAAATGACGCTTCCGCTTCCGCTTCCGCGCTTCCGCTTCGCTCCCGCTTCGTGCAACATTGATCTAGAGGTCGAAATTTATGGGGCTTGGAAGCTAGGAAATTCGAACTAAGTGATCATTCTGTAGCAGAGGTGCAGGGATAGTTCGAGAATACTGGGCAGAGAGGCGGAGAGCCACCAGTGGAGGTAGCACAGGACCTAGAGGGACTAACGCTGGGCTAATCTGGGCCCACATAGGCTTGACGTAGAGCCAGAAGGGCCAGTGCAGAAAGGAAATTGCCTTCACGCAGAAATCTAGAACTGTCGAGGAGCTGCCAGAATAGTTAGGAGAGGTTGACACAGAAGCTCCAAGAGGCAGAGGAGACAGCACAGGGCTAACGCAGGGCCAGTGTAGAGATAGCCGGGGGTTTGCCAGTTTTGCTACTGGATAGGCAGAAACTGCTGGGTGAAGTGAGGTAATCTCACTCAGTTTTCCGCCATTATATTTTTCTTTGTAACTGGATTGCCGGGAGGGCATCCAACATTGTATTCAGAACTACTGCTTAATAATATAAAACCCTCAGAGCTGTTGCACCGGTTTTCCCGCATTGGGTTTTTCCAGGGACTATTTTGTCCAAAAATATGGTGTCCTATGTATCTTGTTCTTTGCTCAGTTTCTTGTTTCATGTAATCAAATTAAATTGGTGTAGGCTGTAGAAGTAATTTACTTCAGTATTTTTCAGAAAATAACTTGATAATGTATATTAAAATCAAGTAGGAGAAGTAAATTCAGTTTTGCTGCAGTAGGGGTTCCTTGAGTATAGGAATTTTCACAATATATACCCTAAAGTGTCCATGACAAGTAAACAAAAATACCCAACTACACAATAAAAATCCATACCTTCGGGATTGGAAAGAGCCACGTTCAAACATATGATCATAACAGATGGGCGAGGGAGCATATGGCTAGCTCAAGTGGTGGAGATAGTGGCACATTGAGCTATTTGGTGGCTGCAAGGGGTTGCTTGCTGCCGACTGAGGACCATATAGGAGAAAAAATTTCTGTAATGGATGCTACCTACAAGTAGTGAGTAACAGCTGACTCCAACTGGGACATGATCTCTCAGAAGAGTGCACGAGCATACTCGAACAAAGAGGTCATGAGAACACCAACAATATTTTGGGACTACAGCCCTATTACCTGCCATAGTTTTAAAAAACGGCCGTTTTGAAACAGAAACGACCGAGTTGGTCCGTTCCATTGCCCTCCGAAGTGACTCGGTACAAAAAACGGCTCGGTTGGCCGAGTCAGCCATGACTCGGCCGAGTCATGGCTGACTCGGCCAACTCGGCCGTTTCCCGTACTGACTCGGCCGAGTCACAAACAACGGCCCGTAACCCACTAAAACAACGATTTAACATTATTTTAATGAAATTTTAAGGGGTTTGCTGATTGGTTTGGACTTCAAGGTGTTTTATGAATTAGCTAAATGTTATTTGGGGTCCATTTCCCCCTCCCAAACCCTATTTAACACACTCAAATGCTCTCTACTATTGATATGCTATTCAAATTTCATGGTAATGTTAAATTCTTAAAGTAAAAGTGACATTCTCCTTGATCTTCATTTTCATCCTTAAATTTTTGACGATACCATGAAATGACTCAGGATGTTTGAGAGTGGTTTCGGCCTCATTGGATTTCATATGGAGAAAGTAGAATTTTAGATTCCATTCAAAATCCAACAGACTTATCAATTTTTCAGGATTTCAGGATTGGAGGATTGCAATGTTTCCATTGAATTTTGTCATGTATTAGGTTATGGAACTCGTATTTAATCAAGAGCACCAATCCCTCTATGTACCTTGATGTTAGTGACATTGGTTGTCGAACTCCTCTGGGATTCGCTCCCAAACCAGGAGCTTTTAAAAATGTCGCTCCCGCTCCCGTTTTCGCTCCTGCTCCCATGTAACATAAAGAAGAGAAACCGTTTGGATCAAAAACGGTTAAATGATCTAGTTTATGTCCAATACAACCTCCGGCTCAGACGAAACCATTTGTTGAACAAAAGACCTGATTCAGATCCCATTGTGTTGGAAGACATTGATCCAACATCAGATTGGGTAGTGGAGAGTCGTCCAGCAGAGTTTGATCCTGGTGAGGATCTTGATTTAGATTTAGATATCGAGACATCAGTTGAATTTGAACATGCTGTTTAGTTGAATGCAGATCCCAATCCACCAGCCTCAGTCTCACAGCCAGCAAGGACTCTAGTTGTAGGTGCTTCCTCTGCTCAGCCACGACAAAAGCGCAACCACATATCTACTCTATCTCAGCTTGCATTTGCTGCAGTTGCACAACCTGCTAGTGGTACCACTTCTACAGCTGCAGTTGGAGATGATGATGATGATGAGGAGCCATGGGACCCCCTGTCTGACTCTAATGATGATCCAGAAATTGATCGACATGATCTTGGCTCCTCTAGCAGTAGCTACTAGCCAGTAGCTGTAGTACTAGTACTGGAGTCTGGTCACAGTTTACTTTTGTTGTAGAGGCCATTTCTAGCCTCCTTGGCTATGTGTTTTTTGTTTTGAGTCTTTGATCATGTATGACAGTTGACTATGTATTGCCATTGGGTACCATTTTGATATAATGGATTGGTTCATGAGCCTACTTTGATCATATGTTGTCTTCCATCTATATTATAATGCTGTGTGTTTGGAAACATGAATGAAAATCTTTAAAATTATGTTTAAAATCATTAAAATTATGTTTTTTATTAAAAAAATAAATATTTAATGTATTTTTTACAATGACCAAGTCAATGAAATCGAGCCGGCCGAGTCATTACCGTTTCGGAATCGGAGTCGATCCTCAGCCGAGTCGGAGTCGGAGTTGGAGTTTTAAAACTATGTTACCTGCACATATCAAAGACCAAGCACACAAGGAACATGTTTTTGTGGTGTCTTATGATCATCCATGCTTAATATTAGTTCTCCAAAACCCAAAAATCGTTTATGGAAATTCCACCTAGAGATCGCTCAATTAAATTAATTGACCATAATTAAATTTTTCCTAAGTCTAACTTACAAAAACTGGTTAATAAATAGTAATTAATTAATAAAGGTAAGAATTCTCTAGGAACTCACATAGATCGAGTTGGAGATGATCTCAACCATTGATTAAGTTTTAATTGTGGCTGTTGGAGTCTCAATTGGAGATTATAAAAAGAGGTCGATGGGTGGATGGGCAATACACCATTGCAGATACTCAGTGATCTGGGTAGTTCGATTTTCCAGTGCAGCTGATTCAGCAGGAGAGATTGAGTAGTAGGTGGCAGGGGGACAACATAGTAGTAGTCTGAAGAAGTTTCCAGTTATGGAGAGTCACAAAGAGGAGGTCGAAATTATTCTCCAGGAAGCAGCATAAGGACTGCGCAGTTGCTTCAGAAGACAAGTTTGATTAGGCTGAAGGGAAGATTGTTTTTTAGTTCCAAAGGTCGGGAAAATTTTCCAAAGTACCTGAGAGACAGCTTCCTAGTCAGCAACATGCAAGATGACTTGATTTATAGGAGTTCCGGGTTGAGCGTGTAGCAGATTGTGCAGGGGTGATGTAGACACTGCACAAAGCAGGTTGGACAACTTGCTTTTAAGAGGCAGTCAGGTGCCGGGGCCCAGGATTGCTTGGAGAGAGGGTAAAATCCCTCAATATATTTTTCCAATGATTCTCTTGGGTAGAATCGCCAGTTTGGCGACATTTTATTGTACTAAAAAAATTTGCCACTGCATAATAATAAAAACCCTCACTACTGCATCGATTTTCCCACATTGGGTCTTTTCGGGGACATTTGTCCAAAAAATAACAGTGTCATAATTTTTGTGGGTGTGCTAGCATTTCTCAGTTACTAACATTTTTATTTCCACAACGTTTATTTTTATTTGTGAAGGAATTGTAGCGCGAATAATTCAATATTAATTAGAAAATTAATAAACTGAATAATCATTTAGGAGAATTAATTCTAGTTGCTGCATTTCAAGGAAATGCTGAGATTTCACAGGGGAGGAAGGATGCATTTAAATGGGTATATCAAGATAGAGCATCCCTTGATGAGGTGGAGGATGCATTCGTAGGGTTTTCCACTGGCATTAGGAGATTTGGATGCTATGATGTGATTAGAGACAAGGGGTCTAAGAAGCCCTATGCTTGGTGGACAACATGCCCTCCTCTACAGGAGTTAGTCATGAAGCTCCTCTCATAGACTATTTCATCATCTTGTTGTGAGAGGAATTGGAGCACATATGGGAATCTATATAGTTTGAGAAGAGTAGGCTTGAACAGTCCGAAGCAGAGACAATGGTGTATGTGCACATCAACCTTCGTCTTGTTGACCACTGAAGCGTACCTAATTTTTGTTTTGAAGATGTAGAAATTCCTTGTAGATTCAAACTGCTTATGTAATTTACTAAAACAAAAGACTTGAATGTACTCTACTCATCAGCGGAAACAATTAATCGATCGAGAAATCAAAAAACATGAGACAAGATTCAATCATATATGCTTAGATATTTATTTAAGGGGAAAGCAACTGCTCAAAACCCCTTCCTATCTGTATTTGCATTAGATAAGAAAAATAGAGAAGAAAATACAATGCTTGTTCAATCCCGAACAATCTCTGCACAAGTATAATCTATCTCATTGTCTCACACGCTGAATCTGGCCAATACTTAGCCAATTCCTTGTCTACCCAAGCCCCTATTCCCTTGCGCTGTTAAATGAGGAATTAGGCCCTTATTTAATAGGAATTTTCCTCCATTGGATTGCGCAGTTCCTCTTCCTCTGACTGCATGCACCATCTGTACAATTCTGATGATCATACAACTAATAGTACATTGTCCCTGAACTCCTATCTCAATTGGGTAACTCAGATTTGACATGCATGAGTTATTTATGAGTGAATCATCAGTTAACTGGTTGATCACTTCAAGCAGCACCACACTGCACTTCAGGCAACGCCACACTCGACTGCAGGCAACACCACACTACTAGACCTCCCACTAGTTCCTCCAACAGTTGGAACTAGTTTAACTGACTTTAAGTCAGTTAGACTAAATTAATTAATCACAACTCAAAATAAACTCAACCAGGGCTCCTATAATGTAAGAGACACTCTACATGACTCAAGTTAGACCCTCAACTCGAATAACTGAGCTAAGTCAAATTAGCTTAGTTAACTAATACAAGTTGTCATGTGATGTGGAATTACAATTTTATTCCCAATTTAATTCAAGGACAAATTAAATTAGGATATTTCTTGATGTTATTTTTACTATTTCTTGTTGCCATTTTCAACAAAAGACTCGATGCCTGAAGATATATCAGAAACTTCATGTACCATCAAAGTTCACTATATCATCAGAGTCTTTTAGCTCTAATTTCTTCTTCTCATCTTCTATCATGTTGTACTCATTCCACAAGCCATGCGGGGATGATGTAAAGTGATGCTAGTGTGATGAATTGAGTCATGTAATAGGCCTAGGTAACTTGGGACATTATCATCAAGTGAGTTTACTCGGAGAATATTTTTTTACTTGGTTAATTATTAGGTGCTTTCGAGGACTTAATAATTAATTGAGTTTTTTCATCCAGGGATAACCCCAAAGTCAGAGTGTGATTTGATGTCAAGGTCTTGGGTGAGTCATAGTGTCTAGAGTCATTGTATATTACTATATTAGATCACTCGTAAAACTTTGTGGAATTTGAATAGGTTTAAGGGTCAGTTTTTTAATTTTTTAAATTTCCTGCACGACGGAAATTTGAATAAATTCTAATTGTAAAATGTAATAAGTGATGTGTAGAAAAGTTGTATGGGGCATGTGTGCTCAAAATTACACTTTTCACCCTCAACTTTCTACTATGACACACTCTGCGGGGTAAAAAATAAGTTTTGGACCCTCAAAACCCACTTTTCTTGAGTTTTGTGAAAACGTGGCAATGAATTAGCCCAACAATTAAATAAATTGGAGAAAATAAATATCCATACATGCTAAATGATGTGGAAGTGAGGTGGAAAATCATCAAAGAGTCAAAGAGTGGTGTGGACTCCACCATGGACCAAGAATCAAGGAGAAACACGTGATAGAAAAGGCAAATCGAATTTCTTGGAAGAAGATAACGAGTTCTCAAGGACATATCCCACGATTTGTGGAAGCTAGCTCGAGTTTCAAGCTCAAGTCTTGAGTTTGGTTGGAGTTCACTTGAGTGAGGTGGAGAGTGGTCTCCTACCACTCCACTTCACTCTCCCACATGTCCCCTCATCTCAACGAAGTCTCCCTCATCAAGGATTGCGTGGGCCTCTAAGGAAGAAATCGAGTTGCCACTTGGGAAATTTGAATTGCATGGAGGAGCATTGGGATTGTCACCCATTTGCTTTGGGATTCTCACCATTTGCCTTGGGATTGGCTCCCAAATTTCTATTTAAGTGAGCAATGGACTCTCACTATGTATTCATGTTATGAACTATTGAGCTTGAGAAAACTCTACTATTTTGTACACTTGCATTTTGCTAATAAAACAAAGACTTTGGGACAATTTTGGTGTTGTTCTCCTGGCACTTTGAGGTGATTTCTTTCCATATTATTGTTATTGTGCTTCAATTTCTTATGCTCTTGAGTTTGTATTAGCTTCTAATGCCATTTGTTTTGGATTGATGTATGTGAAGCTATCTTGCACATACCTTTGAATTGGAGTAGTGTTCTAGGAGTGAAATTGCTAATTGGTTTTTGGTGAAATCTTTAATTTATTTCCTCCATTGTGTTGCTCTAATTCCTTTCGCAAGCTAATATTTGTCTTCAAGTGTGTAGGGAAAATCCATTTGAATTGTGTGTAAGAATCCATTTGGGCGTGAGAGAAGTCTCACATAGATAAACTCACTCTCAGATTCAAGGTTGCTCAAGACCCATCGATTTTCACTTCAAGGCTTTCATCTAAATTAAAGAGAAGCAAGAGAGGAGTTCTCTTTTCCATTATCTACTTGAATCATTTATAAATTTAAATTACATGCCTCTTTTGATTTAGAGCTTTCAAAGATTACATAAGTTATATAAGAGCAATTTTCTAGACTAGACAAGTATGGGGGTTCACTCCCATCACTTGGTTTGGTTTCTTGTATATTAGCATGTATTTTATTTTGATTTCTTTGCATGTTCTCTCCACTAACAATTCCTTTTGTTTTGCAACCTATAGTTGGAGCATTTGGCAACTCATCTTGTGACAAATCTTGAGGAGAAATTTCTTGAAACTTCTAACAAGTTTTTGCAGGACCTCTCACACATTCGAGCATCAATTTCAAGGAGGCTGTGAGCACTTGACGGCAACTGCATAATAGCTTGGCCGTGGCCCCTTTGAGGCTGATTTCTTTCTTGTAATTTTCAGATTTTGAGAAAATTTCGTTGGTTATTCTGGTTTCCAAATTTCATAAGGAGACTCTAGCTTCTAAAGCTCCTACTTTGTAAAAGTTTTTCCTTCATCTTTTGGGCAACCTTCTAAAGACCACCTCCTCATTGTAACATTTAATAAAATTCCATTTTTCTTGTGAGAGCTTGGGGATTTACCCATGGCATCCCTCCTTTTCATTCAGAGAGAGGACTTTTCTTGGGTGGATTGACTTGCATTTCCATTTTCTAGTTTTCTCACTTAGTTCATTTACATGTTCTTTTGGTTTTCTAACTCACATAGCATCCGCATTTAATTTCATTTTCAGCTTGGTTATATTAAGTATTTGTATATTGCAATCTTTTAGATTTCATGCACAATCTTTGAGCAAACAAATACTCTAAGTTTTATGTGGTAAGTTTAACCCATTTACTTAGAATTTTGTTTCTTTGGAATACATTGCCTCATTTTATGCTTACTTGTTGCTTTGATCATGCATCATACATTTTAAGTACTTTATTTTGAAACAACTTGCAATCTAGCAATCATTTTGCTCACTTACAAGCAAACATTTTACTCTTGGCTACATTTCAATTGATACATGCTTCATTGTCAATTTGTGCTTAAGTATATTGTTCATTGGTACATCCTTTGTTAAGCATTTACTTGGAGCAAACTTGCAAGTCTTGGTCATTCATGAAGCTTATGTTTACATGCCATTTACTTTTACAAGCTTGTGAGTAATATTTGAAGTCATTGATGCAATTTTGAGCAATTTATCCATTTACTTTGAGACATTTCTATTGATACTTTCCTTTGCAAGCACTAATAACATACAAGCATTTAGGCATTTAAGTTTTAGATCTTGCATACTTAAAATTTGCCTCCAAGCATAAGCTTGGTTAAATAGAAATAATAGGGCCAAAATTTTCCTTAAAAGTTCTTCCAATTGGTACAGAGTAAGGTAAAGTGTGTGACCCTACAATTATGAAGGTGACTTTGTCCCCTTGTAGGAACGAAGGCACACATGGCTTGTAAGGATTAGGGGAAATGTATTGTTAACGAAGAAAAGTGCTTCCTCAGCCCCTCTGTGAGAATTTCTGAATCTACACATCAGAAATGCTACTGCAATCATTGGTTTATCATCTCCTACTTGTTATTTACATTCAATAAGTTATTTAATTATTTAAACAATGATGAAAACACTATTGCAGACTACACATACAGATCATGAACTGAAATACACTGAGACAATTACACAAGGGACACCGTTATTTTTGGACAATCGTCCCCGGAAAAACCCAATTCGGGAAAATCGGTGCAACATATAGAGGGTTTGTATTATTAAGCAGATTTCTAAATACAACTAGGGTGCCAAATCCGGCTCATCGAACAGAGAATAAACCTGGAAGAAGTAACTCTATCTGGAGATAGATATTTTGGCAAATCCAGCAACTGGATGATCAAACCCCATAGATGACAATGTTGTTCCCAGTGCTGGGCAGCGATGGTTGCTCCAAGCTTTGCGCTGGAACTGTGTCACCCTCCCAGTGAGCCTTCCTTGCTCATAAATTGATATGATGAACTGCTGCTCTCTCTGCCTCACAGAAACCCCAACGCTGCCTCTAAATGTTTGCGTCAGCCCCTCTGGCCTCTGCGTCACCCTCTCTGGAGTTGCGTTGTCTTTCCTAGTGCTGCTCTGCCTCTCTGCTATGTATTCTTGGCCTTGGACTGAAGTCCCTCTGTCGAACTGCCCCTCTCTCACTGCAACTCAGGTCACTAGCTCGATTTTCTCAACAAACCACGCCCAAGAAAAATTGAACTGATTTGATCACTTGATGTATCTCCAACTGACCCTCAAGATTGATGAATCGACGACCGAGATTAAGTCCCTAATCAACGGCTAAAATTAAAACAGACTTGATATTCATCACTTAGAAGTTTCTCACCCCTATTTTTATTAATACCAATCAATATTTTTATTTTCCTAAATTTAGACTTAGGAACCCCATTAAAAATATGAATTATTTTAATAACTCACAATCCGGGTGGAATTTCTCCAAACGATTTCTGGGTCTTGGAGATCTTATGTATTCTAGCCCCTCCACAAAATTTCGGAGCTAGAGCACATCCAATGCTACCCAAAATCAACACCCTCTTCCTTGCAATCACCCCAATCTTTACCCTTTGGTAAGAGGTTGAAAGGATTATCTTTCACTTAGAATAGACATTTAGTTTAAAAATTTACCAAGATAATTGCATCTTACCTTAGCTAAGTGCATATCATTCTAACTCATTTATTTTAGAGCAGTTTCTAATTTACTTACAGATTTATCTCATGTACTTGTTATGGTGAATAACCTCACTATCCATTGAAGTTATCATTTTTGTTGTTGAAGTGTCTCATTTAGCAAGTACAACATTTTCTTTTGCAAATAATGCTTTTTTCATTTAATTTCATTTTGCAAGTCATTGTCTTTTAAATTGCTACTTCACATGCTTATAATCATGAATGATAGTATCTTTATTTAAGCATTTCTTTAAAGTGCAATTTGTATCTTGCAATTGATATCTTTCATCTAACATTGATTTGTTTTGCAAGACTACTTGTCATCTCATTTTGAGTATATATATATATATATATATATATATTTGAGCAAGTCTTTACTAGTTCTTGAAGCAATCATTAAAACACTAGTTTACATGTTTATCTTTTGAATGATGTATTGATTATCACTGAAAATATCTTTAATTTGCTCAATGTATTTATTAAGCTTGCTCATAATTTTGAGGTAGTTCCTCTAACCTTAGGATCTTCTAGAAACTCACATCATTTCATTTAACTTTTCATTAGGGACCACCCCCCTTAGCTTTACCTAGGAAAGATCTTTAATAGAGAGAGTTGGGAATAAGTGACAACCCTATCTCTTAGTTTGCCACCAAGTCACACCTTGTGGGCTTAGGGACATTTCCCACACTAACCTAGGTGTGTGTGCTAGGCTGTATCAACACATCTCATTTACAAGTAGAGGGAGGAGTGGCTGAAGGGAAAGACAAAGATGTGGGATGTGTTTCTTGATGATATGGGTTTGAACAACAATCTTGAGTTGGCATTGGCCAACATGGATATTAATGAACCAATGCTAGAGCCAATCACTTTTGATGATGATGATCCTCTTGAGGGGTCATCCTCCACACCCAAATGCATAGGTTGGTGGGGAGAGGATGATGGAGGGGGGAGTAGTGGTGGTAGTGATGTTGATTTTAATGTTGATGACATGGGGGACTATTGACAATCATGAGATGAGATTCTTCCATCATGATCTGCATTTCTAATGTCTACCCTATATTGTATTTTCCATTATCATTTTCATCTATAGTAGTAGTGACTCATGAATAAATATCTATGTAATACATTTTGATTTTGATGACTTGATGAGAAAACTGTAGTTTATTTTTTTAATTTCTTGTGTGTTTGTCCATTTATCACCATTGATGTAGTACTAGTTGTATGTATGATTGAATTTGTATCATTATCATGTAAATGCTTTAGTTTTTAAATTGAATCTTTGTCTATATTTCATTTTTTGTATGTATTTAGCTAATTTGCTATATTTTTAATTTATATCTATATATATATATATATATATATATATGTCCTCTGTGTCCTATTCCAGGGGTCGTTGTGTCACATGTTAGATACTCATATTCTTGTGTCACATGTCAGATACTCATATTCTTGTGTCACATGTCAAATACTCATATTTCTGTGTCCTCCGTGTCCCGTGTCAAGTTTTTTCCCCAAGGAAAAATCGTAATTTTATTAATCAAAACAAAATTACATGTTGCAGATGCTTAAAAGCATTCCATCATCTAGTCAATGACTGATGATCATAAGTTCATACAAAAAACAACTAAAATACAGATGAAGAGAAAAGTTAAGCTTTTCTCCATTTCTTTTTCTCAACCTTGCACCATTCACCTTGAGATGGTGTGGAAGAGACAAGAGTGAGCTGATTTCCTACTTCTAGTCTTGCAGTGCCCTTGTCTGAATTTGAGTTGTCTGATGTATGTTAACGTTTATTTCCGTTGGTATCCTTTACTTTTGGTATCATTGCTGGCTGAATTGAGGTGTTTTGTAATTCAAATGGATCTTGTGAGGCTTTCCCCTGTGCTTCTGATTCATTTGATGTCTGGTTGTTCTCATTAGGTATGGGTTCTGCCCCTGCTTCGTCCTCTTCCTCATCAGGCTCATTTGGGGGGAATTTCCATCCTTTGGGTTGTTTTCCAACCTTCTTCTTTCTTCGGGTGTCTTTCTTGGCTTCAAGGCACGTGTTTTGTAGGTGTCCTATTTGCCGGCAAATTCTGCATCTGAAAGCTATGTTCTCATAATCTAAGAGTTGTGTCCAATTCCGCTGGTTGTGAATCAATTGTATGCGATCTGGTAAGCCTTTGCTAAGATCTACTTCCACACAAATTCGTGCGAAAGTATAGATTCTTTCCTCCAATCTTTGTGTATATGTTTTGATGTATCGCCCTATGATATTCCCAATACCTTCTAGGACTTGATTGTGCCAGAAATGTAGAGGGAGATTATGCAGCCTAACCCATACCAACATTCTGGATACTATCATGGTATTTGCATCAAATTCTGGAAACCATGGGGTAATGAAGAGGCCCGTCGATCCCCAGAACCATGGTCCTTCCTGAAGAATAAAGTCTCTTGCTGCCGATGATGGGAATTTTACAATGAAAAACCCTTTGGAGCAGAGATGTATTTCACAGTGTAATGTCCAATTTGTGAAAATCCAATGAAAGAGCTCCACTAGTTTTGGCCAGAAACTGTTGAATCAACATATAATGGCTTGTGATTCATATGTAGAACAATGATCATCTGTTTTTGGAGTGTCTATGTTCAGTTTTGGAATGTAATTTAGTTGCTCCACTATGTAAGGGCTGGGGGAGGTGCATGCTTGATCTGAAGGTGTTGTAGCTGCATTTTTGCCTTGTAGAATGTTCTTGTAGGAGAGTCCTCCATTTATGTGTTCCTGTTTTGATTTCGTGCCTTTAGCTATAGTCCAATGTTACTTGGGAGCGGGAGCGAAAGCGGGGAGCGGGAGCGAAAACATGAGCGGGAGCGACATTTTGAAAAGCTCCCGGTTTGGGAGCGAATCCCGGAGAAATTTTTTTAAAAATATTATATTTTGATACATATATGTCAACAAAAACATGTAGAATGATGAATTAGATATAAAAAACATAAAAAAACATAGATTGATCATTGAACCATATAACATCAATCATCTAGAAGTTATAATTTTCATCAACCATGTCCACAAGTTAGTAACATACATATTACAACATATTGAGTCTCATGAATCACGATTCATCAATCGTAAGTTTCAACTTCAAGCTTTCAAAATTGAAAATTCAATATATAACATTTATCATCATTGATCACCAAAGTTGTACTTGTAAGCTAAGTTTAACCATTACAAGAAATAATATCTAACTGTTAACATGAAATAAAATGTTATAAAATGAATTATGAAATGAAATGAAACAACTTTCACAAAGCATCATATTCATAATTCAAAGTCATTACCAATGAGTTATAATTGCCAACTTCAAACTTTCATTGTCATAGTCATATATTGTTTACAAAAAATATCATTATGATATGAAAGAGTCAAGAGTCAACAATCAAGACTCAACAGTTATGAAAACTAATAGAAACTAGAAAAGACAAGTAAACTGTAAATCTATTATCTACTACTACATGTGGCCCTTGCCACAAGAAGTGTCTAATGTATGAGCAGGTTGTGGTGGTCTTCTAGGAGTCTCCCGCACAGACCGACGACCAAAACTAGAAGGCACATGCCCTCCACATGAGGGTGTAGATGGAGGTGGCGACAGCAAAGGAACGAGACTTGGAACTCGAGCACTGCTACTGGATGGTGGAGGTGGCATGGCTGCTGCTTCATCTTCCTCTCTTATAAGTTCCTCTTCCAGTTCTTCAAGATGTATAGTGTCATCCTCCAAATTGTCATCCTCTGGGTGGTTGTCCCAAATTTTATATGTTGGATCCTCATAAGCCCGATCACAGTAATGACTCAACAACCTCAAGTTGTAGTGCACATAAACCAAGCTTTCTGCCTGGTTTTCATTGAGTTTGTTTATTTTTATATTATGTATGAAGCTGTAGGTGCTCCAACACCTCTTTGCAGAAGAAGTATTTACAACCTGTGAGAGAACTTTTTTTGCCAATTTTGGCAAAAGTCCATGGCCGCCATATGATTCCCACCATGTGAGAGCATCAAATCTGTCTCTGTCTTCCATTGCATGGAAGGTACCAAGCAAACCAGTGCCACTGAAGTATCTGCCTATTTCAAGATGCACATTAGCACATTCCTCCCTGTCAGGTATCAACTTTTCTAATGCTTCCAAATATCCTTTAGATACCTCTTTATCTATATGGGGTTTGGTCCTAACCCCACCCCCTGGTGCAGGTTGGCCCAACCAAGATGTAGAGTAGTATTTTGGCGTAAGGATATACGCCGAGCAATGTAGTGGAACATTAAGTTTATCCCACCGTACACACACAATCGTGAATCAGTTTGTACAAGTTGGGATCATTGTTATGAACAATATCTTTTATTTTCCCCAACATGGTATCCATCTGCTCATACACCTCGCTAATCACTGGTTTATCTGTATCTGCAAACCGAATCATGTGATAAATGGGCCTGGTGAAATCCAATACTTGCCTCACACGTGCCCAAAACATACCATCAAGAGCGGCCTCCTCCACCAGTTCAAAACCTTGCCTGTCAGCTGCATTTGTAGCCCTTCCCTTTAATACTTGCCAATGTGGACGTGATACCATGCTAGCCAATGGCTATCTTACCTTCAAAAGGCACCTGAAGGTGAGGTAATAGCTACCAAATCTAGTCCTCGCAATCTTCAACAACTCCAATCTTGAGTGACTGTGGAAAAGGCCATGGGTATTGCTATGATTTGTAATAAATTTTATCATTTGTTTGCCTTTTTTGTACAAATCACCAATCCATTTGTAATGTTCGTTTTTGTTCTTAACAATATCATGCATCAAAAGGTTCATTGTGTGAACCAAACACCCAGACCAAAATATGTTGGGGTATTTATCCTCAATAATTGCTCCTGTTGCCTTACAATTAGGAGCATTATCAGTGATGACTTGGATGACATTGTATGGCCCAATACGGTCAATTGTTTCAAGTAATGGTTCTGCAATGTTGATGGCGGTCTTGAACTTGTCTGAGTAATCATATGCTAAAAGAAAGATGGCACCACTAACAGACACAACAAGAACACTTATCAATGGCTTGCCTTTTCCATTTGTCCATCCATCAGATACAATGGACACCCCATGGTCAGTGCAAGAACTTGTCATTCTATTCAAAGAATGTGATATTTTTGCTTTTTCATGATCAAGTCCAACGGTTCTTGCCTTGTCATACCTAGGGCTCTTGTATCCTTTAGGGCCATCATTTATGGCAGAAACCATTTCGTGCCAATAAGGTGAGCGAAGAACATTGAATGGTATCCCACATGCATAGAGAAACCTGTAAACTTTTGAATCCACATCATTCCTACACCCTTCATCAAGGAAATCTGATATGGTTCTACGCCTTAAACCCGGTGACCCTGTGCCTCCGTATCCACTGCCTTGGGAGGATGCTGAAGGAGTTCTTTGTGCACGTGATTGTGAGCTTGGTTCAAAGAAACCCTTTGATTTTTTAGATTTGTATTGGGCTTCCTCCTCTTCCCTTATGTATTTGGTTCTATCTACTGTTGACACACCTGTACAAGTTTTGATTCCTATTTGTTTATCTCCATCCCATGGCATTTTCCCGCAGAGGTGTTTTCTAGCATGGGTGTATGAACATGTGTAATTATTGTTGCAATGGGGGCAATGAAATTTAGTGGTTCCACCCCCTTTCCCTGCTTCAGGCATGTTAACATATTTCCACAATGGGGTTTGGTCTTGTTTAGTTTTGACCTGAATCATGTTCACTCTCCTCCAGCTCCTCCTCACCGGGGTTTTCATCAAATCCACTTTGTCCCCCTTCTTCATCCCCTTCGTCATTTCCAACCCTCCTTTTTCAACTCTCCAGCACCATAATAACCAAAAAAGGAACCAAGAAGAAGAAAATGCCAAGAAATATAACCATGATGTTTGAAATTTGAAGTTTTGAATCTGCAAAATTTAATAAAATGGAATGGGAATGGGAATGGGAAATCGAAACAGAGAAATTTATTTATTTATTTAGAAATTAGGAATAATTTAATAAACATAAAAAAAAAATTGCTAAACATTCTATTCAATATTGTAGAGCGGTGAACCTACCTCAAATGCATCCAATCTCCCCTTGCTCCTTGCTCCTTGCTCTCTCCTTGGCACTTTGCTCTCTCTCAGTCTCACTCTCTCCTTGCTCCTTAGTCCTCACTCTCACCCTCTCAATCTCCCTCTCTCAATCTCAAATTCTCAAATGAGCTCTCACTCTAACTCTCACAATCACAATGAAACCCTTTAACCCCTCCCTCCCTCAATTTATAAAAAAAATCGATTTTTTTACCGGCTTATATTTTTATTTATTTATTTTTTTAAATTTTCTGCCGAATTCTCTCATGCCCGTCGGTCCCATCGCTCCGGGAGCGAATTTTATATCCTGGGAGCGGTCAGGAGCGATCGCTCCCTGACCTCCTGGGTTATAAAATTCGCTCCCGGAGCAACGGGAGCGACGCTCCCTCATTCGCTCCCGAAACTGGCAGGGAGCGCAAATTTTTTTAACGGGAGCGCGCTCTCGACCCGCTCCTGAGTCGCTCCCGCCCGGAGCGCTGATTGGGAGCGAAATCGGGGGGGGGGGGTGCTCCCTCACAACACTGAGTTGTACTGCTTCCAAAGCCTCCTCCAACAACTTTTGTTTTACTGGAAACCGCAGCTCCACCTCTCAGATGCAGATTGAGGGTTAAGGAGGACACTGATATGATGTTGTATTACTGCAAAAACCGATTATCCTGCATAGATCTGCCTCCACAGATCAGATGTTGAAGATGCACAGGATATCCAAATTTTTGCATGATGATTTGCTTCATTTGCATCACCCTGTCTGTAGTGTGCACCCAAAATCTAATCAAGACTTCTCGGCAGGGGTTTTAAAAAAAAATTGAAAGCGGATTGGTTTTACCTGATGCAGGGAGTCAATGTCCTATTTGATGTCGAAAAGCAATTATGTTTCTAGAGGTCCGGATTGCAGTGAGATCAATTTTGAAGGTTTGCTGATGAGATTTGAAGCAGGAGCCGCCCAAACTATGCCAACTCGATGCAGGTTTTCCAGATCTAGCTTAAGACAGCGAGATCTAGTGAGGAATGTTAGAGACAGAGGGCGATTGGCATCATAGATCTCTGAAACTATTAGATCTGAGCATGGAGGAGCCTGATCTAGTTTTTGTTTCTCAAGCTCTGGGCACAATGCAGATTTGTTCGATACGAGTGCCAAACCACCACTACGATGTCAAGATGCGAGGATATTTGCGGATCTGGCCGGATCACAGGTTTTTCTAACTTCTGGAGATCCAGATCTGTCGGTGCTTTTTTGAATCTATAGAAAGGACTGTGATTCAGAGAGGAAAGGGACCTTCCGGGTCCATGCAAAAACCGAGCAGGTACTGAGATCTCGAGCCTTGGGTAATAGAATAAACGCACAGGGATCTGTCCGATCAAGATCGCTGTGGCGAATGCATTCCTATTGTAATTGCAGAGAGATCCCGGGGAGCAACACAGTTGTGTCGCATGGAAATCGTCTGGGAAAACCCTCGTTGTAGCCATCGTCCTCCTCTCCAATAGAATACATTCTCTGATGATCAATTGTATCATCTTATGATATCTAAGTTATTTCCGTCTCGTGTTAAGTTATTTAGGCTATATCTTGCTGTTTGTAAGTTTTTATTGCAGGTTTTACACAAAAATCAATGGGAAAACAAAGAATTAACTCCACCTCATTCTTTGAATCTATATATAGCACTAGTCTTTATTGGGTTGTTTGAGGTATTATTTGGGAATCCTCCCTTGGCCTTTCAAGAGGAAATTGGGTCTAAAGAGTGGGGGTTTGGGCTGAGGTGACAGTGGGGCCCTACCCTGTGTGTGCCAATCAGAGGAGGTTGCAAGTACCTTAACAATCCTGCCATTTTGATTGGTAACACGTACAATATTATTGTTATCTACTAGAATCACAACTTTAATTCTAGTTATTTCATTTAAACATTCAATGGTGGTAAAGTTACCTTTCCTTTGGGACTTTCTGTGTGCCCTTTCTTTGCCAATTGCATATAACAATTGGGAGTTTATGAACATGCTTGTGGGCCAATTGGGTAAAATTCCTCTTCTTTGGGAGTTTATGTACACTATTTGGACATCACAAAAGGCATCTTGAGCAATACTCTAATATTAGCTCTGTCAGGCAACATAGACTTTAGATCATGCAACCAGTGAACAATAGGAATTTCATTACACTATTCTTCATGTTAGAAGTGCTGATGGTTGATTGCATTGCTGGTTTTGTGCTTCTCCCTCGGTGTTCATTGAACATTTGCACATTTGGTTCTTTTGGGTTCATTGTTACCTATTTCGATTTTCACCTAGTACTGTAGCTCTTTTCTGTTCTTACAGAGATGCCTTCTCACTCTCATCGCTTACTCATTGATGTAGTTTTTATAGTCCCATTAGCAATTTGTGGATGCCAATGGACTTCGATATGATAATAATAAGAATTGACATTTACATGCCATGATCTGCATTGAGTCTTCAATCCCTATCTAATAGTAAATACAGAAGATTTTGCATTAAGGTGGGTTTGTCCTTTATACATAATATGATGACAAACTGTCATCCACTGGTTAAAGAACAAGCTACAAACCAAAACTTGGAACCTTAATCAACCCTTGGTTGTGGGAAATGTTGATGCAAGAAGCATCCAAGGTAATATTGCCAATGAATACTAATAAACCTGGATAAAAGATAATTCCAAAAGGGTAAACAAAAATTCTTTTCCCTAACCTGCTCCTGATGCTTGTTCTGTCAATCATGAAAATCTATCTTGAGTCCTGACTAAAGCTGTAGAGAAATCACAAGTGGTTCAAGGCTAACTTCTTGTCTAGAAAGTGAAAGCCCAGATATATAGATCTTCCTCAAGCTGAAAGTCGTTAATCTAGATATCTAGCCTAAATCTTGGTAGGGCGTGCAACTTACCAAGTACAGCTTAATCTGGCACAAAGAAGGTGGCAAGAATCTGGCTCTAAGGAAATACACAGAATGTTAGGTAAACTTTGAAAAACTATTTGACATCCAACAATTAAGAGTAAACACGACCACATGTAGAGCATTTAATTACTTATTTCCTTGATGGAATTTGACCAGTTTGTGTCATGTGATCAATGCCACTGCCTATATAAGAAGATAATGTGATGGAATAAATCAGAATCTCCTAAGCTGTGATGGGCTATCCTATTAAATGACTCAATCTAAAGGAGTATTTGATTTTGTTTTGTGACATTTTGTATCTTTGTAAATAGCATATTTTAAGAAAAAGACATACCATTTTAAGGAAAAGATTCAATATGAGTGATCTCCACAATATTAGTTGATAATACAATTGTGGGATTATTACTGAATTGAAAACTAATCGATCATAAATATGCCTACTACTATTACCACTAACTTTTTAACAAGCTCATAGCAACTCAAGATTTAAACAATTTTAATATGGGAGTAACATTCAAAATGTTCTTGCAGTGGCTTTTGTGTACATCTCAAACCATCCAAACTGCTAATATGCATCTAATTTTAGTTTGTGAACATCACTTTACACTTAGCTGATTCACATAACTAATATCTCCAGGTCAGGTTAGTTTGAAAGCAAATAGAACTCTTTCAATCTTTCCACAGCCAATAGGCATGTTTGTGGAACAAATAAAAAAAGCATCACATATTGAGAATTCTGAGGATTGCTATCAAAACCTAAATGGCCATCCTAAGTTTCCAAGTCTAACACTTTGTGACATTTGGTCATAAAGTTTTCATGGTGAATAGTAATTGTGTGGTACAGTCTCTGTGTGCAGAAATCTGATCTGCTTGGGCTTTTTGTACGATTGAAGAAGAAGAGAAGAGCATACAACACTGACTGAAGATGCAGCCATGCATGCACCTGCAAGCCAAGGTGGAAGACGAATGCCAGTAAAAGGAAACAGTATACCTGCAGCTACAGGAATTCCCAGAACATTGTAGCCTAAGGCCCAAACATAGTTAAGATGGATGCGAGCAAGAGTTTTCTTTGATAAGTCTATTGCAGTGATCACATCTTCGAGATTGCTTTTCATAAGAACAATATCTGCAGCTTCAAGGGCAACATCTGTGCCTGCACCAATTGCCATGCCCACATCTGCTGCCACAAGAGCTGGAGAGTCATTTATGCCATCTCCTACCATCGCCACTGTCATGCCTTTTATCTATATCCAAAATTCAAACCAAAACTATCAATAACGTAGTTTAAACTATACTTCATTTAAGCTATAACACTGGTATTTGCCATTTTCTGAGAATAAAATAAAAGTACATTTCCCATAGTAAACATGCACATGCTTTCTTTTCACTCTAACCAGGCATCAAAATTGGATGGTGGGGCCTTCCTTGTGAAGAGACATTTTAATGCGACCCAGTCATTTGTAAGATTGAAAGGGACCCTTTTATGACAGGAAAATTGTAAAATGAATTTTATTTGAAAGATAATATATTTACAGCCTTTTTATGACAGAGAATGACCCTTGAAAGACACTGAAATCTTCCAATTTAATATGTGATAATTTTCCATAACCCTTTAACATGTTTTTTAGGACAAACATTTTCTCGTACCATAAGCGCTTACATTTTACACCTTTTTAAATTGTTTCTTAATATGTACTGTTCTAGTTGAATATTTAAGGCAGTTGTTTTCTGATTTAGGTCATTGAGATATACAACTGAAAACTTTTTGGCACTTTCTAGAGAACATGGTAAACGAATATATTTTTCTACCATTATTCAAAATCACCCAATTTAGTTTGTCAATAGGATATGCCTGTAAACTGTCTGGCATTTATTGGACGAAATTCAGGAAGCATAATTGTAGAAGTTATGCTTCCATGCACCTTATAGGTGATATGATCTTGTATTAGTTCTGTCAGGTTTAACAGATGACTACTGCTCATAATTTTTCTAATATTTATGAGGAAACTTTCATGATCAATATTTGCAATACATGGTTAGAAAGGTTATGTTTTCTAATTAGGGCAAGGCATATTTATGTGAACATCAATTGGAGATGAAAATATGGCAAGAGTTGTAAAACAGTACCTGCAGTTCTTTGACTCTTTCAGCTTTTCTTAAAGGTCCAGTTTCCGCAAAAACCATCTCAATTCCAACCTCTTTTGCAATTGTGTTGGCTGTACCCCAGTTATCTCCTGTTACCATAATGCTAGCAATACCCATAGATTTAAGAATGGAGACAACAGTTTCAGCTTCTGGTTTCACTGGATCTGCCACAGAAAATGCACCTTCAATTTTCTTGTCTATAGCCACTAAAACACATGTCCTTGCAAGCTGTTCAGTCTCCTGTAAGTGCTCTTCCACCTCTGGGGTCAAATTTATATCTGAATCAAGCATTAATATTCTGTTTCCCACCAGTATTTCCTTATTAAGAACAGTGCCTCGTACACCTTGCCCTGGCAGAGCTTGAAATTCTGTTGCTTCTAAAAGAAATCCTTGGTCTGACCCATATTTGCCTCTAAGTTTTCGGGTATACTCCACTACTGCCTTTGCAAGAGGGTGTTCACTATTAGCCTGCATTATAGTATGTTGGTGAAAATTTGCGGGGTCTTTGTTGTACTACAAAACTTTACTACCTTTCTTTGATCATAAAATTAATGGATTGCATGAAAATTGGAATAAAGCACCATATCTAGCAGCTTAAAACGTTTTAGGCTACTCTCCAGGCTTGCCAAGGAATTTCACTGGCTAGTGATCCAAAAATCTGGACGTTATATGTAAGCCTTTGGCCCCTCCCAAAAAAATTGCAAGCAAGCTCAAATCATAGAACACATACAACTGCACTTTGAGAATAGTCAAGGGTTACCTCAGCAGCAGTTGCCACATCACACAACTCTTGCAGAGATATGCTTGTAAAGAGCTTGATCCCTACTACCATGGGTTTTCCGATGGTAAGGGTGCCAGTTTTGTCAAAAACAACACACTTAACCTGCATTAACATACATTCCAAATGTCAATGTCATACATAGTATTGGATAATTTTATGCACTGTTTCATGTTAGACGTCTGATCTGGTTTTGCTAAATCTTGGCCTGTCAGATTGCTGAATTCAAGGTTAAAATATGTAATATGAAGCAGTATTGTCCACCCTTGGATAGCCTAGCAGGTTAGTTATTCTACTTGTAAGATCACATAATTACAGTTACGTCGAGGCCATGCTTCTTAAAGGAAGCAGATCTTGTCACTGTCGACACCTGCAGCTAGACCCTATTGTGCATGGCTTGGCTTAAAAATATGTACAGCCACAAAATCAGCAGTTTTAAAGAAGACTAAGCTTCAAATTTTATTAGCAGGGAAAAAACTGGAATGAACAAGCTTGGGAAGCTCTCTCCACAAAAATTGGAGCTATTGAAGATGAATTTCAGAATGCAGCCAAAGTGGGGTACCTTCTTCCAGAGTTCCCTACATATTGAATATCAGGACCCAAACTTTTGCAAAGTACATGGAAAGCAGAACAAACAAGAAACATTACCAATTCTTCCATATATCTATGCTCTTAAAATGCCAAATGGTTAGCTCAACCAGTTGTCGCCAATGTTTGTACGGTATTTGGCTGGTTCCATTCTGGCAAGGGCGTGGTTCTTATCCCCCTGGGTTAGGTGCACTAACCTATGCTGATGGGCTTAGTAAGGATGCCACTCATAAATGTGGGGACACATCCCTTGGGTGAAGTTTTCCTTGCAAAAAAATTATATATGCTCCTAAATGTCAGAAGAAATAAAAAGTACCCTCCTTTCTAAGGTAGTGCTTTTGAAGGAGAAGAACATCCTTGAAAATCACTGATGGACCATTTGGAAGGTAGATGTTGACTGCAAGATCAGTAACTACTAACAATGCTTTTCTTCAAAAAATAATGGAAATTTAATCAATCAATCAGATAAAAACATTTTACGTATTGTTCCCTTCTATTGCCGAGTAAAATTTTTCCACAGCATTTTTATTCAAGGGAAAAATATTCACAACCTTTTATGATAAGAAAAATGGCTTTTGAAGGGGGACAAAAGGTGAACTTCTATCCTGTGTGATGGACAATTGCATTAATAATCCAAACAGACAAACAACACAAAGCTCTCAAATAAATTGAAATCAAATACCTTATGAGCACTTTCTAAAGCATTGCCGCCCTTGATCAATACACCTTGGGAAGCACCTTTCCCCGTGGCAACCATTACTGCAGTTGGAGTTGCAAGTCCCAGAGCACAGGGACAAGCAATGACAAGCACTGATATTCCAAACTGCAGTGCCAACTCAAATCCATCCATCGATGTTGGGATCCATGTTTGAGGAAAGATCCCAACTTCCCCAGAAACGAACCAACCAAGCCAGGTTATAATAGCAGCTGCAACCACCTGAGTGCCACTTTTATCATCAGAAGTCTAATTTCCCTCCAAATTTTCTTGGAATAAGTAAACTGTTTGTCAAGATAATATACTTACGAAGGGAACAAAGAACCTGGAAATCCTGTCAGCAAGTTTCTGCACAGGTGCTCTAGCCATCTGGGCAGCCTCTACAAGCTGTACAATTTGAGACAATGCAGTTTCTGAACCCACATGTGTGACTTTAACAAGCAAAAATCCATTCTCATTCATTGTTCCGCCTATGACCTTATCCCCAGACCTCTTTGCAACAGGCCTGGCCTCACCTGTGATCATGCTCTCATTAACATGGCTCTGACCTCTTATCACAATCCCATCTGTTGGAACCTTAGCACCTGGAACAACCCTAATAATGTCATTACGCTGGATAAGTTGACTGCTTATCTCCATCTCTGAGGTCACATTCCCATCATCATCTAAAGTTAACAGCATTGCAGTATCAGGTGCAAGGTCCATCAATTTTGCAATAGCATCGGAGGTCTTTCCCTTTGCAAGAGCTTCCAAATATTTCCCCAAAAGAATAAAGGAGATTAGTAGTGCACTGGTTTCAAAGAAGTCCTGCCCCTTGAAAGCATCAGAAGTGAGTAATTTTAAAAGAGTATAGACTGAATAGAAATAAGCAGCATTGGTGCCCAAGGCAATCAGCACATCCATGTTTGCTGAGCCTCTGTGTAATGCATGATATGCACCAACATAAAACCTGCGACCTATGATAAACTGCACGGGAGTACAGAGAACCCATCTTAGGATGTTACCAAGGGTCAGCTTGTTAAACAATTTTAGGTCCTCCCATGGAGATATCATTGGAAAAACCATTGATAAAAAGAAGACAGGAACTGAGAAAACACAGCTCCAAAGAAAGTATTTCTTGTAACATTTAATTTCATCTTGTCTGTCACAATCTCTTCTTCCTGGAGGACTGCATAGGCGTGCTCTGTAATAATTTGGTTCTGGGCCTGTCTGTTGAATGCACTGGATTATTGACCTTGGGCCTGTTAGATCTGGGTCATATGATACACTCACATTGTCTGAATTTGAATCCATTTCAACAGAGTTCACACCAGCTAAGGACTGTAGAGAAATCTCAATCAGCTTTGCTTCTTTGCTGGAACTTACTCCTTCCAATCTTAAATGCACTTTATTGGTCTCATCTCCTGCATTGATTAGGTCAGCCTCAAACCCTGCATCTCTAACTGCTTGAATTATTTGAGCAATATTGCCCTGCTTGGGATCATAGTGCACCTTTGCTTCTTCTAGGGCAAGAGCAACCACTGCTTTCTTGACTCCTCGGATTTTCCCAAGTGCAGTTTCAATAGATTCTGAGCAACTTGTGCAAGTCATTCCCCTGATTCTTATACGGCATACTGCCATGATACTATCCTCTGTGCCATCCTCAGTTAGTTTTGCCTCAAACCCTGCATCTTCTATTGCTTCTTTAATGGAATTTTTCTGCATAACATTCAAACTAAACAATTACACCATATAGGAGTACAACCTTTTCTATGCAAATTTAAGACTCAAGGGAATGGGATAGTGACAGGGCTATTTAGCAGGATTGGGCATTGAATCATATACCATTGAACTGCTGTCTTGATCTTACTTCCTACAGATGGCAACATCTTACTTCCTACACATGGCAATTGCGCAGATGCAGGATGAACTATGAAACAATATAAGACTGCTGTCCCTATACATGATTCTGTGAAAATGGCAGAGGGAAATCTGTTGTGGTCCTAGTTCCTTACTAGATCTTGATTCTATATTACTACAAAATTAGAATGAATAGACCATTGACTTTGGCAATATGGGTGTTGTAGTCTTCTGACAGTAAAAAATAAGGAATATTTATTTGCACAGGTAAATTATTGTCTGCTAGGTTGAGAAGGAAAATCAGTCTTACATCAATGAAGGCTGGCCTGTAGAATACTAAAACTTTGTTTTGAATAAGAGCCACAGTTGCATCTTTAATCCCGGGAAGGCCTTTGAGAGCTTTTTCTATGGCTCCTGCACAAGAAGCACATTCCATACCTCTCACCTCGAATGCCGCCTTCCTCACATCCAAAGCATCTATGTCTGCTCGTGAAGCCCAAGAAGCACAGCTTGGCACACACATGGATGAGGACGATAAAAAAGGAGTTTTCAGGTCATCCTTGCGTTCTGCCTTCGATTTCTCCCTCTCCAGCATTGTGATATCTATTACTCGACTTAACATTTTCGATTCCTTCCTTCCTTCTATTTTACAAAAAAGAAAAAAAAGCCTCATATATCCCACATATACAGGCAACAATGTCAATCCAAAAAACACGTAGACAAAACTGGAAACTTCTCTGGACTGTCAAATTTAAAATTAATGATATTATTCATCTTACAGTTAGACCCACAAAAGCAGAGATAACTGGGAATTCTTAACTTACCTATACCCAGTCCAACAGTCTTGCAATTCAGATAACTGATTTGAGTTTCCAAGCTGCTGTGATTTTATCTTCAGCTATTCAACCAAGGCTGTATTATAGTTGGATCTCAGCAACCAAGCTTCCTAAAAAAACAAAGTAGCATACGTCTTGTCGAGCATTTCGTTCCAAATTTACGACGCTTGCTGTACTCTACCATCACTATACAACAGTTGATCCACTGATCATCTGTACCATGCTCTGTCTTGGAATGAATGAATGGATATATATATATATATATATATAATTCCTTTAATTCTAGACGAATTGGAGAATTTTTGTGGTGTATAATCTATGCCAGTGTCTTGGTGGGCGTGAGAATGTCAGAAGATGCTTTGAAGCTGTCCTGGCTTCTCGCGCAAACCAACAAAACAGCATAAATATATTGTTGCTTTATGATTCAGAAAATTTCCGGGATAATAAAACTTGTCCCTGTGGAAATTTAAAGCTCTCCTCCACTAACAGCAGCATCACCAGTCAATCACATCAGGAATCTCCTCGGCCTCTGGATCCTGACACGTTTGTGATGGATAAGATCATGCTTAATACAGCGAGGTATTATATTCGCGATTCAGTTTTTCTTGGAACTGGACTCTGGCTCACTGCCACCTCTGATCAGTTTTCGAAATTGTAACAAAATAATGTCGCTAGAAATTGCAATGTAATTCAGGGGTGTGTTCCAAGTGTTTTTAGCTCTTCGAATTAATTAAGAATGTCAAAATTGCAATGGGAGTATAGGATTGCTTAGATTGAAATTTATTGAATGGCAAAACTTCAAAAATGTCAAAATCATAATATGAACCACTTAGATTACAATTTCTTAGTTATCAGAGGTCTTCGAATCAAAATTGTAATCGGAGTAAAGGATGGATTAGATTGCAATTTTTCTTCTTATAATTTTTTAATAATATTTTATTTTGAGATGTGATGTTTTCAGAGATATCAGGGACAGTTATGGTAATATGTTAATATAAGTTTTTTAGCATTGTCTTTTCAGCCAGGGACTGTTATAAGATTAGGCCAGCTTATCATCAATTTAAATAAGAAAATCACTGAATTGCAAAAGACGAAAAACAGAAAGGCTGGTAATCCCATAAACTGTTTTTAGTATCGTGAACATTAAAATATTATTCATTAAAAAATAATAACATTTTTTAGATTTAGAATGTGAATTTGTAACATGTTAGAGTGTAAAAACTCAATATTAAATTTTGTATATCCATTAACTCCAAACTACACATACCAATAACTTAATGATACTCATGATTTAACCGCACACCAAAAACTTATGATTTAACTAGAAATGACATGTCATGCATAGAGAGGCCTTACTCTTAGTTCCCTATCACAAAACAGGAATGGGGGTTTGGGGTGAAGTGAAGCAGGAATCAACTCTAGTGGAGTGTCAAACAAACCATTCTCCCAACGATTCTGGCGAAAGATAGAGGCATGATGGTTAACAGACTATATCCAAGCAGGGCAGGGATGGTCTGTCATTGGTGATTTGCCCATCAAATACAAAAAAAATTTCTCCAGCCCATCAATATTCTTTCTTAAAATAATAAAAACAGACAGTAGAATTGCAAAAACCATTAAATTTGATAATATTTCAAATTTGAAATTTCTACCATGAAATGTGGCCAGTGAATAATGAAAATCTCCATCAACATGGATGATGGGACGGTTAATTGCTTTAGGACAGTCAATTTTTCAGCCACCCAACTTAGTGAATCTAATAATAACACTGTACTTTAAAAAAAGTGTACAACTCCATCAAAATGTTTGCCCGCACAGGAATGGATTTGTATGTTTGTCAGTGACAGTACAACTCCATATATACATATAGTTGAGCACGCACGGGAACGGATTTGTATGTTTGCTATTTGCGCAGAGATTTGCGTAGCTTTCCAATCCACTCGCAAAAAGTTGAAGGTAGGTACATAGCACTCATCACTTATTCTATAAGCCGTGATCCACGTGAGCGGCTCACCTTCACACATTCAAAGATATCAATCTATATGAACCAGCTTTTAGGAAAAGCATGTCTTACAACCTTGTCACTTCCTGTCACTCCCTTGCTACAGGGCTAAAAGAAACAACTGGCTTGCCAATGGGCAGCAAATGAGTGGGACTGTATTGGCTCAGCATTGGATTTTGGACCAGTTATCTAATGATAAGCATATATAGCCTGGGGCATTTACTGCCTCTTACAATTCTCTTTTTACATGACTAAAAATAATTGGCTTGCCAATAAACCGCCCATAAGTAAGAACTATATTTACCTACCATTAAATTTGAAGCCAGTTATCCAACAATAAGGGCATTTACTGGCCCTTGGCAACCCCGTTATTTGTTGCCTTGCAAGATTATCCCTCGGACACACAGATTTTTTCGTTGAAGCGACAGATAAGGCTTGTGCTTTTTCTAAGTATCGGATAACATCTGCGATGCATTTTTCTTTGGATAAAGAATCTGCGCGGAACTTTGAAACAAGGAGGGCAACTGCAACTCTTGAAAATTTTAAAGTTCAGAATAGAATCTCGTTGCTTTACATTATTTATTGAAAGTTTAGGAGAGAAATTGTATCGTAAGTATTGTCATCAGGAATGTAATTATCCATTATACAATGCCTACCTAGAATATTTGACACGTAAGAAAGGTGCAATTTTGAAAGTTCTGTAGTTCCAAGAAAAATACTCTTCACAATGAGAGAAAGATTGCGTTGTAGTGCGGTCAAGAGACTGTTAGGGTAATTTCATGGTAATGTTGCCCATCTCGTTTTGAATTTTGATTAGCTTTGTTTAATATAGTTTATAGCTTATCATATTAAGTTATAGTTTGTAGTTTATTATATTAAGTTATAGTTGGTAGTTTATCATATTAAGTTAGGGGAGTTTTGGTAGCAATCATATAATTTTTGTTAAAAACAATATTGTATATTGGAATTATTAATTTTTCACAATAAAATAAAATAAATATGGTGATATGACATGTAATTATCTTTTAAGATAGCTATCACTTGATTCTCTAATATAATATATTCTAAATAAATAAATAAATATGGTGATATGACATGTAATTATCTTTTAAGATAGCTATCACTTGATTCTCTAATATAATATATTCTAGTTAAATATTGTTGTGAGAGATGCATTTAGTTTTTGAATTTAAACTTTTGTAATTTATAATGTTTGAAAATAGTTTGTTTGTTTCTTTTTTTTTGAAGAAGAATCTGATTTATCAAAAAGATTAAATGTTTGTAGAAATACAGAAAAGTTTCGACCTAAAAAAAATTAAACCCTAAAAATATATTAAAATATTTTGTAATGTTTAAATATTTATTTAATTTTAATTAATAAAGATTGTTTATCACTTCTTAAAAAAATAAGAGAGATGGGAATTTTGTAATGTTTAAATATTTATTTAATATGAATTAATGAAAATTATTTACTAATTATTCAAAAGGATTAGAGATATGAAAATTAATAGATGACTATTAGGTCAAAATAATAGAATATAATATAAATTTAAAATTCTAGTTCCATAAAGTTCACTATGGAATTTGAAAATAATGGTAGTCTGCCCTTCTTTGAGGTTCTCCTCTCAAGGAATGATGATTGTTCTTTTTCTCATCAGGTATTTCATAAGAAAACTCATACGGAACAATATCTTCATGCTAATTCTCATCATTTCTTAGCTCAAAAATTTGGTGTTCTCAACACCTTAGTGACTAGAGCTTTAAGAGTTTCTGATGACAACCATCTCAATGAAGAGAAAACACATCTCGTAAGTGTTTTATTTAATAATGGGTATAGTAGACACCAATGTACTAAGGCTTTCCTCAGAGTTGAAAAGAGTCTTAGTGCTAAGAAAGATACTAATGATTGATTTTCTAGTGTTCATCTTCCTTTTATCCAAGGGACCACTGAAAAGATTGCGAGTATCCTATGGAGGCATAAGGTGGCTTCAACCTTTAGCCCTTTAAATACCATCCGGAGCTCCTTTAGATCTGTAAAAGGCCCAGTGGACCCTAAGAATATGAAGGGTGTTTACATTATCCCATGCTCTTGTGGGACTCCCTACATTAGTGAGATTGGTGGCTCGATTAATCAAGGGATTCGTAAGCATGCCGGTGACATCAAGCATGGCAGGACCTGCACCTCTGCTTTGGCAGAGCATGCAAATAAATCTAAGCATCACATTTGCATTGAGGAGGCCCAAGTCGTTGCTAGGGTTAATCATTTCCATCATCGTAAATTGAAGGAAGCCTTAGAAATTGAAAAAAGACCCAATATTTTGAATAGAGACGATGGTTGGAATTTTAATAGAAGTTGGGTCCCTGACTTGTCCTCCTAGCTTTTTAGGTTTCTTATGGGATTTATTTTGTTTATTTGTTTATCTATGTAGGTATTGGTGTCCTTTTTATAATATTTGTTGTTGATTTATTCTTCATTAAAGTTTATTTTCTTGACCTTTCGTGTTTTCTTAAGTATTTTATCATCCTATTGGTTCTTAACTCCTTTCAGTATTTTTAATAGGCCTCATCCTCATATTTTATTGTTGACCCTGTTTTATTTATTGATTATTTTTCTTTAAATTATATATACTTTTATTATTTATTTATTTATTTATATATATATTTCTTTTGACTTGTGTATATATTTTTGTTTTATTTTATTTATTTTACATTAGGTATTTTTAATTTATGTTATTTTATTTCCATTAATTATTTTTATTTATTAAATGATCTTGTCTTGATTAGGGTATTGACTAATTTTTATGATTTTTGATTTCCCTCCTTGTTTGGAGTTTGTCTTTGATTTTTTTATTCTCGTGAGTTTTTTTTGTTTTGTTTTAATTATTATAAATATTTGATTTTAATAAATTAATTTAAATATTATTTTTCAAAAACTAGTCATTTAATATAGTTGTTACTTATTAATATTTGTTTTTAATAAATAAATAAAATATCATAATTTAAATATTATTTTCAAAAACTACGCGTTTAATATAGACATTACTTATTAATATTTGTTTTTAATAAATTAATAAACTAATATCATAATTTAAATATTATTTTTCAAAAACTAGCTGTTTAATATAGTCATTACTTAATAATATTTGTTTTTAATATATTAATAAATTAATATCTGTTGGCATTATGAGACAAGTATTGTCCTTGATGGAAAATCACATTGATAACAAATCATAGTGCAGAAGGATAGCAGCAAGGAATTGATGATCAGTCTACAAGTATGAAGAAAAATATATACACGCTGGTTCACTATATACCAAGTCGCGTATACAAGCAGGTTCACTATATACCAAGTCGCGTATACGCAGGTTCGCTATATACCAAGTCGCGTGTACACGCTGGTTGGCTTCAGTAAAAGTGCGTGTATGTGGAAAACTTATCTTTGGTCCACGACGGTTATTCCTTGGAAGTTGTGCCTATGGTTTTTGGACCTTGGTGTCTCGACGGACGTGTTGATCCCTAGTTTTGAAGATGATGGTATTGGATTTCTATGGTTTTGGCTCTTGGTATTGAACAAGGCCTAAGGCTATATAAGGAGAAGGAAATCATTAGGCAAGAGTATTTGAAAAAGTCTTGAATATCTGATGAAGTATTAGATCCAGTATGCAGGTTATTGGTTGATGATATATTGCTTGATCTGAGCTAAGGAGAGATCTCATCGGTTGATGGAGAACAAGATCTAAGGAGAGATCGGGATCAAATGGTTTGAAATGAACTATATTTATATGGTTGATTATGCGTATTTCTAGATCTGCATACTGACGCAATGTTATGTTCTGGGTATAACTGAAATCTGGTACAGCTGTAAGTTATGAAAAATTATTTTTAGATATGTACGCAGGTTGTCTTCAGTAAAACCGCGTGTATACACGGGTTGCCTTCATTGTAGTAGCGTATATCTTTTGGATCTTGATTTTTGGGTTGCAGCTGGGTCTGACTGTTATTGCAGAGTTCAGTAGTCTGCTCTGTGTTCTGGTGACTGGGTTTGACAGGGTTTTAGTGGTTCAGTGATTCAAAGATTAATGATGATAGTATTGGTTGTTTTATGCTTCAATGATTCGTGAATGAATCATGGTCTTCAGATTGTAATGTTGTGCTTCAGGAGTATCCAGTCTGAAAATTGACGAAAAGTGGTACCTGAAGGAAAGAAGATTGTAGGCCAGCACCTACGTACTAGTATCTTAGCTAGTACAAGAGCAAAGGGGGTTGGAGCTCCCTTCCAAGGAAGTTTGGAGAATGAGAGAAGGTTGAAGCCTTCTGCAGGTTGTAGCCTGCGTACTGGTATAAGGCTGCACCAGTACAAAAGATTGTAAACTGAAGTTCTTATTAAAGAAAGATAGAGATAACTTGCAGCAGGTGGTTTTCACCCACATTGGGTTTCCACCTTATATCATGGTGTTCATGTGTGTGGCTTTTGTGTGATGATCTGTTCTATTATACTGCATCCGTTTACTCTTAATATGATGAATAATGTCCTGATGCATTTAACTGAAGATAAACTAATTGAATTATAAGATTTATGGTTATACGCTGGTTTCTTTAGACACAGTAGCGTGTACACGCTGGTTCACTTAACTGAAGTAGCGTATATGTTTCTGAGCATTGAAAAAGTTTTATTGATCTGATAATACTGATTCACCCCCCCTCTCAGTATTATTTCCAACAATTGGTATCAGAGCAGGTCCTTCAGAGAAGCTTGATCGCTTGAAGGTAGATCGTTCATCATGAGCAACTACGAGAGAGAAGCATCAATCAGGCCACCGGTTTTTGATGGGACAAACTTCAATTATTGGAAGGTAAGAGTTACTGCCTATCTTCAATCTCTTGGTACAGAAGTTTGGGACATCGTAGAGACAGGCTACACCTTTCCTTCAGCTACTCCTACAGATGCAACCGAGAAAAAGAAATATGAAACAAATGCGAAAGCAGTCAATACTCTATTGGGATGTATATCTCAATCAGAATTCATGAAGGTAATGCACTATAAATCTGCAAAAGAAATATGGGACAAAATTGTCACGAGCTATGAAGGAGATGAACAGGTAAAGCGTGCTAAACTTCAAACTCTCAGGATTAAGTATGAGACTCTCAGAATGTATAATGATGAAAGTGTGGCTAACTATTTCCTTAGAGTAGATGAGATTGTTAATTGCTTGAAAAACTTGGGTGAAGAAATAAAAGAGGCTATTGTGGTTGAAAAGGTTCTAAGATCTTTGTCCCCCAAGTTTGAATCTAAAGTGTCTGCCATAGAAGAAAAGGAAAATCTGCAAATTCTTACTATGTCTCAGCTTCACGGGATTCTAACCGCTTATGAAATGAGAAGGGGAGGTCCATCAGACAGAAGAGAAGCTGCCTTCAAGGCTTCAGGCAAAGAAGAGTATTATGAAGCAAGTCACGTGCCAGAAGATGAAGAAGAGGAATCAAATTTTGTCAGAAATCTTCAAAGGGGTTCTGGAAGGTTCAGAGGTAAGTTACCTTTTAAATGCTTTACTTGTGGAAGAGTAGGTCATTATGCTGCCAGATGTCGTCACAAAAATAAGAATGACAAGGGAAAGGAACCTGTTAAATGGAACAAGAAACAAAATGAAAAGAAGAAAAGCTATTACACTCATGAAGATAGTGATGGTCTTTCAAATAGTGATGAAGATGAACAAGGTAATAGATATAAATTGTTAATGGCTTTTGAAGATGATGACTATATGGATGCTATAGATGTAGAAGGCTTTTGTGAAGAAATGAAAGATCTCAAAGTTTGCTTAGAAGAGAAGAGTGCTATTATTGATTCTCTACAATGTCAACTAGCTGAAAAGGAAAAACATCTTGAAAAATTGGAATGTGAGATTGTTTGTCTTAGAAAGGAGGTTGAGAAAACAAAAGCGATTAATCTTAAATTTGTTAAAGGATCTGAAACCTTGGATGAGATTATCAATGTGCAGCGATCTCCTCTGATCAAGACAGGTCTTGGATATAATGGAGAAACATCTCAAGCCTCTACCTCTAAAAGCTATCTTGATGCAGCAAGGGGAAGCGAGCAAAGGCCAAATAAAAGTCATCAGGTGAATCAGGGACAGTTTACCTCAAGAACAAATAAAGACCATCAAGAAATTCGGGGACAAACTGCCTTAAGGACAAACAAAAGCTACAATCAGCCTCAGGTAAAATCTTCCCAATTTGCTCCAAGAATGAATGTGAATAGAAGCTACAATCGATTGGATGATAGATCTGATTATCGCAGAAGTTTCTTTTATGGCCAATGCTTTTCTTGCCATAACTTCGGTCACAAAGCAGCTCAATGTGTTGCCTACAAGACAATCATGACTAGAGAAGCTCAAAAGCAAGGGAGAATGACTGGAACCATGAAAAGGACTTATAACAACTTTTCGGTTCTTGAAAATGAAGTTGAATGCTCCATTTGTAATAACTTTGGTCATGAAGAATCTGAATGCAGGAGCAGGTTCCGGAAGACAACTCAGAAGGAACAAACCTCAAATGTCAGAACATGGAGAATAAAGGAACCGCAACCAGAAAGATGTGGGATAGCCTTTTATGCAGAAGGTCAAGAAAGTCTATGGTACATTGACAGCAGATGTTCGAAGCATATGACAGGGGACAAAGAAAAGCTTGAGTCATATACCGCATTAGAAAAAGGGAAGAAAGTTTCTTTTGGAAACGATATCTCTGCAGCCATAAAAGGAAAAGGTGTTGCTCCATTGAAAGAGAAGGTCAAAGCTGGAAATGTTTTGTATGTTGATGGATTGAAGCATAATCTTCTGAGTGTCAGTCAGATGTGCGATCAAGGAACAGAAGTAATATTTAGATCAAATGGATGTTGTGTTCGTGACCTTGATACAGGTAAAACAGTGATCAAAGGAAGAAGGACTCCAAATAATCTATACATATTTGAAGAAGGACCACAACAATGCTATTTGAGCAAGGATGATGAACACTGGCTATGGCATCGAAGGTTGGGGCATCTAAGCTTTTCACAAATAAGGAAAGCATGCAAATATTAGGCAGTTCGTGGTCTTCCAGATATCAAAATTCCAGACAACACTATATGCAAATCTTGTCAGTTTGGAAAGCAAACCAGAACTAACTTTCCAGAGAAGGAAGGATCAGCCAACATACCTCTTGAGCTAGTCCATACAGATGTATGTGGTCCATTTAGGAAAAGGAAACCTCGAGGAGAAGAATATTTGATATTATTCATTGACGATTTCTCCAGGTTTGTCTGGTTAGGACTTATGAAGCACAAGGATGAAGCATTCGAAAAATTCAAATCCTTCAAAGCCTTGGTTGAAAATGAATCAGGACACAAAATTAAGTGCCTCAGATCTGACAGAGGTGGGGAGTTTACCTCAAATGAATTTTTCGATTTCTGTGAAGAACATGGGATAAGAAGAGAATTCTCTACAGCTAGAACTCCTCAACAAAATGGGGTTGTGGAAAGAATGAACAGAACAATCCAACAAATGGCTTGTGCTATGCTTGATGAATCAGGTACTCCCGCAACTTTCTGGGGTGAGGCTGCACATGCTACGGTTATTATTCTTAACAAAACAAATGTCCGAGTAAACAACACTCAAACACCTCATGAGCTCTGGAGTGGTGAGACTCCTTCAGTGAAGCATTTCAAAATCTTTGGGAGCAAATGTTATATTAAGAATACTGATGAGCAACTTGGAAAACTTGAACCAAGAGCAGATGAAGGCATTCTTCTTGGTTATTCTCCACACAGCAAAGCTTACAAGTGCTACAACAAAAGACTTGGCAGAATTGTTGACAACATTGATGTAGTGGTTGATGAGAAGGGATATATTCCTAGGCAAGTTCATCATGAAGACATTGAAGAAGATGAAGGCTACCCTCAAAGGCAGAATGATGAAGAAGAAGAACCTCAAGAAGAACCAGAGGAGCAGACAAGAATAGAAGAGAAGACTCCATCCAGATATGTTCAAAAGAATCATCCAGAATCTCAGATTGTGGGGCAGAAAGAAGCAGGAATACAAACAAGAAGAAGAATTGCAGAAGCTTCAAGCTATTTGGCATTACTCTCTTCCACTGAACCACAAAATGTGAAAGAGGCATGCAAAGATGAATGTTGGGTCAAAGCAATGGATGAAGAACTTGAGCAGATCGAAAAGAACAATACTTGGGAATTGGTTCCTAGACCAAAAGATAAAAATGTCATAGGGACTAAATGGGTCTTCAAAAATAAATTGAATGAAAATGGAGAAGTAATTAGAAACAAGGCCAGACTTGTTTGCAAAGGGTATGCGCAGCAAGAAGGAATAGATTTTGAAGAGACCTTTGCTCCTGTTGCAAGACTTGAGGCCATCCGAATGTTCCTTGCTCTCTCAAGCTTTCAAAACTTCAAGGTATTCCAAATGGACGTGAAATCAGCCTTTCTGAATGGAGACTTAGAAGAAGAAGTATATATTGAGCAGCCAGATGGTTTCATTCTTGGGAACGATCCAAACCTTGTATGCAGATTGAAAAAGGCTCTCTATGGTCTCAAACAAGCTCCAAGGGCTTGGTACTATCGTTTGGACAAATATCTTCACAAACAAGGTTTTTCAAAAGGATCAGCAGATAGCAATCTCTATATGAAAGTTGAAAATAACAAATTGCTAATACTTGTTGTGTATGTAGATGATATTATCTTTGGTAGCAATGAAGAGGCTATGAGTCAGAACTTTGCCTTGGTTATGCAGAAAGTTTCCCTGGGCAGTGGTCTCGACGGACGTGTTGATCCCTAGTTTTGAAGATGATGGTATTGGATTTCTATGGTTTTGGCTCTTGGTATTGAACAAGGCCTAAGGCTATATAAGGAGAAGGAAATCATTAGGCAAGAGTATCTGAAAAAGTCTTGAATATCTGATGAAGTATTAGATCCAGTATGCAGGTTATTGGTTGATGATGTATTGCTTGATCTGAGCTAAGGAGAGATCTCATCGGTTGATGGAGAACAAGATCTAAGGAGAGATCGGGATCAAATGGTTTGAAATGAACTATATTTATATGGTTGATTATGCATATTTCTAGATCTGCATACTGACGCAATGTTATGTTCTGGGTATAACTGAAATCTGGTACAGCTGTAAGTTATGAAAAATTATTTTTAGATCTGTACGCAGGTTGTCTTCAGTAAAACCGCGTGTATACGCGGGTTGCCTTCATTGTAGTAGCGTATATCTTTTGGATCTTGATTTTTGGGTTGCAGCTGGGTCTGACTGTTATTGCAGAGTTCAGTAGTCTGCTTTGTGTTCTGGTGACTGGGTTTGACAGGGTTTCAGTGGTTCAGTGATTCAAAGATTAATGATGATAGTATTGGTTGTTTTATGCTTCAATGATTCGTGAATGAATCATGGTCTTCAGATTGTAATGTTGTGCTTCAGGAGTATCCAGTCTGAAAATTGATGAAAAGTGGTACCTGAAGGAAAGAAGATTGTAGGCCAGCACCTACGTACTAGTATCTTAGCTAGTACAAGAGCAAAGGGGGTTGGAGCTCCCTTCCAAGGAAGTTTGGAGAACGAGAGAAGGTTGAAGCCTTCTGCAGGTTGTAGCCTGCGTACTGGTATAAGGCTGCACCAGTACAAAAGATTGTAAACTGAAGTTCTTATTAAAGAAAGATAGAGACAACTTGCAGCAGGTGGTTTTCACCCACATTGGGTTTCCACCTTATATCATGGTGTTCATGTGTGTGGCTTTTGTGTGATGATCTGTTCTGTTATACTGCATCTGTTTACTCTTAATATGATGAATAATGTCCTGATGCATTTAACTGAAGATAAACTAACTGAATTATAAGATTTATGGTTATACGCTGGTTTCTTTAGACACAGTAGCGTGTACACGCTGGTTCACTTAACTGAAGTAGCGTATATGTTTCTGAGCATTGAAAAAGTTTTATTGATCTGATAATACTGATTCACCCCCCCTCTCAGTATTATTTCCAACAATATCATAATTTAAGTATTATTGTTCAAATATAGCCGTTACTGGAAAAATTTTGGTCTCTACATTGCTCTCTATTTAAGCCTTTGCCATGGTCAGCCTCTTCATCTGGTCCTGATAATAAACCACACTTGTTGGTTCAAAACATGTCGGGTTTAAATTTAAAATTTATTAGACACTAAATATAATATATTTAATACTTATTAAAACCCTATATAATGTAATAAAAATTTATTAAAAGCCTATATAATGTAATAGAAACATTAAAAAAAAGAGACATAAAGTGAAATATGACCCTAAAAAACTCTATTACCCTAAAAAGTCAAAATGAGTAATAAGTGAATATTATTTTAAAATATTTTAATATCTATATAAATATTCATTATATACAAAAATTAGAATTAGAATTTTTATGATTAAATATATAAATAAATATAGTATTTTTTTTTAATAAATATTGGATTATATGTATATATATTTTAAATATGATAATGATAATGACAATGATAATAAGTTACTAATAAAGTAAGGGCAGGAATCCAAGTGTTGCTTATTTTTCACCCATCGCCCCTATTCAGATTGTTCACATGTTTCTCAATTTCAATGTCTTCCAACTTCTGATGATGGAAGTGGTCAATCTTGGCAATGACTTGCCACTCTTCAATACAAATGTGGTGTTTAATTTTTTCCACATGTTCAGCTAAAGCTAAAGAGCAGGATCAACTATGCTTGATGTGGTTGATGCTCTTGAATGTCCTACATGAGAATGAGATTAAGTAAACAACTTTCATATTTTTAGGGTCCATTTAGAAGTGGACCCTAAAAACTAAAAATATGAAAGGTGTTTACTTAATCCCATGCTTATGTGGGACATTCTACATTGGAGAGATTGGTTTCTCCCTCAAACAGAGAATTCAAGAGCATGCAATTGACATTAAGCATAGCCGGTCCTACTCTTTAGCCAATATTGACCATTCCCATCATCGAAAATTTTGTGAAAGTAATGGAAATTGAGAAACAGAGAAACAATCTAAACATAAGTATAGGGGGTTTACGCAGTGCATTATATTAGATATCATTTTTGGGATTCAACTGCGCTAAGTAAGTCATTCACGTATGACCATTTCCATGAGAGGTAGTCGTAAGTGACCAATTTCTCATGATTTGAATAGTTCAATTAGCACTCATTGCATCAGGTGATGCTCACAAGGGTGAAGAAGTGGGATTGAAACTGGTGAAATAAATCACATAGCGTCAATCATCACTTTCGGGGCTTGCACCCGGTAACCAGGACTTCCCGGGAGGTCACCCATCCCAGATCTCCTCTGGCTCAAGCGCGCTTAACTGTGGAGTTTTCCCCACAATCAAGCCCACTTAGCTTGCTACCCCATTTGCAAAACCTTAGCAAGTATTGTGCCTCATGAACCATTCAAGTAGAGATCCCTTCACTCGTTTTGAATTTAAGTATAGGGGGTTTACGCAGTGCATTGTATTAGATATCATTTTTGGGATTCAACTGCGTTAAGTAAGTCATTCACATATGACCATTTCCATGAGAGGTAGTCGTAAGTGACCAATTTCTCATGATTTGAATAGTTCACTTAGCACTCATTGCATCAGGGGATGCTCACAAGGGTGAAGAAGTGGGATTGAAACTGGTGAAATAAATCACATAGCGTCAATCATCACTTCCGGGGCTTGCACCCGGTAACCAGGACTTCCCGGGAAGTCACCCATCCTAGATCTCCTCTGGCTCAAGCGCACTTTTTTTTTTCTCACACATTAGTTTTTAAATTTTTTTCCTAAAATTTAAAATATATGTAATGCTTATAATATTTATGTAATAATATATATAGCTATAATCCAAAATTTATACACAAAAAATATTATATTATATTTATTTAATCATATAAATTATAATTCTTTTATTTATAGATAAGAAATATTTATATAGATATAAAAATATTTGAAGATAATATATTTATTATTATTATTATTTTTAGGATTATATTTCATTCTAAGTCTTTTGTTGTGCCAAGATGCACTCTCCAATCCAGTATGGAATAAATGTTGTAATGTATTGTCCTGTAAACATTTTGACTCTATCAAATTACATAAAAATAAATAAAAATATAAATATAAAAATAAAATTAATAATGTGATTTTTTTTAGTTGGTGAAAATAAAATAAAATAATAAAAAGAAAGGTTAAAATAAAAATAACTTCATGTTATTGACCCATGGTATTCATGTGGAATATAGCCTCTTTAAAGTGGGAAATTAAACCAGCTTAGATCCATCTCTTAACTACCAAGTGCTGGAAGGGATCAAATCTCTTTTGATGCAAACCTCTTTTCGAGTGAAAAGAAATTTGATCTCTCCTCGTAGATCCAGAGTTAAGATAGATCTAGGTTGATTAATATGTTTTGAATAAGTATTAAATGTATGATATTTATTGCTTAATAAATTTTAAATTTATATTGTATTCTATTATTTTGAATTTAAAATCATCTATTAATTCCCATATCTCTAATATTTTTGAATAATTAATAAATAATTTTTATTAATTAATATTAAACAAATATTTAAATGTTACAAAATTTCCATATCTCTAATATTTTAGAATAATTAATAAATAATCTTTATTAGTTAATATTAAATAAAATATAGACGTTACAAAATATTTTAATATATATTTTTAGGGTTTATTCATTTGAAAAATTCTTAATTTTGATTTTCTCTATCTTATGGGTTGGTTTTCCTGTTGATTTTTTTTGCATGTCTACAATTTTTAATCCCTTGGATAGATTATATTCTCCATCTATGTGTTGATGATGAACCACATTGGTTGGTTCGAAACTTCCACCCAACAAATTGTTATGTGATTAATTCAAAAGAACTATTTCTATGCTATTAGTTTCTTAAAATAAGTGAATTTGCACCACACCTTATGTAAATTTGGTGTTTCACTGAGTAATTAGCATTCCAAGCTTGTTCTATACTTTCGGTGATGAGAAGATTGATAGATTTTAGAGTGGGGTTCAACTTGAATGTTCTTTTATTAGTAATTATATTTTTTTTTATCAAATTAAGAACAAAAATTATTCAAGAAATATTTACAAATAAGAATTCAAATTAAGGAAATCTATCTTAACTCTAGATTTATTATGTGTCTATTAAATTAAATCTCCTAGGGTGTAAATCTATTTTTTAATAAATAAATAAAAAATCACCTAAAAGGACTTGATTTCTCTTTACACATGACAAATCTAGAATTAAAATGGATTTATGCTAGTTCTTTATGCCTTAATGTGAGTTTGCCATGTCTAAGCTCCATGTTGAGCATGCAAGGTATTACACTTTCCCTCATAGTGAACAACACCATTGAAATGAAATGTTTTAATCATAATTTTTGTTTTGTTATATATATATATAAAGAAAGAAAGATGTATTAAAATTTTACTTATTGTGGACATTGAAATATTTTATTTATGGTCGAAATTTCAACTCCATATTAAGCGCTAACACAATTACACATCACCTATATATATATATAAAATGTTGATAGGTGTTTCTGTTGAGAAATCTAGGGTAGTTGGATTAGGTGATTTCTCTTAAATTAATAACAACTTGTGATGTGTTTTTACTTTACTTGATTAGCTTCTTCTTTCACTTGTTTATTATTAGTGTTCTTACAGTCAAACAACTACCAAATAATAAAGAACAATGAGACAAGAGGACACAAGATATAGGTTATCATCCAAGGCCAAAACCTCTCCTCTTGAGAGAAAAACAAGCAAGAACTCTTCTCTTCTTATGTAACTTCAATTGACAAATTCCAAGACCCATGACCCTTGACTAAGGCCCCTCCACGACTAAGTAAAAGTTTCCCCCTTAAGTACTTTCTTAACCAAGTCAAATTTTCCTTCCAATAACTTCCACTTCACCTTTGACCAAGATTTTGGACCTGCAATTTTGACTGCAATTTTTGGTGCTTGCTACAGAAGCCCTAGGTGACACGTGTGAGAGAATTATGGTGATTTAGTCCTTCTCTCTCCTTCACTTGAGATAATTTCTCCTCCTTATAAGTTCGTCTTGCAAGGGAGACTTCCTTTTGACCTAAAACTTGGCTCTTGTTGATGACTGCAATTTTGATTCGCTAGAACTTCAAAATTCCCTAGCTCCTTCTCGCGCGTGTGAGAGTGATAACCCAAAAACAATCCAAAATCGTTCGATTTTCTTCTCTTTCTGCTTCCTCCTTCTTTGCTTGGATATGAGGTTTCTTCTTGTATTCTTATCGAACTTCTATGATCCGATTGAATGTCTTTGAATGAGGCCAAGTATCCTTCTTTATAGACTTCTTGTTCTAGCTTATAGGCCAGTTTGTCCTTGTTTCTAGGTTGACTTGACACTTGTATAGGCCGACTTGTTTTCACTTTGACAAGGTCTTGGAGGGTCTTTGACTTTATTTTTGACTCAACTAAATTTTCTTTTACAATATGTAACATGCCTAAGAGGGTCTTCCATACATGACAATGACTCAATTGACTTGTAGACTCAATGACAAACCCTATAAGCACTCAGTGGGTGCTTGACCTATAAAATAAATAACCTTGAGCATGAAACCCATGTTTCAAGAACAAAAATAATAAATGTATTTTTCTCTTTATAATAAATAAATAAAATCATGGTTACAAATTTCATTATGAAAACCAAACCTAGTTACTTATTTCAACACTCCCTCTTAACTAGGGAGGTATTCATAATCCATACAAGGTACTTGGACATTCTCAAACTGAAGAATTCCCATAAGAAGAGTTAGATTGGTAAGCCATCTCATATGCTACTTCCTTAGCTTATGCCACTCATCATACCAACTAGCATTGTCACATAGCAAGGCCTTGACTAACAACTCTATCTCTCCACAACATTAGAGCACAATGCTGGCGAGACCAATGACTGACAAACACCATCATCATTGCCTCTCAAGGCACATACCCCACCCGGGTGTTCACAGGGTATGTCCTTTTAGGACAATTTCTATCTTGGAAAAACACATTCTCAAGGAATTTCCTTCTCAACTACTCTTACATCTTGGATTCCCTATCACATCCTCAATGAGTATAAGGATAAACCTCAGATGCTTACCCAATCCTCCATTCTTTCTTCACAATACGAAGACAAGAATGATGTGTCTATATGTCCCTCTCAACTCGGGAAGATATAGTCATTCCTATAAAAGGAAGATACCCAAGCTCCTTCTAATCTAGGGACTTGTCCAAGCTCCCTCTTAAGTAAGGACTTGATTCCAAGCTCCCTCTTAACTAGGGACTTGTTTCCAACAACAACTCTTTGTTCTTTGGTGGAGATCATGGTACCTTCAGCTACTTGTATAACTCCTCCTTTTGATGTCATGAATTTCATCTTCATCATTATGGAGCCTTTATCTTCTAGTTTTTCTTCGTAGGGCATCAACCATCCATCACTTTCCTTCATGAACCATATCAGTCATGTCATCCTTCTCTTGATCAAAAAGTGATCTTTTAGTCTACATCTAAATTTTCTTCATTCAACTACCTTTTCCATGTGTTTATTTGGGGTAACATCGGATGTGCTCTAGCCAAGAAAATTGGTGGAGAGGCTAAAGCACATGAGATCTCCAAGACCCAAAAATGGTTTGGGTAGAATCTAACTGGTTTGGGAGATATTAAAATAATTAATATTTTTAATGGAGTTCCTAAGTCTAAACTTCGGAAAAATAAAATATTAATGGGTATTAATATAAAATTGGGTTATAAGGGTCCAAAAGTCATGGATCAAACCAAATCCAATCTTAGCTGTTGATTAGATATTTAATCTCGACTGTTGATGGACCAACTAGAAAAGTATAAGAGGAGGCTTGAGGGTCAGTTGGAGAACACACTAAGAGAGATCAAGAACTCGATTTTATGGGGCAGGGTTTGCTGAGAAAATTGAATGAATGATTAGAGTTGCAGCTGAGGGGAAGTGAATACATAGCAGAGAGGCAAAGTTAGCACCGGGAGGATCAACATAGAAGCCGGGAGAGGTTGACACAGAGCCAACTAGAGGCCGCACAGAGCTAGCCAAAGGCCACACAGAGGCATCCAGGAGTTGCGCAGAGCCAGAGAGGGCTAATGTGTGAGATGCAAAGGCTCCAGAGGCTGATGCAGAGCCTAGAGAGGCTGACGTTGGGCCAGAGAGATTGACACTGGACCAGAGAGGCTGACTCAGGGCCTAGACGCAGCGCTGAGAGATTTTTCGTGGTACAGACTGGAGCTGGAGATATGGATGGGGTGACACAGTCCCTATCAGAGTGACACAGAGCAGTAGAAGATGCATTGTTGCTGTGGGATCATTCATCCAGTGATTTAGCCAGAATATTTGTCTCTGACTAAAAGGTACTACTACCGAGGGCATTCTCTATTGGGTGAGCCATTTTGGGCACCTAGGTTGTATTCTGAAACTGCATAATAATAAAACCCTCTGAATAGCTACACAAGTTTTCCCACATTGGGTTTTTGTGGGGACATTAGTCCAAAAACAACACTGTCACTTGTGTGATCATTTACTTTTAATTGATGATATGTATGTGTTGATATTGTACTTGTATTTATTTTCAGTATTTACATGGTAAATAACTTGTTAAGTAATTGAAGAAGTAGGAAGAAATAAATCATATAGTACAGGAAGAATCTCTAACGGGTTAAACTTAGAAATTCCAACACCAAGTCATGTTATTTTGGGGATTTCCCATCCATTCTTGGTTGTAGGTGACATCTACAACTCTCTTTCAGTAGCCCTGTTTCAACCCAACCAAATGTTGTTCAAAAAATAAAATGAAACTCCAATCAAAGTTACCTTTTACGGTGGCCTTTCATCATGACATTTGCTTGCTTGCAACATCAACATCCTGCACATTCATAAACACATCTCCAAGACATTCAATGCCAAGGGTCTCCTTCCTTTGCAGACTTTATTAGAGTCTTCATGCCTTCTCCATGGAGATGTCCTAGCCAATTCTTATAGCCATCAAATGTTGATTATCTTATGTGACTATAGTTTCATCTTTCATGAACTCTTCTTCCCTTCTTCACATATTGCTTCCCAAGAACTTCTATACATACTTCCTTCATCTTTGTCAACCACCTCATATTCCATATGAGGACATATTATGTTGATTTCATCTTGTAAATATGTGAACTAGCTCAAGACATATTCCTTCATGCATCTTACCAAAGGAAGAGTTTCTTCTTTTTTGATCATGCTCATGGGTTAGAGCATTTATCCATACTATCTACAACTATATGATGACATGACATAAACTATCAAATGTATACATATCTCTTGGTCATCTAGACTTCCATCGAAAACTTTCTTTCTTTTGCTTGAAAGTTCTTCAACCATTTGACATGTTGCTCTCCTTTGTCACCATACCATCTTCTTTCTAAACCATAGATCCCACACAAGGTGGAATGATCAATGAGATACTTGCTTCTCCCAAGTAAAGGTGAACCTTCTAATGAAGATTCCAACAAAGGATCTTGATTATCCTTATCCTGTAAATACTCCGTTCTAATGATGATGATGTATGATGAATTCTTTTTATCTTCTATCATGCTAGATGACTTTCTTTCAACCATATATACTACTTATGCTTTCAATGAGGTTACCAAGAGCTACTTCCTTTCTATGATGACTACTACATCCATGTAGACTTCTATTTCAACTATCCTTTCAAGCTTCTATAATGATGTCATGAGCTCTTGCTTCAATCGTATGCTTCTAATATGATGTCATCTCCTAATATGATGCATCCTATCATACTTACAATACTTTCTACCATGATAGCTATCTTTTACAAAAATTGAAAAGAACTTACTGAAGGAGATTATCTCTGTCATAGTAGAGATCTTTCACTTCCTCCTACTTTGATTTCTTCTTCCCAAGTTATTCCACTTCTTCAGTGACATGGGCTTCGTTCCTTTCTTTCCTTTCCTTGTTGTCCTTCTTGAGTTTCAGACAATCTCTCTTGAAATGCCCATATTCCTAACAACCATAACATTAGATATTTGACATCGATTTTCTTCTTTTTTGGAAGACCATACTTCCCAAACTTTCCTTTTCTCCTAGCCATGGTAGCAAATGCTTGAACTTGTTTGCTTGTTCCTACATTGATTTTTGCCTTCAACCTGGTTTCTTCAATCTTACACAATGATCAAAGTTCACTAAATGGGGTGGCTTCCTTCTTTCCATAGATGCTTGATACAAAAACACCCCATTCATCAGCAATGCATTGAGCACCACAATGGTCATCTCTTTGCTAGGCATTATTTCCCCCAAATGTTGTAGTTGGTCTCATATTTGTGACACCATCATAAGATATGAGGCTATCCCTTCTTCCTTTGATACCTTCATCTTATATAGCTCAATTCTCAAAGATATCACTTCTCCTGCAGTTCTTATGGAGAATAATTCTACCAACTTGTCATAGATGTCTTTAGACTTCTCCAATTTTGCTACATAAGGGATGAGAGAATCCTTGATTGATTCTCTAATGATTCTTTGAGCCCTTATTTCCCTCTTCATATATTTTGCTAAATCTTGAACTTCTTCTTTTGGTGGTTCGACGATTAAACCCTTAACATGTCCAATGAATTCATTTTCTATGAGGATCAAATCTGTCCTCTTCTTCCATGCAAGGAAATTTGATGACCCAACCAACTTATTTCTCTCCTTGTAGAATGAAGTCATTTTGATAGTAGATTTAGTCATAGATATAAGGACACTTAATTGTCAAGTGAAGATGATCCTTTTATGGTGATACCTTCAACTTGACTCCTTCTTGATTTTGATGATGATGTTTGCTTCCTTGAAGATGACAATGATTTTTAGATATGTCCTTCTTCAAATATGTTTGTGATGTGATCCTTTATTTAGAGAGAGCGAGATCACCTTGATTCTTTTGATGATGATGAAAATGCTTTTTTTTTTTGAGTGGAGGTGGGGTCATTAAGATCTTCTTCTCCTTGAGATGATGATTGTAAAATGTGTGAGCTTCCCAAGAATGCTTCAAGCATGGAACCCTTCTTTCAATGAGCTAGGGTTTTGAGGTCTTCTATGATATTCCTTAGTTCCTTCCTTAATACTCCTTATATTGTTAAGCCCTTATTAATCCCTTCTTGATGGTTCGATGCCTTGACCTTTCTTTATATTCCCTTTGATGGTCCTTCTTCAAGCTGCCTTTCCTTGTCTTGTCACCTTAGCTCTAATACCTTGTTGATAAATCTAGGGCATCTGGATTAGGCGATTTCTCTTAAATTAATAATTGCTTGTGATTTTACTTAACTTGATTAACTTATTTTTTCACATGTTTATTATTAGTGTTGTTATCATCAAACAACTACCAAATAATAAATATCAATGAGACAAGAGGGCGCAAGATATAGGCTACTAGCCAGGGCCAAAACCTCTCCTCTTGAGAGGAAAACTCACAAGAACTCTTCTCTTCTTATAGAAATTCAATTGACGAATTCCAATACCTATAACCCTTCATCAAGACCCCTTCAAGACTAAGTCAAAATTTCTCCTTGAAGTACTTTATTAACCAAGTCACATTTTCCTTCCAACATATTCCACTTCACCTTTGACCAAGATTTTAGACCTGCAACTTTGATTGCAATCTTCGGCCCCTGCTGTAGAAACCCTAGGTGATGCATGTGAGAGAATTATGGTGATTTAGTCCTTCTCTTTGCTCCGATTGAGATGATTTCTCATCCTTATTAATTTGGCTTACAAGGGAGACTTCCTTTTGACCCAAAACTTGACTCTTTTTGATGATTGAAATTTTGATTTGTTGCAACTTCAGAATTCCCTAGCTCCTTTTTGCACGTGTGAGAGTGATGACCTAAAAACAATCCAAAATCATTCAATTTTATTCTCTTTATGCTCCCTCCTTCTTCACTTGGATATGAGGATTCTTTTTGTCTTCTTATCGAACTTCTGTGATCTAATTGGATGTCTTTGAATGAGGCTGAGTACCCTTATTTATAGACTTCTTGTTCTAGCTTATAGGCTAACTTATGCTTGTCTCTAGGCTGACTTGTCACTTGTATAGGCTCACTTGTTGTTTGCACTTTGACAAGGTCTTGGAGGGTCTTTGAATCTATTTTTTACTCAACTAAATTTAATTATAGAACATGTAACATGCCTAAGAGGGTCTTCCATACATGACAATTACTCAATTGACTTGTCGACTCAATGAAAAGCCCCAGAAGCACTCAATGGGTGCTTGAACTATAAAACAAATAACCTGGAGCATGAAACCCATGCCTCAAGAACATCAATAATAAATTTATCTCTCTTTCCAATAAATACATAAAATCACGGCTATAAATGTCATTACAAAGACAAAACCTAGTTACACATTTCAACACTTTCTACATCCCATTATAATAATGAGTGGACTTAATGGTTAAGAGCATTTGCTTCTTCATAAGAGATCACATGTTCAAATCCAAAGGGGGTAGAGTATGTACACCTCCACATACTTGCAGTGAAATCGTTGCATAGATGTGGGTCCTTTATCTCACAAACAAGGGGCCTTATACAACAATTTGGTGTCTAGCTTGGTCGTGACCTTGAAATTAAATTATTATTATTATTTAATGACAACAAAATTACATTTTGTAGATGCTGAAGCGCATATCCAATAGCAGGTCAAAGAATGTTGTTCAAAAGAAAAATAACCAGAAAGAAAATAATGTACATTTGGGGAGAAAATTATACTTTTCTCCCTTTTTTCTTCTCGACCTTTCGCCACTCCCCTTGAGTCGGCAAGGACGAAAACAATACGAGTGAAGTGTCCTCCACAGGGCAAGGATTATCCTTGTCTGAATCTAAGTGGTTTGAAGTATGATGTCTTTTGGCTCCGCTGGTATCCATTGTGTTTGGTATCTTTTCCGACAAAGAGTCCATCAGATCATGTGATACAAATTCCTCAGTTTCTGGTTCCTTGTGTGTCTGATTGTTCTCTTTGGGAATGGGGTGTTCCTTTTCCTTATCTTCCTCCTCAATAGGGACATCATCAGGGTCTGGTGGAGGGAATTGCCATCCCTTGGGCTATTTTCCTACTTTCTTCTTCCTACGCGTATCTTTTTTGGCTTCTGGGCATGTATTTTGAAGATGCCCTGTTTGGCGGAAAATTCTGCATCTAAATGTAGTATTTTCATAATCTAGTATATGGGTCCAGCATCTTTGTTTATACTTTAGTTGTATTTGGTCTGGTAGTCCTTTGCTAAGATCTACTTCCACACACATGCGTGCAAATGTGTAGATTCCTTCCTCTGTTCTTTCTGTATCCATTTTAATGAATCGCCCAATGGTGTTGCCTATACCAGATAGGACTTGAGGGCTCCAGAAATGTAGTGGTAGGTTGTGAAGACGAACCCAAACCGGCATCCGAGATACAACCATTGTATTTGGATCAAATTCTGGGAACCATGGAGTAATGAAGAGACCCGTGGATCCCATGAACCATGGTCCTTCCCTCATAATGATGTCTCTTTCCTCTGCTGTACGAAATTTTACAATGAAGAACCCTTTGGAACAGAGATGAATGTCACATAAATTGGTCCAGGTTTTGAAGACCCAAAGGAAAAGGTCCATAGATTTGGGCCAAAAACAGTTGAATCTGCAAATTAATGCTTGTTTTTCAAAAGAAGAACAATACTCGTCTGTTTCTGGTGTATCCATATTTAATTCTGGGGTGTAACTCAGTTGTTCCACAATGTATGGGGCGGATGCTGTGCCAACTTGTTTTGTTGATGTTGTAGCTGGTTTATTTCCTTCAAGAATGTCTTTGAAGGATAACCCTGCACTTTTTTGCTTTTGATGTGTTTCTGGGATTTTTGTTGTGCTGCTTCCTATGCCACTGCCTAAAGGATTTGTTTTGCGATGGTCTGTCGTGCCTCCCCTTAGCCGCAGGTTGAGAGTGATGGTAGACTCAGGTAAGATTTTGTAATCCATAAGAGATTTGTAGTCTTGGAGTACTCTGCCTCCAAAGATCAAAACCTGTGATCCTGTAGGATAACTAGTATGCTGGAAGATGCTGTTCTTCAAAAGTTGTACTGATTTGGTTACCTGTACCCAAACCAGATGTGTCCTCCTAGAAGGGGTTTTTATAAAAACTTGAAAGGGAAGAGGGTTTACCAACGATTCAGGTTCTGGTTTTGTCTGAGAGTAAATTTTCCCATCTGCATCAGATTCGCCGCACATCTTTGTATTCCCAGAGATTTCCTTCCGAGTACATTGAGTAAATGCTGAGGGGGTGAGATCTGGTCCCGGCTGAGTTGCTCCAGATGCCGGATGACCTTGATCCATTGCCCAGGACGTCCTGTTCCATACCGCTAGATCTTCGCTTTTCAGCTTGCCTTTCAGACCTTCTTCTACTTGTGGGTCAGGATAGGGTATTATTTCGACACTTATTTGCCCCTAGATCTGAACTTTCGGTGGGCAGATCAGTCCTCTGTGTACCAGATTTATTAGATCGTTTACAGATTTGAGGGTTTTTTCACCTTTCTTGGCATGATCGGTTGACCCAGATCCATACAATGCCCAACTGAAGCGTAGATCCACAGTGACATGCATCTTCAGGTTGGCCTGGATAAATCCCTTCTTGTCCTTGAGGTCAAGTTTCCTCAGAATCCCGTCCTTCTTCTTAGCCTTGGAGTCACTCCCTCTGCAGTCCCTGCCCTTGGTGACGACGCCAGTCCGCACTGCAACAACGAAAGCATGGTTATCCTCAAGGGCGTACAGGTTGCATGCGTTGTTTGCATCAGATCTAAGCTTCTTCTCTGGTAGAGGTGGGGTTGCAGGGTACCAGAACTAGCTGGGAGAGGAGACGAGCTGCACTCTAGATCCGATGGCTATCCAATCTGCGTGAAGGGGCATCAATGGCAAAGCTTGTGGATTGTGGACCGAGGCGCTGCCGCCAAGCGTTGCTGCGTCTGTGTATACTGAAGCCATCCGTTGCTCTCCACCACAATTCGTATCATTCTGCTTATATATATATATATATATATAGATAGATAGATAGCTATGTGTGTGCGTGTGCGTTGGGTATATATATGGGGTAATAATAATAATAATAATATATATATATATATATATATATATATATATAAATAAATAAATATATATATATATATATATATATATATATATATATATATAATTACCCAATATATATAGAGTTAATTATTATTATTATTATTATTATTTTTTAAATTAAGGTGGGCATTGAAATATTTCATTTATGGTAAACATTGAATTTTTTGTTTGTTTGTTAATGTAACAAATTTTTAAATACCATATGTTAACTCCATGTTGAGCATAGAAAGTACATATCTCTCCATCATATTGAGCTATATAAAGCACATTTTGGTGCAATAAACTCATGTATCTTCATTTTACACACGAAGAAAAAAATTGGCATTCTTGAATTGGAATCAATGAAAATTCCCCAAAAGTTTAGTGTGATTTTGAGGTAATAGTGAAACACAAACAATTAAGCAATTTGGAAATGAACATGCCAAAGCACTATGCTGACTCAAGTTTGCAGTAGACACATGCAAACAAGGTGGACATGTAATGCAACATAAAGTTTTTGACGTAGCACATAAAATCAAGCAAGCATTCACTACGTCCAATTTCATCAACATCAAATTCAAGCTTGTTCACCAGTAAAGCATGTTAACTAGATATCAAGGAAACAATTGGAACTAGTCATCCTCAATCCGCATTTGGAACTTAACACATTAGTCAGCATGAAGATTGAGTCCAATTTAAACCTAGGAAGCGATGTAAATTTAAAGGTGCTAGGTTAGCTAGTCTAGTTAGACAATGAACTCGCAAGCGATGTGTTGTAATGAGCATGCATCGTTGATTTGGTGTTCTTGCACCAATAGTTTGTTATAGGACAACATGTCATGATTTGTGTTATAATATTGGTTTGCAACCCAAGTACATTTATGATCTTTGAGAACTATGCATGTTTTAATCAAGTTGTAGAGTTTGAATCACATATACAATATTAAGTTGTTGTAATTTTATATATATTTGAGGCTATGGTTTTCTAGTTTCATATAATTAGTTATGTATGTAATTACACAATAGAAAAATTCATAGGGTTGATCATAGAGTTTCTTGCGATTAATAATAGAAAGTTTTTCTCATCCATACAATTTGTATCTAATTTATAGTGTTAAATCTTTGTGTTATTAACCTTGAGCTTTGAAATTCTATGTTGAGTATATCAAAGAAAAGTTAATTGTCCAAATATTAGAACAATTTAATTTTTTAATATGGTATTAGAGCATGCTGAATTGGTCTTGGAAATTTGAAAGCATAGTCTTGTTATGGTTTAAAATTTTCTGTATAAGTTATACATATTAGTCATATAAATTTGTAAAGTTCAAAGTTGACAAGAAGCCAACATGGTCTTTCAAAAATTATATACATAGTAACATGAAGTGAGCATGAGACTATAGAAAGAATTAGAACATAAGAGGATGTGCTCATAATTTGCTTCAACACTATTAAATATTATTATAAATATTATGTTTCTTAATATGAAGCTTGACAGGAAAAACATGGGATCTAAAATTACAAGATCCATATAAAGTTAAACCCATGAAGTATACAATTTTTTAAGTTGGTTGAAGGTCAATATGAGTTTCAAAGACAATGTTGAATTGCTAAAAGGAAAAAGTTTATGGTGAAGATCATATGTACATGTATATTTGTGTAGCTTGAATGATTGTGTGGAGTGTTATCCTCCCCACCCAAGTTCTATTTTGATATAAAGTCACATGAAAAAACTTTGAACTTCTATAAAATCCACTTTACCCTAGGTATCATCCTCAAAATGAAAGGATGTGCTTGATGGGTTTCCTTGGGAAATGCATAACACAAGACATTAAAAGAAAGAAAATAAAAGATGACATGTGCACCTTAGGAATGTTTGTAGGAGATCAAATACTATAAATTAGAAGCGCTGAAGAATCACAATATGTTCACTCTAAGGATTTGCATGAGACTTCAAACCATCCAAGGCATTCAACTTTATGCATTGAAAATTAAGGTAAGAGTCCACTAATAACATCATTGCACATATTCAATCAATTCCTTTCTATTGGGAAAAGGTGGAAGAGGAAAAAATTCTTACACTACCAATAATTTAGCTCACTAATGCATATCAACCTTTTGTCATCATTATAAGCCAAATCTATCATTAATCATAGATCCACCATATCCTACAAGGTGAATCCTAAAAGAGAATTAGATTTTTCTGTGTAGCTTAACACAATGCAAAGACTAGCCTAGATCCATCTTAACTATAGATCTACCAAGCGTTGAGAATGATCAAATCTCTTGAGTTGCAAACCTCTTTTAGAGTGAAAAGAGATTTGATCCCTCTCGACACTTGGTAGATCCAAAGTTAAGATGGATTTAGGCTAGTTAATATGATATTATTACATTATATATTTTTAAAATAAGTATTAAATACATTATATTTATTGTTTAATAAAATTTAAATTTATATTATATTATTCTTTTGAACTAACAATCATCTATTAATTCCCATATCTATAATATTTTTGAATAATTAATAATTATTAATTAATATTAACTAAATATTTAAAGGCTACAAAATTTCCATATCTCTAATATTTTTGAATAATTAATAAGTAGTATTTTTTTTCCCCTTGGAAAAATCATAATTTTATTCATGAGGCAAATTTACATGTTGTAGATGCTAAAACGCATATGCATATGAGCTGTTCCTATTACAGGACACAAAAAAATAAATAATTACAGCTAGCCTATTCTTTTCTGCCTTTCTTCTTTTCCACTTTTCGCCAACCACCATTGTTGGGAGTGGATGTTACAATGGCCAACTGATTTTCATTTGTGTTTATTCAGTATTCTTTTTCAGAGTTAGATCCTTCTGATCCATGAGCTCATTTGTTGCCACTTACTTCTATTTGTGTCTCTTGTTGTTGTAGTGGGTTGTAGGGCCCCAGGTTGTAGGGATTGGTGTGGTTTTTCTCTTCCATTTGAGTGTTGTTTTGGTCCTTTTGAGTATCTGATTCTGCCTTGTTTCTTGTTGTTTCTACTTCTTCTTCCAGAGGTTCTGTATACTGCCACCCTTTTGGATTTTTTTGTTGCTTTTTATTCCATTTGGGGTCTTTTTTGGCTTGTGGACAGGCATTATGTAGGTGTCCTATTTGTAAACATCCATGACATCGAAAAGTTGTATTTTCGTAGTCTAATGGTTGTATCCACTGTGTACTCTTGAAGTTCAATGCAATACTTTCTAGTAGTCCCTGACTCAGATCTACTTCTACGCATATCCTGGCAAAAGTAAATATTCCCCTTGTAAGTTTGTCCTCATCAATCTTTAGGAACTTCCCTAGGGAGTTCCCAATGGTAATTAAAACATTATGATGCTAGAAGTGTAGTGGAAGGTTGTGCAACTTGACCCAAACTGGCATTTTTGATACCACCATAGTGTTGGCATCGAACTCTAGGAACCAAAGGGTCATGAAGAGACTAGCATTGCCCCAGAACCATGGACCCTTGTTAAGGATGTGTTCCCGTTCTTGTGCTGTGTTAAATCTAACTATGAAAAACCCTTTGGGGCATAGGTATATTTCACATTTAGGTGACCATGCATCAAATATCCATTGGTGCAAAACATCAGATTTCAGCCAAAAACCATTAAACCTACATATTACTGTTGGAAATAATACTGAGAGGGGGGGGGGTGAATCAATATTATCAAATCAATATAACTTTTTCATTTCCATATTAAGATTCATATACGCTACTTCAGTTAAGGCAAACCGCGTGTATATGCAACTGTGTGTAATGCAACAAGCATAAACTTATGATTCAGTTAGTTGATCCTTAATGAGTGCATCAGAACATTATTAACCATATGAACAGTAAACAGGAGCAGTAAAATAGAATAGATCATCACACACAAGAAGCACACATGAACACCATGATGTAAGGTGGAAACCCAATGTCGTTGAAAACCACCTGCTACAAGTCGTCTCAATCTTCTTTTTAATAAGAAACTTATTTTACAATTGTTCTGTACTGGTGCAGTCTTATACCAGTACACAAGCTTCTACCTGCAGAAGGCTACAACCTTCTCTCGTTCTCTAGACTCTCCTGGAAGGGAGCTACAACCCCCTTAGCTCTTGTACTAGCCGATCCATTTACTAGTACGTAGGTTCCGGCCTACTGAAATGTTCCAACCTTTACTCATTTTCCAGCTGCTACTAGAAGGGAGCTACCGCCCCCTTAGCTCTTGTACTAGCTAATGTACTAGTACGTAGGTGCCGACCTACCAAAGGCTACAACCTTCTCTTTCTTCCTCTAGGTACCACGTTTCATAAATTTTCAAACTGGATACTCCTGAAGCACAACACCATAATCTGAAGGCCACGTTTCATCCAATTTTCATACTGGACTCATCAATATCATTGAAACACACAGTCAATCATCAATCACTGAATCACCTAATACTGAAACACTGAAACCCTTTCAACAAAATGCAGTCACCAGAACACAGAGCAGAACTCTGCAACAATATTCAGAACCAACTGTATCATCAAAAATCATGCATCAGAGTGCATATGCTACTTGGAAGTGCCGAACCAGCGTGTATACGCAACTTCACCAAAGCGAACCAGCGTATATGTCATCAATAACTTACTTATAACTTGTTTCACTTCTTGACTTCAGACATACTCAGATTATTACATATACAAGGATAATATGTGTGTTAGCAACCAGATCTAGTTCATCAGATCACATAAAGATAAGTCATTCTAATCCTGATCCATTATAGATCTCATCCATCAATACTGAAGCTAAACATAATCAACCAATCTGAATATGCAGAATATTGACACCAGTAAACAATCATTAGAACTCATCAACAAACAGAAACACCTGTAACTTCAAACATCATAGCTCATATGGTATATGCTACTTATATGTATCTAACTTGCGTATGTACGTGCTTTTATCATAGTCAACCAACGTATATGTCTGTAAATATTCATTCATTATTTGCAGCTATTCCAAACTTGAGTTATACCTAGATCATAACATTTATAGAACATTACATGCGTCAATATACAGATCTAGACTAAACAAGATAAAAAAAATAGAGATGATTCATTCCAAGCCATTAGATCCTGATCTATCCTTAGATCTTGTTCTCCATCAACCATTGAGATTCCTCCTTAGCTTAGATCAAGCAATGCATCATGAACCCATAACCTGCATACTGGATCTCATCCTTCATTAGATATTCAAGACTTTCTCAATGCCTTTGCCTAATGATCTTCTTCTCCTTTTATAGTCTTAGGCCTTACTCAATACCATGGTCCAAAACCATTGAGAACCAATACTAGGGACCCAATACCTGGGTTCAACACTTCAGATGCAATACCAAGGACCAAAACCATAGGTCTAAATACCACGGACCCAAAAATAAGCTTTCCCACATGTACGCGCTTTTCCGTGCATGAAAGTGCGTGCATACGCATACGCGACTTTTGATCAGCAATCCCGCATGTATACGCGTCTTTGTATATAATGAACCTGCGTGTATACCCTACTTGGTATATAGCAAACCTACATATATACGCGACTTGGTACATAGTGAACCTGCGTATAATCTGCATATGTACGTGACTTGGTATATAGTGAAACTGCATATATACTCTTCTTTCTTCATTCTTTGTAGTCTGATCATCAATTCTTTGCTACTGACCTGCTGCACTATAATCTGTCATCTTGCCATCAAGGAAAACACTTGTATCATAATGCCAACAATCTCCCCCTTTGGACTTGATGGCAAAGATAACTTTTCATACTGAGAATTGTCATCTGATTCCTTTGAGCTGTCCTGCATCCCATGTATTTTGTCACATCCGATATCTCTTCTGTAGATTCATCTAGATATATATAAGTGAGTTGTTCTTCTACGAGTGGGTTTCCATCAAGTACAATACATGCATCATAATGCCAACAATTACTGCCTTGTTATAGAGATCTGTATATAAATCAGTTACCTCTGGCATTGAGACTGTGAGGACAAGAGTCTCAGATTTTTGTTCCACGATGTAGGGCCCTGGTAATTCAGGCATTGTTGCTGGTTTGGTTTGGGCTCTTTCCTTTCCTTTGACTGCATCTTTAAAAGATCCTGTACTCTTTGAGCTGGTTCCAGAGCATTCGCCCCTTAGACGTAGATTGATTATGATGGTTGAATCTTTGACGATGCCGTAATCCTGAAGTGTGTGGTTGTCCTGCAGACTATGTCCTGAATAAATCAAATGTTGACTGTTTGCTGGGATTCCGAGGTGGAGTTGTATTTCATGCCTTAGGTCTTGGATCCTCATCTCCTTGTGGAGCCGCTAGCAGATATGTCTGCCCTCCACACTTTTGATGAAGATTTGTAACGGGTCTGCCTCCGGATTGTGTGGATATGTCTTAGTAGGAGCTCGATCTGTTATCAAGGTGTCTGAATATGTTAGATCTGGACACAATGCCCAGAGGTTCTTGGCCTTCTTTGGCACCACTTCCGTGCAGAGCTTCAACATGATCCAGCCGACTGGAGCACCACCGATTTGCATGCCAATGGGAACCTTTTGGTACCTAATTTCAATGTTTACCAAATCTGAGGCATGTTACCGTATTGCCAAGATAAAATGTATCTCCATTCCCACATGACTCAGTAAAACCTAGATAAAAACTAGATTCGTCCTCGTGTAGCACTGATATCTCAATATGGGGTAGTGATCAATTATTAAATGCCTAGAAGCGTGAAGCAAGAGATCAAGAAGTAAGCTACTAGGCTTTTCATGCATCCCTCTGTCTCCATTTAACTTAGCATTAACAGAACAATATTGGGTATGGTTGGTTTGAGTAGATCCTTCCGTATCTCATCAGATTGAGAGCATATCTGTCTTCTGGTTGGTCAGATCTGATGGGATGTGTCTCCATCCATGGATAAAATTCTGATCCGGCTCAAGAGCGATCAATGCTTTCCCATGAATGGGTCTGTCAGTTTCTGAAAGATGGCTGTTTTGGATCAGCATTTGTATGGAGTATTCTACATGGCCGCCTTTGGTTCTATTGATTGGTGAGTGAGATCCCTGTCTGGGGGCTACCATAGATTCCCAGGCCGCTAAGCAGAGAAGCTACTTTAGCACGAGAAGGTGTTCCAACATCCCACGCCCTCAGATCTCTCGCTCCTGGATTACGCATCGGTGATGTCCTGCCTATCGGCGTTGGGCTTTTCCTGAGTAGTGTAGGGCTATGTCTCCTGAGCCTGTATCTGCAGGAAGCAAAAGATGGGCTGAAGGGCCTTGATCGAGAATGTGGGCGTGAGCATGAAGCTGAAGCAGATGAAAATCCTGGATGTGGTGAGGGGCCTGACTTCGACCCTAATGGGCTTGTCCGTCGTGGCCTACCAGACCTTGCCATGCCTTTGTCGCTGGTGAAGAATTGTAAACCCTCCGAGCGCATGTTTCCCCCTATAGCTCCGCTATCAAAGGGAAATTATCAACTATACTATATTATTTATTTGATAATTGAAAATTAATAAGTAATATATATTAATTAATATCAAATAAATAATATATATTAATTAATATCAAATAAAAATCTAGACATTAGAAAATATTTTAATATATTTTTTAGGGTTTATCCATTTGAAAAAGGATTAATTTTGAATTTCTCCAATATTATGGTTTGGTTTTTTCGTTGATTTTTTTTTGCATCTCTACAATATTTAATTCCTTGTATAGATCAGATTTTCCATCTATGTCTTGATGATGATCCACATTGATTGGTTTAAAACTTTGACTCAACAAATTGTTATGTGAGTAATTCAGAAGAACTATTTACATGCTATTAGTTTCTCAAAATAAGTGAATTTTCACCATAACCTATGTAAAATACTAGTACTTTTGGTGTTGTTAGGGTCCTATAATAATAGGATTCATAATTTTGAATTAGCTATGGTTAGTCTTGTAATATTGTACATACTTTTGCTTTCTGCAAAATGTTTTCCATATTAAAAATAAAAAAAATGTAAATAGGGTATGTCCTAAAAGAATAATCAAAGGACAAAAGAAATAAAAAGATTAAAAAAGTGAAAAATATGAACCCCAAAAAAGAAATAAAACAGATCATGAAAGTGTGCAAATTCAAATGCCACTACTTTTTACTTTACTATGCAAAATAAGGTTGTGTGCAGCTTGTCAGAAATGCCACAATCCATGATGGTCAAATAGCTTAATCTTGACTTATTCATGCTTTAAATTTTATGTTGATAGATAGAGAATAAAGATCTAGCCAAACTGTTTAACCTTGGCAGATCAGTAGTTAGGTAGAGAATAAAAATGAGCTCATCAGCTTAATCTGAGCCATTGGAAGTTATAAGGTTAGAATTAGATAGTTTGCTTGTCAAAAGAAAAGGAAATAAAGGGTTAGCAAGCTCAAATGCACCCAATAAAGTGAAGAAAAAATGCTAGGATAAATAAAGGGTAGGTAGAAGAAAGGTTGCAAATGTACAAGGTTGCTGAGTCAAAAGCACATTTATCATGCTTAATCTTATGTTTCAGGTGTAGGAGCATTTATGAGAAAGAAAAGATGTTCACAAGCTGGTTTAACTAATTTCCCCTCATTTCACTATGCCCCCACATGCTTATTTTCTAATTTCCCCATTATCCTTTTATCAGTGATAAATCCCTATTTCCTTTCATTTTGACCCTTACCCCTTGGTTTCACACAATTCCTTAGTAATTACCCTTCAAAAATCATTTCCCTATCCACAACCTCCTTTCCCTAGTGTGAAACCAATTCCCCATTGCAAATATTAACTTGCCCCCTTATTAATTGCCCTATTTTCCTTCAAAAACCCATAAAACCCCGTTATCCTAAGTTTTTACCCCCCCACATTATTTAATTAACTCCCGCTTCATATTTCCCCAATAAACCCTTTTAACCCACCAACCCTCGGTGCAGTTAAAAAACCCCGCCACATAACCCCTGGTCCCACTTTATTAAACATGCTGCATGTATATAATCCCTACCTTATTTACTAATTAATTACAATTATTTATGATTAAACCTCGGGCCTCGCAAATTCCTTTTCTAATTCCCTCCGTGCATCTTAACCATGCGACAACCATCCGATCTCCTACCCCCAGATCGACAGTGCGCATCCATATCGCGCGGGTTCACTGTCTGATCAATAGTAGCCCGAGAGAACGCGGGATTTGCAGTTTTGCCTAGGCACTATTATGCTACGTGGCAGCACCAGATGAGATCGCGTGCTTGTGAAAAATACTGCTTTCCCTCCAAAAGCGGTTAAATGGCCTAAAAAACCACCTCCCTGCCCAGACCAAAAACTGCCCACTATTCATTTATAGTTTTCACGCCAAAATGTGACCGTTACCCGTTAAAAGGCCGGAAAAGCCCCAATTCACTCTTTTTTCTCATTTTCACTGTAACTACTGCTCAAGCCATTCTGCGACACCCTGAACCTCTGCGACCAAATTGACAACCGTATGTCGTCTGAAGAAGCTCCGGACACCTAATTCAAGCAACCAGTTGACAGTTCAAGCTACCATACCCTCTGCATTCACCATTGAACCCAATTTGCAAGCCAAACCACCAAATTCCAGGTATTCTTGAGAAAAACTGGAACGACCCTCTCAATTTGAAAACGTATAGTCCAATTGAAAGCTTAATTAATTGAAATTAATTAATAAACTTTCCTAAGTTGGAAAGAAATTTACTTGTATACCCCAAACCCTTCTTTTATAGACTGTAACTACCATCCCACTATTCCAGGGCTTCCAAACCTCACTTCTACAATCACTACAAGCCTAATTCATATCCATAAACTCAGTCATGGCTTCCCAGACCTCTTTGGATGTGAGACCTCTATCAACCCCTCACCTGGACATCGACCACCTAGCATTAGCAGACAAAGATTTTCAAATAAAGGATATTGCTTCCCCAACTTACCTTCTAAAGCTCCACTGCTGGAGTAAGGACAGATTCCTAAACCAGAACGATGACATCCACCTTTGGGAATCTAATTTACCCAAATATTTGTTTCCAGAAGTACACCCTTTCCTAGACATCATCCATTTCTATCATGCTTGCTACATTCCTAGCCAAAGAGCTATTATCACCCCTAACCAACAAATGTTATTTACCATCACTGCAGAATCTATCAACCAAATGTTGGAGGTCCAACCAAGCCCTAATGAGACCCCACTATCTATTGGTGACTTGCTGGACCTATATGTCAAGTTAGACCTGGCCAAAATAGCCCAAATATTCCAGACTTTCATTATAGAGGACTGCCATACTCCCACAGATAGTCCCCCTTATGCTACCACCATTTTTTCAGAGAGAGGCAGACAGATTATTACCATGCTCTCTTGCATCCTAGGGTATACCTCAGATGAGCATGTGGATGAGGTTGTCCTGGCCTTTCTTTCCATCCTTAGCCCAGGCAAGGCTTTCGCTGTCATTTACAAACATGCTCAATTCATTGCAGACATGATGCATGAACAGTTCACCAGACTACCAACTAAGAGAGTCTTCAAGTACTCCTTTGTGTTATTTCATATGTTATATATTATCAATCAGACAAATTCCCTGTTAGCATCCAGAAGTTAGATACCAAAGGGAATCCAAAGTCAGTTATTTATTAGACACCCTTGATCCAAAAATACTCCACTGCATTCACCTATAAGGGTTTCACTGATTCATTTGTCCATCCAGTCATGAACACGCTGACCAGTAGCCCTCAGCCCAAGATCAACCAAGAAATTAAAAGGGTGATATAGTTGGCCAAGAACAGTAAGGTGGGAGACTGGTATCCATACCAGAACCACACAGAGATTAGAATTTATGGATGCAAACTTGCCCCTTACAAACTACCCAAATACCTCCCTATGAGGATATTTGCACTAGAATATTTTAGGCAGATCATCAATTCTGATGAAGTCAACTTCCTAGTAACTAGGAGGAAAACCCAATTTAAAATGAAAAATCAATTGGGTCCCTTCATTTGTAATAATAGAGAGGCTGGACTAGAGGATGACAAGATGTTGCTGGAAATGAAATTCATGAACAACTTTATGTGGCAGCATGACCCTCATGGGATCATAAATAAGTTAAGAATCAAGGTCAAATTGGGATCTTTCATCCACCATCCTAGAGCGGATATTGGGAGGTTTTCCAACCAATCAGAATGGTTGGAAAACACATTAATTGACATGGATATTACAATAGTGGATGTAGAAAATACACTGATTGATGTAGAGAAAAAAATTGATGAAAGTTCTTTCCTACAGGTTCCAGAACTAGGAGAGCCCATGAATATTCCTCCTGTTTTACAGAACCCAACAAATGAGGAGAGAAACCCAAAGAGAAACAGGGAGGAGGGTTCCAGTTCTGCTATGGAGACCATAGATGAGCATTTTGAACTCAGGAAAAGGCCCAAGCTGAATCCTGTAACTGAACAAGAAGAAACCGTTGAATCAGTGGAAATCAGTGACACTAATACAATGGTAGAAAAAAGAAAGGCACAACTGCTTCAGGAGAAACACAACAACCATCAACATCTAACACTTAATCGATTGAAAGACAACTTAGTGTTGAGGTTTCTTCTTTCACCAAGCCATCAGATAAGGAAAAAGATATCAAGGACAGACACAAGGAGATCAAGTTGAGAAATGATAAGTTGAAGGCTGAAACATATGCCCAAAACTTCAAGCATATGCTAGCTAATCAGAGCAGGCTGATGTCAGCTTTTGACATCAAAGCAGGGAAAATGTAAGTGTCCTTCATGCAACCAACTGTCCAGCAGCCAAAGGCATCAATTGACTACAGAAAAACAATATTTGAGGTGTTGGCCAGGGATGTTCATCTCATTGAACAGATAGAATTCCACAAGCAGGTAGGAGAGATGATCTACTCCACCTTGACAGGAAAGGCCATGGCTGCACATAAGCTGCAAAGCTCCTTGGATAACATTACAACACAATATAAATTGGAAAAGGCCTCCTCATAGGCCAAGGACAATAGGATCAAGTCATTGGAGGACTTGGTAATTGAGTTGGGACATGATCCCAATGAAATTGATCAAGAAGAAGAATGAGGACATTGCAGCTCTTAAAAAACAACTAGAACTTCCTCATTCAAAGAACCCGCAAACAAAAAAGGTCCTAGAGAGCCAAACAAATCAGGAGGAGATGATGGACCTAGTTCTACAATTGAATGATCAACTGAAGGAAATGGAAGAGGAGTTGGACAACTTGATACAATTATTTAAACAAGCTAGTCTTGAGACTGCCCGTGCCACTATTATCCCAATATTTACTACTACAGTACCATCCACCTTGGCAGCATCATTAGCTCCTACAACTCCAATGGCTACAACACTGCCAACTTCTACAGTGTCTACATTAGCAACAGGGTCAACAAAAATAGGGTCAACAAGTAATGAGGCAAGTTGGTTAAAGCAATGGAATACATTTCCATTCAGACCACTGAAATGAACAAGCTCAAGGAAAAGGTAACCAGTCTAGAGACTGACTACAAGCTTTCCCAGATTATGCACAAAGAGGAAATACAGAAATCGACCAGAATGAATGATAGAATAAAAATCTTGGAGAAGGAATTAAATTTGAAGGAACCCCTAGGCCAGGCTAAGGAACAATTGTGGGCCAATGTCATTGACTCTATCAATGATATTTGGCCATCCATCCAAGTAATTTATGAGTATATTGACTTAGTAAAAGAGGCTACAGAAGCCATACAGAGAGTAAAAGCAGAACTGGGAGACATGCCAGAGGAAGCTGCAAAGATCATTCACTTCCTCAACTCCAAAAATAAGTTTTAATTGTAGGAATTAGAGATACATGACAAGACAGGTACAATAATGGAAGTAAAAAGGGTCCTCACCAAGAGGAATTTAATGTTAACTCTTGAAGATAAGTGCCAAACCATGCAACTAGCTATAGACAGATTCATGGTTAAGTTTGAATTTTTGAGGCAAAAAGGTCTGCCCAATCCCTTGGTAATAAACGACAAGTTAATGCCACAGTAGGACTACAATAGAAAGATAAGAGAAGTGGCCAGAGATCAAGTAAACACTTCATCTATGAAGGGAATCCCAACTGGCAAGGTCCTATACCAAACTTTTGAGACCTTGTTTTACCTCCAGCATGAGGTAAAACACCTTTTTGTGAATAAGCATACTTTTACCAAGTACACAGAGGCATATGAGATTTATAGGAAAATGAAAAATATCCAATTACTAGATGTAGAAACATGGGAGAAATTGAATGACTTACTGCAGAAATTCACAGTCAAAATATAAAAAAGTATAGTAAGAGTAAAAAAGAATAGTAAAAGGATAATGGCAGGCCAACCAGATAAAAGAGTATCAGGTGAAAGTGTATCAGTTGAAAGGTCAGAGTGAAAAGAACATCTAGCGTAAATACCAAACAATAAAGCAGAGAATAAAAGGAAAAATATCAAAGATTAAAGACAACACAACCTAATAAACAGGGACAACAAACAACAGTTCAATATCTGTCTCTATCTTCTTGCATGAAGATATTTCTTTCTCTTGGATTAATTCCCAAGACAATTTGGGATATTTTGTAAATTATTTTTGTATAAATACTTCATAATTTGAATTATTGAGGGTGGATTGCTATACATTTGTAGAGTTATTTTGATCATAAACCTAAGGGTTGTTGTACCATTTTTTCAAGTCAATAGTTTGGACCAAGTAATAAAGAGGCTGCATTATAGGATTCATGTGTTGAGCTATTACAGTGAAGTATTTTCTTTGTCAAACTTGTTATTTTCTTATGTTTTTCACAAAATTGAATGTTATCTAAAGTTGAATGAATTAACTGGAAATTTATCTCAAAATTTGTTTAAGTACACTCTGTTTCGAACAGTTGATAATTTACATGTTTTCTTCTGATATCCGGATATGAGAATCCTTAATTGCTCTTCCATCCTGGTTGATCTCTTTCACTTTCTTCATAATCTGGCCTAATGAACCCTTAATTGCTCTTTGGATCCGATTGAAAACCACTTCACCATCCAACCTTGAGATCTGAAGTAACTCTGTTATCTTGCCCTGTAGACACTGCTTTTAGAACTTGATCCAGTCCTGTTTGCCTGATATTTGACCCCATAGCCCAATGGTAAAAGATACCCCTCTTTTCATCTAAGTGATCCCACCACCAAATCCAAATCAAAACCCAATTACAATCATAAATAGCCTAAAATCAAATAACTAAACAAAGTTAAGTCATAAAGAGAGAACCCCCTCTGAGAATTAGGAAGGCTAGATCCTAATCTCCAAAGTAGGTTTGTAGTTATCTCTAATCAACTCCCGAGAAATATTGGAGTGATAACAAGTGTTTCGTTGAATAATTAGCATCCAAGCTTGTTACTTCTATACTTTTGATGATAAGAAGATTAACGGATTTCAGAGTGGGGTTTAATTTACTTATTTATTTTTATTTTTATTTCTGTAAGCCAGAACAAAAAAGATTTCTATCAATATATACACAATTTTACATGGATATAAAGAGAAGCAAAGATGTTGGTTATTAAAACTACAGTCTCGTTCAACTTGAATGTTATTGTATCAGTAATTATATTTTTTATCAAATTAAGAATTTTTTTTTATTCAAGAAATAGTTACAAATAAGAATTCAAATTAGGGAAATATATCTTAACTTTAGATTTATTATATGTCCATTAAATCAAATCTCCCCGAGTGCAAACCTATTTTTTAATAAATAAATAAAAAATCACTGAGAAGAACTTGACTTATCTCTACACATGATAAATTTGGAATTAAAATGGATTTATGCTAGTTCTTTATGCATGAATGTGAGTTTTCCATGTTTAAGCGCCATGTTGAGTATGGAATGTATTACACATCTCCCTCATAGTGAACACAACCATTGAAATGAAATGTTTTAATCATAATTTTTGTTTTGTTTTATATATGTAAAGAAATAAATATGCATTCAAATTTTTATTTATGGTGGACATTGAAATATTTTATTTATGGTAGAAATTTCAACTCCATGTTAAGACCCAACTTAATTACACATCTCCCTCACACTGGGATGCAAAGCACATATCAACAAAATTATATATATATATATATATATATATAAAATTTTGTTGATATGTGCTTTGCATCCCAATGTGAGGGATAGGCGCTTTCCTACACCCTAGTATAATAATGAGCAGACTTAATGGTTAAGAGCATGTGTTTCCTCATAAGAGATCACATGTTCAAATCTAAAGGGGGTAAAGTGTGTACACCTTTGTAGACTTTCAGTGAAATTGTTGTGTAAAGGTGGGTCCCTTATTTCACAAATAAGGGGTCTTATACACCAATTTGGTATCTAGCTTGGTTGTGACCTCGAAATTAGATTATTATTATTATTTAATAAAAAATGATATATATATATATATATATATATGAAGTTGTTACAATTTTCTTTTAATTAAGGCGGACATTAAAATATTTTATTTATGGTAAACATTGAAATATATTTTTGTTCGTTAATATAACAATTTTTTAAAGAACATATGTTAACTCCATGTTGAGCATAGAAAGAAGTACGTATCTCTCCATCATATTGAGATATATAATGCACATTTTGGTGCAATAAAGTCATGTTTCTTTCTTTTACACATGAAGAAAAAAAATGGCATTCTTGAATTGGAAACTATGAAGACTTCCCAAAATTTTAGTGTGATTTTGAGTTAATATTGGAGCACAATCAATTAAGCAAGTTGGAAATGAACATGCCAAAGCACTATGCTAAGTCACGTTTGTAGTAGACACATGCAAACAAGGTGGACATGTAATGCAACATACAATTGTTGACATAGCACTTAAAATCAAGCAAGCATTCACTAAGTTCGATTTCATCAACATCAAATTCAAGCTTGTTCACTAGTAAAGCACATCAACTAGATATCAAGGAAATAATTGGAACTAGTCATGTTAGAAGGTGTAGCAAGAAAGACTCAATTTGAATTTAGACATAGTCAATTTGAATAAAATGAATTTCCACATCAACACAACAACTTGGAGGTAGTTAACTAGTGTGACATGGCTATTGTCACTTAGTTAGCTCAGTAAATTTGAGATAGTGGGCTTGGAGTTTAGTCATGGATGTGTGATTGCTAAATTTTAGAAATCTACTTTAGTTATTTTTAGTTGTACTCAGTTAACTGACCTCTAACTATTGATAGAGTCAGTTGAAGGTTAGTTGAGCAGCGAGACGATAATCTAACTCTGAGGTTTGTTGGTTAATTGATCAATCAACCCAAAATAGCTCATGAATGCATGGAATTCGAATTTCTTAGCTGGAGTGGAGGAGATAAAGGCTAGTGTAACAATATGTGTATATTAGTTGAGTGTACAGTTGTTGCATGCAATCACGAGATCAATTCCCTTGGAATTGGGCAAGGAAATAAGGACTTCTCTATTGTTTAGGAGATCGAATTTTCTCATATTTGCACAAGGAAATAGGAGGTTGTAGGAGGCATAAAGTGGCTAAATGTTGGCTAGAGGTCCTCATTCAATAGGGATAACAGTTTTACCTTTGCAGGTGGTGCTTAGAGATGGAGCATGCAATTGTAATAATTTATCTATTCAACTAATTAATGAAAAAAGGCTTGTGGGGTTTTTCCCAGTTGGGTTCCCCTAGAAATCATTGTGTACTTGTGGTTTTTCTTGTTGCATGTCTATGCATGTTGTTCTAAATTGTGAATTCCATTCCGTAGGTTAGAAGAGTAGAATTTGCGTCTCTTGTTTTTAGTTCAAAATCTTGAGCAGTTGCAATCTCTATCAAATTTATACAAGTAATTTTCAATCCATGTTTGGAACCTAGCACATTAGTCACCATTGAGATTGAGTCCCATTTACACCTTGGAAGCATTGTAAATTTAAATATTCTAGCTTAGCTAGTCTAATTAGACAATGAACTCGTGAGTGATGTGATGTAATGAGCATGCAAAAATGATTTGGTGTAGTCTTGAACCAATAGTTTGTTATAGGACAAAGTGTCATAAAGTTTGTGTTATGTTATTGGTTTAGAACACTACATTTATGAGCTTTGAGAACTATGCAAGTTTTAGTTATGTTGCAGTGTTTGAGTCACATACACAACATTCAATTGTTGTAATTTTATATTCCTTTCTGACTATGGTTTTCTAGTTTCATAGTGTTAGTTATGTATTTAATTACACAATAAGATAATTCATTGGGTTGATCATAGAGTTTCTTGTGATTAATAATAGAATGTTGTTCTTATCCATATAATTTGTATCTAATTTATAGTGTTAAGTGTTTTTGTTATCAACCTTGAGCAATGAAATTCTATGTTGAGTGTATCAAAGAAAATTCAAATTTGCAAACATTAGTACAATCTACATTTTTAATATGGTATTAGAGCATGTTGAATTGATATTGGAAATTTGAAAGCATAGTCTTGTTATGATTCTAAAAGTTTTGGGTATAAGCTAAACATTTTGTTCATAAAGATTTGTAAAGTTCAAAGTTAATAAGAAGCCAACATGGAGTATTTCGAAAATTATATATATAGTAGCATGAAGTGAGCATGAGACTGTAGAAAGAATTAGAACAAAAGAGGATGCGCTCATAATTTTCTTCAACACTATTGCATACTATTATAGATATCATATTTCTCAATATGAAGCTTGATAGGAAAAACATGGGATCTAAAATTACAAGATCCATATAAAGTTAAACCCATGAAGTATAAAATGTTTGAAGTTGGTTAAAGGTCAATATGAGTTCCAAAGGCAATGTTGAGTTGCTAAAAGGACAAGTGCATGGTGAAGATGATATGTACATGTATATTTGTGTAACTTGAATGATTGTGTGGAGTGTTATCCTCCCCTCCCAAGTTCTATTATGATAAGTCACATGAAAAAACAATGAGCTTCTATAAAATCCGCTTTACCCTAGGTATCATCATCACAATGAAACAATGTGCTTAATAGGTTTCCTTGGGAAATGCAAAACATAAGATGTTAAGAAAAAGAAAAGAAAAGAAAAGAAAAGATGACATTTACACCTTAGGAACTTTTGTAGGAGATCACATCATACTATAAATAGAAGCACTAAAGAAGCACAATCTCTTCACTCTAAGAATTTTAATGACACATCAAACCATCCAAGGATTCAACTTTATGGATTGAAAATGAAGGTAAGAGTCCACTAATAACATCATTACACATCTTCAATCATTTCCTTTCTACTGGGAAAAGGTGGAAGAGGATTTTTTTTTTTTGTTTTTTTTGTTTTTTGTTTTTGTTTTTTTGTTTTTTGTTTTTTGTTTTTTGTTTTTGTTTTTGTTTTTGTTTTTGTTTTTGTTTTTGTTTTTGTTTTTGTTTTTGTTTTTGTTTTTTTGTTTTTTTGTTTTGTTTTGTTTGTTTGTTATTTTTTTTTACTGACAATAATTTAAGTCACTAATGCATATCAACCTTTTGTCATTGTTATAATCCAAATCTATCACTAACCATAAATATACCATATCTTACAATATGAAGCCTAAAAGGGATATAGCAATTTCTTTGTAGCTTAACACAATGCAAAGACCAGCCTAGATTCATCTTAACTTCCGATCTACCAAGTGTTGAGAGGGATCAAATCTCCTGAGATGACAACCTCTTTTAAAGTGAAAAGAGATTTGATCCCTCTCGACGCTTGGTAGATCCAAAGTTAAGATGGATTCAGGGTGGTTAATACACTATTATTACATTATATATGTTTTGAATAAGCATTAAATATATTGTATTTATTATTTAATAATTTTAAAATTTATATTTAATACCTTAGATAGATCATATTCTCCATCTATGTCTTGATGATGAACCACATTGGTTGGCTCGAAACTTCAACCCAACAGTTTTTTTGTGATTAATTTGGAAGAACAATTTCCATGCTATTAGTTTCTCAAACTAAGTGAATTTGCACCATATCTTATGTAAAATACTTGTACCTTTACTGTTTCACTGAGTAATTTGCATCCAAGTTTGTTACTTCTATACTTTTTGTGATGAGAAGATTGATAGATTTCAGATTGAGGTTCAACTTGAATGTTCTTGGATTAGTAATTATATTTTTTTATCAAATTAAGAAAAACATTATTCAAGAAATATGTACGAATAAGAATTCAAATTAGGGAAATCTATCTTAACTTCAGATTTATTATATGTCCATTAAATCAAATCTCCCAGGGCGCAAACCTATTTTTAAATAAATAAAGAAAAGATCATCTAATAAATAAATAAAAGATCATCTAGAATGACTTGATTTCTCTCTACACATGATAAATCTAGAATTAAAATGGATTTATGCTACTTCTTACGTCTTAATGTGAGTTTTCCATGTCTAAGCTCCATGTTGAGCATGAAATGTATTAGACATCTCCCTCATAGTGAATAGCACCATTGAAATGAAATGTTTTAATCATATTTTTCATTTTGTTTTATATAGATAAAGAAGTAAAGAAAGATCCAAAGTTAAGATTGGTTGGTTAATATGCTATTATTACATTATATGTTTTGAATAAGCATTAAATATATTATATTTATTATTTAATAAATTATAAATTTATATTATATTCTATTATTATTTTGAACTAGCAATCATCTATTAATTTCCATATCTCTAATATTTTTGAATAATTAATAAATAATTTTTGTTAATTAATATTAAACAAATATTTAGACGTTACAAAATTCCCATATCTCTAATATTTTTGAATAATTAATAAATAATCTTTATAAATTAATATTAAATAAATATCTATACGTTACAAAATATTTTAATATATCATTTAGGAATTATTCATTTGAAAAATGATTAATTTTGACTTTCTTCAATGTTATGGTTTGGTTTTTTTCTTGAATTTTTTTGGCATCTCTACAATATTTAATCTCTGAGATAGATCATATTCTCCATCTATGTCTTGATGATGAACCACATTGGTTGGCTCGAAACTTCGACCCAATGTGATTAATTTGAAAGAACTATTTCCATGCGATTAGTTTCTCAAAATAAGTGAATTTGCACCATATCCTATGTAAAATACTCATACCTTTGGTGTTTCACTGAGTAATTTTCATCCAAGCTTGTTACTTCTGTACTTTTAGTGATGAGAAGATTGATAGGTTTTAGATTGAGGTTCAACTTGAATGTTCTTGTACTAGTAATTATTTTTTTTTTATCAAATTAAGAAAAAAATTATTCAAGAAATATTTACGAATAAGAATTCAAACTAGGCAAATCTATCTTAACTTTAGATTTATTATATGTCCATTAAATCAAATCTCCCAGGGTGCAAACCTGTTTTTAAATAAATAAACAAAAGATCATCTAGAATGGCTTCATTTTTCTCTACCATGATAAATCTAGAATTAGAATGGATTTATGCTACTTCCTTAAGTCTTAATGTGAATTTGCCATGTCTAGGCTCCATGTTGAGCATGGAAGGTATTAGACATCTCCCTCATAGTGAACAAAACCATTGAAATGAAATGATTTAATCATATTTTTCATTTTGTTTTATGTAGATAAAGAAATAAAGAAAGATCCAAAGTTAAGATGGATTCAGGCTGATTCATATGCTATCATTACATTATATATGTTTTGAATAAGCATTAAATATATTATATTTATTATTTAATAAATTTTAAAATTATATTATATTCTATTATTTTGAACTAGCAATCATCTATTAATTCCCATATCTCTAATATTTTTGAATAATTAATAAATAATTAATATTAAATAAATATTTAGACGTTACAAAATTCCCATATCTGTAATATTTTTGAATAATTAATAAATAATCTTTATTCATTAATATTAAATAAATATCTATACATTACAAAATATTTTAAAAATTAAGATGAATTTAGGCGGTTAATATGCTATTATTACATTATATATGTTTTGAATAAACATTAAATATATTATATTTACTATTTAATAAATTTTAAATTTATATTATATTCTATTATTTTGAACTAGCAATCATCTATTAATTCCCACATCTATAAATTTTAATATTTAGATGTTACAAAATTCCCATATCTCTAATATTTTTGAATTAATAATTAATCTTTATTAATTAATATTATTTAAATATCTATACGTTATAAAATATTTTAATATATCCTTTAGGAATTATTCATTTGAAAAAGGATATTTTTTGACTTTCTCCAACGTTATGGTTTGGGTTTTTCCTTGAATTTTTTTACATCTCTACAATATTTAACCCCTTAGATATATCATATTCTCCATCTATGTCTTGATGATGAATCACATTGATTGGCTCGAAACTTCGACCCAACAATTTTTGTGTGATTAATTTGGAAGAACTATTTCCATGCTATTAGTTTCTCAAAATAAGTGAATTTGCACCATATCTTATATAAAATACTCATACCTTTGGTGTTTCAGTGAATAATTTGCATCCAAGCTTGTTACTTCTATACTTTTAGTGATGAGAAGATTGATTGATTTCAGATTGAGGTTCAACTTGAATGTTCTTGTATTAGTGATAATATTTTTTTATCAAATTAAGAAAAAAATTATTCAAGAAATATTTACGAATAAGAATTCAAAGTAGGGAAATCTATCTTAACTTTAGATTTCCTATATGTCCATTAAATCAAATCTCCCAGGATGCAAACCTATTTTTAAATAAATAAAGAAAAGATCATCCAGAATAGCTTGATTTCTCTCTACACATGATAAATCTAGAATTAAAATGGATTTATGCTACTTATTTACGTCTTAATGTGAGTTTTCCATGTCTAAGCTCCATGTTGAGCATGAAAGGTATTAGACATCTCCCTCATAGTGAGTAACACCATTGAAATGAAATGTTTTAATCATATTTTTCATTTTGTTTTATATAGATAAAGAAGTAAAGAAAGATGTATTCAAATTTTACTTATGGTGGACATTGAAATATTTTATTTATGGTAGAAATTTCAACTCCATGCTAAGCACTAACACAATTACACATTTTACTCGCACTAGGATGCAAAACACGTATCAACAATATATATATATATATATATATATATATATATATATATATAATCATTATTATTATTCCGTTGAAAGGTGCTTTCCACCTCCTAGTATAATAATGAATGGACCCAATGGTTAAGAGCATGTGCTTCCTCATAAGAGATCACATTTTCAAATCCAAGGGGGTAGATTATGTACACCTCCATATACTTGTAGTGAAATTGTTGCATAGAGGTGGACCCCTTATCTCACAAACAAGGGGCCTTATACACCAATTTGGTGTCTAGCTTGGTCGTGACCTTGAAATTATATTATTATTATTTAATAAAAGTTGATGTAATAATACTGGCACTCTTAATATATATATATATATAGATATATATATTAAGAGTGCCAGTATTATTACATACACTTTTATTAAATAATAATAATATAATTTCAAGGTCACGACCAAGCTAGACACCAAATTGGTGTATAAGGCCCCTTGTTTGTGAGATAAGGGGTCCACCTCTATGCAACAATTTCACTACAAGTATATGGAGGTGTACATAATCTACCCCCTTGGATTTGAAAATGTGATCTCTTATGAGGAAGCACATGCTCTTAACCATTGGGTCCATATATATATCTATATTTTTCATAATCATATTTTTCATTTTGTTTTATATAGATAAAGAAGTAAAGAAAGATGTATTCAAATTTTACTTATGGTGGACATTGAAATATTTTATTTATGGTAGAAATTTCAACTCCATGCTAAGCACTAACACAATTACACATTTTACTCGCACTAGGATGAAAAACACCTATCAACAAATATATATATATATATATATATATATATATATATATATAATCATTATTATTATTCCGTTGAAAGGTGCTTTCCACCTCCTAGTATAAATATGAATGGACCCGATGGTTAAGAGCATGTGCTTCCTCATAAGAGATCACATTTTCAAATCCAAGGGGGTAGATTATGTACACCTCCATATACTTGTAGTGAAATTGTTGCATAGAGGTGGACCCCTTATCTCACAAACAAGGGGCCTTATAAACCAATTTGGTGTCTAGCTTGGTCGTGACCTTGAAATTATATTATTATTATTTAATAAAAGTTGATGTAATAATACTGGCACTCTTTATATATATATATATAGTACTAGTGATAAGTTTTACCAACTCACACACATATATGAAGTTGTTGCAATTTTTTTTTTTTTTTTAAATTAAGGTGAGCATTGAAATATTTTATTTATGATAAACATTGAAATGTTTTTTTTTGTTAATGTAACAATTTTTTAAACATCATGTGTTAAATCCGTGTTGAACATAGAAAGAATTACATATTGAGCTATATAATGCACATTTTGGAACGATAAAATCATGTACCTTTCTTTTACACATGAAGAAAAAAATGACATTTTTGAATTGGAAACAATGAAAATTCCCCAAAAGTTTAGTGTGATTTTGAGTTAATAGTGGAGCACAAACAATTAAGGAAGTTGCAAATGAATATTCCAAAGCACTATGCTAACTCAAGTTTGCAGTAGACACATGCAAGACAGGTGGACATGTAATGCAACATAAAGTTGTTGACATAGCACATAAATCAAGCATGCATTCACTAATTCCAATTTCATCAACATCGAAGTCAAGCTTGTTCACTAGTAAAGCAAGTCAACTAGATATCAAAGAAACGATTGGAACTAGTCATCCTCAATTTGTGTTTGGAACCTAACACATTAGTCACCATGAAGATTGAGTCCCATTTAAACCTAGGAAGCATTGTAAATTTAAAGGTGCTAGGTTAGCTAGTCTAATTAGACAATGAACTTGTGAATGATGTGTTGCAATTAGCATGCATCGTTGATTTGGTGTAGTCTCACACCAATAGTTTGTTATAAGTCAAGGTGTCATAAAGTCTTTTCTATGCTATTGGTCTGCAACCGAAGTACATTTATGAGTTTTCAGAGCTATGCAAGTTTTAGTGAAGTTGTAGTGTTTGAGTCACATACACAACATTCAATTGTTGTAATTTTATATACATTTATGACTATGGTTTTCTAGTGTCATAGAGTAAGTTATGTATGTAATTACACAATAACGGAATTTATTGGGTTGATCATAGAGTTTTTCGTGATTAATAACAGAAATTTGTTCTTATCCATACAATTTAGTATCTAATTTATAATGTTAAACATGTGCTATCAACCTTGAGCATTGAAATTCTATGTTGATGGAATTCATTGGGTTGATCATAGAGTTTCTCGTGATTAATAATAGAAAGTTGTTCTTATCCATACAATTTGTATCTAATTTATAGTGTTAAACATTTGTGTTATCAACCTTGAGCATTGAAATTCTATGTTGAGCATATCAAAGACAAGTCAACTATGAAAACATTAGTACAATCTAAGTTTTTAATATGGTATTAGAGCATGTTTAATTGATCTTGGAAATTTGAAAGCATAGTCTTGTTATGGTGCTAAAAGTTTCGGGTATAAGTTAAACATTTCGTTCATAAATATTTGTAAGGTTCAAATTTGCCAAGAAGCCAACATGGAGTCTTTCGAAAATTATATATTTAGTAACATGAAGTGAGCATGAGACATAAAAAGAATTAGAGCAAAAGAGGATGTGCTCATAATTTGCTTCAACACTATTGAATACTATTATAAATATCACATTTCTTAATATGAAGTTTGTCAGGAAAAACATGGGATATAAAATTACAAGATCCATATAAAGTTAAACCCATGAAGTATAAAGTTTTTGAAGTTTGTTGAAGGCCAGTGTGAGTTTCAGGCAATGTCAAGTTGCTAAAAGAACAAGTTCATGGAGAAGATGATATGTACATGTTTATTTGTGTAGCTTGAATGATAGTGTGGAGTGTTATCCTCCCCACCCAAGTTCTATTATGATAAGTCACATGAAAAAACATTGTGCTTATATAAAATCCACTTTACCCTGAGTATCATCTTCATAATGAAATGATGTGCTTAATGGGTTTCTTTGGAAAATGTATAACACAAGGTATTAAAGAAAAGAAAAGAAAAGATGACATGTACACCTTAGGAACTTTTGTAGGAGATCACATCATACTATAAATTAGAAGCACTAAAGAAGCACAATCTATTCACTCTAAGAATTTGCACGAGATTTCAAACCATCCAAGGATTCAACTCTATGCATTGAAACTGAAGGTAAGAGTCCACTAATAACATCATTGCACAACTTCAATCAATTTATGTTTATTTGGAAAAGGTGGAAGAGGAAAAAATTATTACACTAACAATAATTTAGGTCACTAATGAATATCAACCTTTTGTCATCATTATAAGCCAAATCTCTCACTAACCATAGATCCAACATATCTTACAAGGTGAAGCCTAAAAATGAATTAAACTTTTCTTTTTATCTTAACACAATGAAAATACTCTTGTCATTTCGTATGGTTCTATTTTTGATGTGGAAAAAGCAAGGTAAAATGAGCAAGAAGCTTGCATTCAAGCTTTCTCTCTTGGAAGCACCTAATAAGTCATTGTTCTTAACTTCCACAAAATCTAAAAGGTAGAAAATATACATAAAAGATGAAAAAGAAACATGCTAGAAACAATATGATTTTCATGACTAGCGAGCTTGAAAGGGTGAATATCATGTTGTTATGGATTTCTTATGCTTGGAAAGTATAATAAAGCACTTTAGGTATCCTCGGGAAAATACTAGCTAGTTGGGTAAAAGTCCAAGTAACACTATTTTTTAAAAGGATCAAAATGATATTATAGTCTCCACAAAATGAATTTCCTATAGCTGATGTGTGAATATCAGGGTGGAAAATGTGCACATTGATCTATTAAAACCTACTTATGACCAAAAAGGGAAATGAAGGAGGTCCTACAAGTTAAAGGGGAAAATATGTTTTGGATGTGTGAAAAATCATAATATAGTAGAACATTTAAGGTGCCAAACAAGTTGCTAGAACTTTTTGAAAAATGTCTATTCTATCTTTAAACCAACCCATGAATTTGAAGGAAATATTTTCTTGTAAGTTTTGCTAGGTTTGGTGATTATGTTAACAAGGAAATTGATTCCTAGGTGTTATAGCATTTTCTTTGTAGCTTAACACAATGCAAAGACCAACCTAGATTCATCTTAACTTCGGATCTACCAAGTGTTGAGAGGGATCAAATCTCCTGAGATGACAACCTCTTGTAAAGTGAAGAGAGATTTGATCCCTCTCGACGCTTGGTAGATCCAAAGTTAAGATGGATTTAGGCTGGTTAATACACTATTATTACATTATATATGTTTTGAATAAGCATTAAATATATTATATTTATTATTTAAGAATTTTAAAATTTATATTTAATACCTTAGATAGATCATATTCTCCATCTATGTCTTGATGATGAACCACATTGGTTGGCTCGAAACTTCAACCCAACAATTTTTTTGTGATTAATTTGGAGAACAATTTCCATGCTATTAGTTTCTCAAACTAAGTGAATTTGCACCATATCTTATGTAAAATACTTGTACCTTTGGTGTTTCACTGAGTAATTTGCATCCAAGTTTGTTACTTCTATACTTTTTGTGGTGAGAAGATTGATAGATTTCAGACTGAGGTTCAACTTGAATGTTCTTGGATTAGTAATTATATTTTTTTATCAAATTAAGAAAAACATTATTCAAGAAATATGTACGAATAAGAATTCAAATTAGGGAAATCTATCTTAACTTCAGATTTATTATATGTCCATTAAATCAAATCTCCCACGGCGCAAACCTATTTTTAAATAAATAAAGAAAAGATCATCTAATAAATAAATAAAAGATCATCTAGAATGACTTGATTTCTCTCTACACATGATAAATCTAGAATGAAAATGGATTTATGCTACTTCTTACGTCTTAATGTGAGTTTTCCATGTCTAAGCTCCATGTTGAGCATGAAATGTATTAGACATCTCCCTCATAGTGAACAACACCATTGAAATGAAATGTTTTAATCATATTTTTCATTTTGTTTTATATAGATAAAGAAGTAGAGAAAGATCCAAAGTTAAGATTGGTTGGTTAATATGCTATTATTACATTATATATGTTTTGAATAAGCATTAAATATATTATATTTATTATTTAATAAATTATAAATTTATATTATATTCTATTATTTTGAACTAGCAATCATCTATTAATTTCCATATCTCTAATATTTTTGAATAATTAATAAATAATTTTTGTTAATTAATATTAAATAAATATTTAGACGTTACAAAATTCCCATATCTCTAATATTTTTGAATAATTAATAAATAATCTTTATAAATTAATATTAAATAAATATCTATACTTTACAAAATATTTTAATATATCATTTAGGAATTATTCATTTGAAAAATGATTAATTTTGACTTTCTTCAATGTTATGGTTTGGTTTTTTCCTTGAATTTTTTTGGCATCTCTACAATATTTAATCTCTTAGATAGATCATATTCTCCATCTATGTCTTGATGATGAACCACATTAGTTGGCTCGAAACTTCGACCCAATGTGATTAATTTGGAAGAACTATTTCCATGCGATTAGTTTCTCAAAATAAGTGAATTTGCACCATATACTATGTAAAATACTCGTACCTTTGGTGTTTCATTGAGTAATTTGCATCCAAGCTTGTTACTTCTGTACTTTTAGTGCTGAGAAGATTGATAGATTTTAGATTGAGGTTCAACTTGAATGTTCTTCTACTAGTAATTATTTTTTTTTTATCAAATTAAGAAAAAAATTATTCAAGAAATATTTATGAATAAGAATTCAAACTAGGCAAATCTATCTTAACTTTAGATTTATTATATGTCCATTAAATCAAATCTCCCAGGGTGCAAACCTATTTTTAAATAAATAAAGAAAAGATCATCTAGAATGGCTTGATTTTTCTCTACCATGATAAATCTAGAATTAGAATGGATTTATGCTACTTCTTTAAGTCTTAATGTGAATTTGCCATGTCTAAGCTCCATGTTGAGCATGGAAGGTATTAGACATCTCCCTCATAGTGAACAAAACCATTGAAATGAAATGATTTAATCATATTTTTCATTTTGTTTTATATAGATAAACAAGTAAAGAAAGATCCAAAGTTAAGATGGATTCAGGCTGATTCATATGCTATTATTACATTATATATGTTTTGAATAAACATTAAATATATTATATTTATTATTTAATAAATTTTAAATTTATATTATATTCTATTATTTTTAACTAGCAATCATCTATTAATTCCCATATCTCTAATATTTGAATAATTAATAAATAATTAATATTAAATAAATATTTAGACGTTACAAAATTCCCATATCTGTAATATTTTTGAATAATTAATAAATAATCTTTATTCATTAATATTAAATAAATATCTATACATTACAAAATATTTTAAAAATTAAGATGAATTTAGGCGGTTAATATGCTATTATTACATTATATATGTTTTGAATAAACATTAAGTATATTATATTTACTATTTAATAAATTTTAAATTTATATTATATTCTATTATTTTGAACTAGCAATCATCTATTAATTCCCACATCTCTAATATTTTAATATTTAGACGTTACAAAATTCCCATATCTCTAATATTTTTGAATTAATAATTAATCTTTATTAATTAATATTATTTAAATACCTATACGTTATAAAATATTTTAATATATCGTTTAGGAATTATTCATTTGAAAAAGGATTAATTTTGACTTTCTTCAACGTTATGGTTTGGTTTTTTCCTTGAATTTTTTTTTACATCTCTACAATATTTAATCCCTTAGATATATCATATTCTCCATCTATGTCTTGATGATGAATCACATTGGTTGGCTCGAAACTTCGACCCAACAATTTTTGTGTGATTAATTTGGAAGAACTATTTCCATGCTATTAGTTTCTCAAAATAAGTGAATTTGCACCATATCTTATGTAAAATACTCATACCTTTGGTGTTTCAGTGAATAATTTGCATCCAAGCTTGTTACTTCTATACTTTTAGTGATGAGAAGATTGATTGATTTCAGATTGAGGTTCAACTTGAATGTTCTTGTATTAGTAATTATATTTTTTTATCAAATTAAGAAAAAAATTATTCAAGAAATATTTACGAATAAGAATTCAAAGTAGGGAAATCTATCTTAACTTTAGATTTCCTATATGTCCATTAAATCAAATCTCCCAGGGTGCAAACCTATTTTTAAATAAATAAAGAAAAGATCATCCAGAATAGCTTGATTTCTCTCTACACATGATAAATCTAGAATTAAAATGGATTTATGCTACTTATTTACGTCTTAATGTGAGTTTGCCATGTCTAAGCTCCATGTTGAGCATGAAAGGTATTAGACATCTCCCTCATAGTGAGTAACACCATTGAAATGAAATGTTTTAATCATATTTTTCATTTTGTTTTATATAGATAAAGAAGTAAAGAAAGATGTATTTAAATTTTACTTATGGTGGACATTGAAATATTTTATTATGGTAGAAATTTCAACTCCATGCTAAGCACTAACACAATTACACATTTTACTCACACTAGGATGCAAAACACCTATCAACATATATATATATATATATATATATATATATATATATATATATATATATATATATATATATATATATATATATATATATATATATAGATATATATATAATCATTATTATTATTCCGTTGATAGGTGCTTTCCACCTCCTAGTATAATAATGAATGGACCCGATGGTTAAGAGCATGTGCTTCCTCATAAGAGATCACATTTTCAAATCCAAGGGGGTAGATTATGTACACCTCCATATACTTGTAGTGAAATCATTGCATAGAGGTGGACCCCTTATCTCACAAACAAGGGGCCTTATACACCAATTTGGTGTGTAGCTTGGTCGTGACCTTGAAATTATATTATTATTATTTAATAAAAGTTGATGTAATAATACTGGCACTCTCTCTCTCTCTCTCTCTCTCTCTCTATATATATATATATATATATATATATAGTACTAATGATAAATTTTACCAACTCACACATATATATGAAGTTGTTGCAATTTTTTTTTTTTTTTTAAATTAAAGTGAGCATTGAAATATTTTATTTATGATAAACATTGAAATGTTTTTTTTGTTAATGTAACAATTTTTTAAACATCATGTGTTAAATCCGTGTTGAACATAGAAAGAATTACATATTGAACTATATAATGCACATTTTGGAACGATAAAATCATGTACCTTTCTTTTACACATGAAGAAAAAAATGACATTTTTGAATTGGAAACAATGAAAATTCCCCAAAAGTTTAGTGTGATTTTGAGTTAATAGTGGAGCACAAACAATTAAGGAAGTTGCAAATGAATATTCCAAAGCACTATGCTAACTCAAGTTTGCAGTAGACACATGCAAGAAAGGTGGACATGTAATGCAACATAAAGTTGTTGACATAGCACATAAAATCAAGCATGCATTCACTAATTCCAATTTCATCAACATCGAAGTCAAGCTTGTTCACTAGTAAAGCAAGTCAACTAGATATCAAGGAAAAGATTGGAACTAGTAATCCTCAATTTGTGTTTGGAACCTAACACATTAGTCACCATGAAGATTGAGTCCCATTTAAACCTAGGAAGCATTGTAAATTTAAAGGTGCTAGGTTAGCTAGTCTAATTAGACAATGAACTTGTGAATGATGTGTTGCAATTAGCATGCATCGTTGGTTTGGTGAGGTCTCACACCAATAGTTTGTTATAAGACAAGGTGTCATAAAGTTTTTTCTATGCTATTGGTTTGCAACCGAAGTAAATTTATGAGTTTTCAGAGCTATGCAAGTTTTAGTGAAGTTGTAGTGTTTGAGTCACATACACAACATTCAATTGTTGTAATTTTATATACATTTGTGACTATGGTTTTCTAGTGTCATAGAGTAAGTTATGTATGTAATTACACAATAACGGAATTTATTGGGTTGATCATAGAGTTTTTTGTGATTAATATCAGGAATTTGTTCTTATCCATACAATTTAGTATCTAATTTATAATGTTAAACATGTGCTATCAACCTTGAGCATTGAAATTCTATGTTGATGGAATTCATTGGGTTGATCATAGAGTTTCTCGTGATTAATAATAGAAAGTTGTTCTGATCCATACAATTTGTATCTAATTTATAGTGTTAAACATTTGTGTTATCAACCTTGAGCATTGAAATTCTATGTTGAGTGTATCAAAGATAAGTCAACTATGAAAACATTAGTACAATCTAAGTTTTTAATATGGTATTAGAGCATGTTTAATTGATCTTGGAAATTTGAAAGCATAGTCTTTTTATGGTGCTAAAAGTTTCGGGTATAAGTTAAACATTTTGTTCATAAATACTTGTAAGGTTCAAAGTTGCCAAGAAGCCAACATGGAGTCTTTCGAAAATTATATATTTAGTAACATGAAGTGAGCATGAGACATAAAAAGAATTAGAGCAAAAGAGGATGTGCTCATAATTTGATTCAACACTATTGAATACTATTATAAATATCACATTTCTTAATATGAAGTTTGTCAAGAAAAACATGGGATATAAAACTACAAGATCCATATAAAGTTAAACCCATGAAGTATAAAGTTTTTGAAGTTGGTTGAAGGTCAGTATGAGTTTCAGGCAATGTCAAGTTGCTAAAAGGACAAGTTCATGGAGAAGATGATATGTACATGTTTATTTGTGTAGCTTGAATGATAGTGTGGAGTGTTATCCTCCCCACCCAGGTTCTATTATGATAAGTCACATGAAAAAACGTTGTGCTTATATAAAATCCACTTTACCCTGAGTATCATCTTCATAATGAAATGATGTGCTTAATGGGTTTCTTTGGAAAATGTATAACACAAGGTATTAAAGAAAATAAAAGAAAAGATGACATGTACACCTTAGGAACTTTTGTAGGAGATCACATCACACTATAAATTAGAAGCACTAAAGAAGCACAATCTATTCACTCTAAGAATTTGCACGAGATTTCAAACCATCCAAGGATTCAACTCTATGCATTGAAACTGAAGGTAAGAGTCCACTAATAACATCATTGCACAACTTCAATCAATTTATGTTTATTTGGAAAAGGTGGAAGAGGAAAAAATTATTACACTAACAATAATTTAGGTCACTAATGAATATCAACCTTTTGTCATCATTATAAGCCAAATCTCTCACTAACCATAGATCCAACATATCTTACAAGGTGAAGCCTAAAAATGAATTAGATTTTTCTTTTTATCTTAACACAATGAAAATACTCTTGTCACTTCGTATGGTTCTATTTTTGATGTGGAAAAAGCAAGGTAAAATGAGCAAGAAGCTTGCATTCAAGCTTTCTCTCTTGGAAGCACCTAATAAGTCATTGTTCTCAACTTCCACAAAATCTGAAAGGTAGAAAATATACATAAAAGATGAAAAAGAAACATGCTAGAAACAATATGATTTTCATGACTAGCGAGCTTGAAAGGGTGAACATCATGCTGTTATGGATTTCTTATGCTTGGAAAGTATAATAAAGCACTTTACGAATCCTCGGGAAAATACTAGCTAGTTGGGTAAAAGTCCAAGTAACACTATTTTTTAAAAGGATCAAAATGATATTATAGTCTCCACAGAATGAATTTCCTATAGCTGATGTGTGAATATCAGGGTGGAAAATGTGCACATTGATCTATTAAAACCTACTTATGACCAAAAAGGGAAATGAAGGAGGTCCTACAAGTGAAAGGGGAAAATATGTTTTGGATGTGTGAAAAATCATAATATAGTAGAACATTTAAGGTGCCAAACAAGTTGCTAGAACCTTTTGAAAATGTCTATTCTAACTTTAAATCAACCCATGAATTTGAAGGAAATATTTTCTTGTAAGTTTTGCTAGGTTTGGTGATTATGTTAACAAGGAAAGTGATTCCTAGGTGTTATTATGCCATTAACAACAACACATTTTTTCAATGTTAGTGTCAGGGCTTCACATTTATCTAATCAAGTAGTTGATATTTAACAATGTTTCATGAACTTGTGTGACTGGGTAACAAGCAAAATTCTTTTAAGAAAACTATTATTTGGAAGTTGAAAAGTAGGTTTTCTTCATTGCAAATTGAGAGATGATATAAATAAGATAATCTTGTGATGTTATAAATTAAAAAGGAACCATTGACAAAAGGATTAGCATGACATTAAGATTATTTGTTTGTAAAGTTGATCTTTCCTTATCAATCATGCAAGCAAAGGAAAACCACACAATTTGAAATCCTCATGAGTAGGCACAACCATTTTATTTCACAACATTTTAAATAGAGAGTTTCAATATATTATAGTTGATAGTTGGAAAGCAAGAGTACCCTACATAGTTCAAAGGGGGTTAGTTTACCCCTTGTCTTGTCACATGGGATTTTATCCTGTTAAAAACACTTCAATATAATAATGATACATGTGAAAGGAAATGGCCAAAGACTATCCCAATGAATTTTAATTGGGATATTTAGGCATAGTAGTATTTTCATATGAAGGAGGGCTAGTAAACACTTTTCAACTATAATGTGGGATAAAAGTCACTAAAATGGTTTAGTTAAATAGATAGAGTGCTCATACTTTTGATACAAAGTAAGTATTTATCTATGAAATTTTTATGATGAGAGTTCCTTGGCTTTGATTCTTATTGTTCAGTAATTAAAAATACTTGAAATAAATGTCGTGGATGAACTGTCCACATAAAAGGTTTAGAGTTGGTTTCCTTAATGGGAAATTCAATACCACATGCCAATCTACTTAACTATCCCAATGAATTTTAATTGGGAGATTTAAGCATAGTAGTATTTTCATATGAAGGAGGGCTAGTCAATACTTTTCAACTATAATGTGGGATAAAAGTCACTAAAATGGTTTAGTTAAATAGATAGAGTGCTCACACTTTTGATACAAATTAAGTATTTATCTATGAAATTTTTATGATGAGAGTTCCTTGGCTTTGATTCTTATTGTTCAATAATTAAAAATACTTGAAATAAATGTCGTGGATGAACTGTCCACATAAAAGGTTTAGAGTTGGTTTCCTTAATGGGAAATTCAATACCACATGCCAATCTACTTAAAAACAAAAAATAATAAGAAAAAAGTAAGGGTTTTTTTTCAAAAAATAATAAGAAAAAAGTAAGGGTTTTTTTTCAAGTTTTTTTTGCAATATTTTTGGGCTTATGCCCTTTTGGGGAGAGAACCTAAAATTTAGAAAACTAGCAAAATAAATAAAATATGAATAATAAATAACCCTTCATATTAAAACAAACATATAGCCAATAACTGTGATGTGATTCAAGTCCTAACCATCTCTAGGGGCCACCATCACGTTCAAACTAGGTTATGTTAATATTTGAAAGATAAGTATGAAAAATAATAAAAGAGAGATAAAAATAAAGATTATAATAAGTAGATGAATAGTTGAAAAGTGTTATGTGTTTAAAGCGATTCATTTTAAACTAAGCAATGAAAATCTTGGAATAAAGTGAAAAATAATGCACATTTTTCATTTTTTTATGTTGGTTTGTGTTTTTATTTTTTTGCCCCTATTTGCACCTATCCCTAAAACATGTATTTTAGTGGTTTCGTCATTCTTAAAAGAAGTAGAAAGCACAAGCCAAGTTGTTGTCTTTCTAAGTCAACAAATTTATGTTATAAAATGAATTGATAAACAAAAATAAGTGAAAAATGCCAAAATCTCAATCCAACAAACATAAAATCATTATTATTTGCAAATATATGACTTATGGTAACCCCACACTACTTAGACATAATATAAAACACATTCATATTATCAAAAATGGTAAGCAAATGAAGAAGTAGCTAGTATACATTGTGTTTTGGAACTTTTAGTGCACTAACCAGGACTAAATTAGACCAATTTAACTCTAAAAACAATGAAAATGGAAAAAATAGACAAATTAGAAAACATAGGACGAAAAAACCCATTACTTGATCAAGAAATGTGGGAAAAAAAGTTTGCTAGATTCTTCTAGCCACTAAACAACTATGATAATCACTTTTCCATCCACAATCTATGACACCCCTTTTTAATCCCCAAGTTTTGTAATTGTAATCAAGACTTATAATAATGGGATGGACAACATGGATATTTTTCCAAACTTCAATTGATGTAATTATTCTTTTTTATTAATATATTGCTAAATTTGAAGAAAAGGGTAGCCAACATAGATCCTGATGTTTGAGAGGGAAGTTGTAAGGGGGGATTGGGAAGTTTGCTGTCTTACTTGAATGAATGTTTTGATTTATGATTTGGTAGTTGAACTACCTAACTACCAATAATTATGAGAAGGAATTGGAGTAGTATCAAACTACTCTAGAGGTATGGGCTATGTACTTGTTACCCACCAAAATGGGTAACCCTATAGGAGAAATTTTTTCTCCCATTCTTCACATCCAGCTAGCCAGTCATGTAGCCCCTAACAACCACCACCACTAGTCAATGGCATGCCATCATATCTCTTCCACCTACATTAGTCATATACTTTCTCACCCATCTGACAAAGGTACATGGATGAAGGTGGTCTTTCGATCAAAATGTACTTTATTCATTTTGCAATCAAGTAACTATACTTGCTTGTATTTTGGCATTTGATATGGATAATGGGGTGCCTTTAAAGAAAGAGGGGTTTTTATCATGTTGTTTTTCCCTCAATTTAAATGGGGGGTTAATCTTCGATCCTAGTCCAATGGGACCTCCCCTAATGGCCTAATGGGTATAGTAGGGGGACTACTCTAGAAGCCTTGATTGAGATAACATAGTTCCATCTATCCATATTCCATACTTACCACTCTCCATCACACATTACAAGCCTTTATCTCACCTCCATTCTTCTGGTTCAACTGACCATTGGTTCTCTGGGATTTAACACCCATACATCTCATACCTAGGTACGCCCTAAATTTTTTCCTTAGGATGTTGATACAACTAAAAGAAAATAATGTGCATATCATGGCCAAAAAGTAAAATAAAAGAATATCAAAATGAAAAATATGATTCAGACATACACATTAGCACGTGGGAAAAAGCATGACATGAGTTCTACCTCACTCATTATGACCATCACCCAAATCATGAGAACAATTTGCTCCATTACATCATAAAAGGAACCCTTGCATGTCCCAACCCTGATGAGAAATGAAATGAATAATCCTTAAGGGTTAATAGAACTATTATACATCATTCAAAATTATCTCTAACCCTTTGAGCTATGAGAAATAATACAAAGAAAAATCAAGAAAAGGTAAAAGGCACAAAAGAGGGGTAGAAAAACAGAGGCCAAGTTGGTAACTCATGCATCCATGATTTCCCCCTCCTCACATCAATAGGATCAAGATGTGTATCCCCATCATGTTGATCCCTTTGATCATGACACTTGTACATGAAGTCTTTTCCCCTATGTACCATCATTATTATTAACTAACACCCATCAATTGAAGGGTGGTCTGAGGAAATGTTACTTCCACTTGGGGGTTGGAAACACCTAATACAATTATCCTTTAGTCACTCCTACCTAGGGAGGAAACACCATTGTGAGTTAAAAACCCCAATTTTGGAGGGGAATATTTATTTAAAGCATTAAATAGGCCTTTACATTTAAGCTTGGTTCACTTAGATGCAAAATTTATTATTGTCCCTGATGATTGGTTGTTTTCACTAGATTTTATGTTGTGACCTAGGCACTTTACCTATAGGTACCTAGGTCCAAAGAAGTATATTGGAACTCGTAGGTGAAGCGTTAAGAGCCTTGGGTCTCCAAACAATATTAGCACATCATACCTACCCCTAGGTACCTCCTACACCTAGAGCATTCTGCCACTTTGCACTACATTTGATGATTCTTTGGGAGGATACTCTTAGAATTAACATGCCCCCATGTTGACCTTAGCACCTTTTGAAGGCTAAAAGATGATTGAAGGCCCATATGAGGATGGTATTTCCTTTAGAGACTTGGGAGGCCTAATAGCACTTGGAAATCCCACAGTGTTGGAGTAGAGATCGATATTATGATTAGTTGGAGACCCAAGAGACCACCTTATTGTACCCCAAGTGGATTTTTGGGACCATAAAGGGATATTGATGGATATTTGAGGACTAACCCTCAAATGATGATTTTTAGAGGCTTCTACACCACACTTGGCACTAAATCCTCAATACTTGACACTTGGAGATCATTTAATGCATGACGTCATCCTAGAAGGCCTCACGACTCACACGTGTGGGCTCTTTCTAGCACTTATGTTGAAAGATAGTGGGTTGGATTGTAACCCAATGCATTGTTGTGATTTAACTTATTGCTTAGGGGATTTTAGTCTAAACTATGTCTTGTCCTCCTCATAGAAGTATATGAGAGGATAATTTTGTAACTCATCATCATCTCTTGGACTATTTGGCCCTCCTTGGAAGAATTTTGACTTCTTATATCTTTGAATACATGTGATCTATGGAGAAATTTTCATATTGGAGCTATTTTCTTGTATTTTGGAGAATTTATCTTCGATTAATGATGTATTATTCATGCATTTCATCATGTAAGTGAGCTTTGTAGTTTAAGACTTTCATTTAATGACTAATGTATGGAATGCAATGGTTGTCTAGGGATTTTCTATTGCACCATTGATTATTGAAGATAAGTTGTATATAATTTAGATAGCCTGATTGTATGCATTACTCATATATGGAATTTGAATGATAATCCCCTTGGTGAAATCTTGTTGTAGCTCTCCAAACTACCTTTTATCCCTCACAAATACAATAGTTATGGTTTTGGTGATAGGGCATCAAAACATGCTTACTCCTTTGCAATATTTAGCTAATCTTAAGAATCCATAGACTCCATCAACCCAAGGACTAGGAATTGGCCTTATTTAGTTGGTGATCAAGTTAATTTTTACCCACAAATTGAAATTTTTCTCCTTTCTATCACTAATTTCAACTCTCTCAAGGATAAGCAACCTCAATTTGGGCTTAGTGTGGAATTTCATAGGAGAGAGACTTTTGGCATCGGAAGGATTCAACATCAAGAGTAGCAATGTTTGCATCAAAATTATTCCTCTTGGTGGCTAATATCTCCATTTTTATCCATAGTTCCTCTTACCCTAACTATTTTTACCTAAGATAAACCCTAGTTTGGTTAAGCCTCAACTTGAGGGCTTCTTGAAGGTTTCATGTGCTATTGTCTTATTGGAATACACTATTGGAAACCGTTTCTTTGTACCTTGACCTCTGGCCACTCCATTTCACATGTCATTATCAAGCCCTAGGTAAAGTATGCCCTACTTTTTCCTCTTTAAGGGAAGCATATTGCATCTCCTTAGAAGCATATCTAAGTTGAGTCTTGTATCTAAGTTGTGTCATCCCTTAGAAGCCTATTGTCTTATACTTTTAAGCCTAGAATATCTCTTAAGTGATGTATATACTAGGACTCTTCCCATTGGTGAAAATCCATAAAGAGAAGGGGGTAGTAGCTATGGTGACACTGGGATACTACCTTATTGTTGTCACTTTATCTAGTGATTACCTTGAAGGGCACCCCTACTAGGCCTGCTAGATTTGTAGGTTTTAACCTAAGTCACCTGACACGGGGATTTGGGATTCGTAGTGTCGGATTCAGACACGTTGACCCCCTAAAACAAGATACGCAGGATTCGTTATATATTATTTTATTATATATATATATATATATATATATATATATATATATATTAAAAATTAGATATTTCTTAGACAAATTTTAATTAATGATACAAATTTATTGATTTTAAACACATATCTTCATCTATACCATGAATAGTACATACAAAATTCAAATACATGTCAGTGGTCACATAAATCATGATTCATAATTCATAAATGAAAGACAACTTACAACTACAAGATAGTAAGATAAACACACTGACAATTGTAGTTTTCTCATTAAGTCATCAAATCAAAATGTGTTACATAGGTAGTGCTGGTGCAATGCCAATGGAAAATAGAAATAGAAAATATAAAACAACTATAGGTATACAAGACTCAAGGCATCAATCCTCATCATCAGCATCAGAATCAACATCAATGTCCTCATCATCATGGTCCCCACTGCTCTCCTTTGCATCCTCCCCCTCCCCTGTATCCATAGTTGCTTCTGCATCTGCTGGTGTCGAGGATGACCCCTGTAAGTCATCAAATCTAACAAGCTCTAGCACTGGATCATTGAGATCCATGTTGGCCAATGCCAACTCAACACTGGTATCCAAACCCATATCATCAGGAAAGACATCCCACATCTTTGTCTTTCCCCTCAACCACTCTTCTCTCTGCCTGTAAATAAGACGAAGGTTGGTGTGCACATACACCATTGTCTCTGCCCTGGATTGCTCAAGCCTGCTCTTCTTCACACTATAAAAATTCCCATATGTGCTCCAATTCCTCTCGCAACAAGAGGATGAAGTCACCTGAGAGAGGAGCCTCATGGCTAACTGTTGAAGAGGAGGGCTTGTTGCCCCATGATTTGCCCACCAAGAATAGGGATTCTTAGTCCCTCTGTCTCTAATCACATCATAACCTCCAAATCGACCACTACTAGTGGAAAAATTTGCAAAGGCATCCTCCACCTCATCAAGCAATGCACTATCCTAAAAAATCCGCCTGAATGCCTCTTTCCTCCCCTATGAGATTTCACCATCCATGTGAAGAGTGAATCTGCGGGAAGGTCCACCATTCAGCCACTCATGGCTGTAGTATTTGGGGTTCAATGAGTGAGCCAAACAATGTAAAGGTGTACAATTCTTGTCCCATCTGCTGACAAGAATATTCTGTATAGTATCACAGAAGGCCTCTGGTGATGTCTCATACTCGGGGCACTCACTCTGTAGAATAAAGCTCCTCACAGACTCAATCATGGAAACCCATCCCTCATAAACCTATCCTAGGATGGGTTTGTCTGTATCTGCAAATCGAAGCAAAGAAATGATAGGGTCCATGATCTGAATAATTAGATCTACCCTCTCCCACCAAGCATCATCTAGCATTGTGTCCTTCACTCTTTTAGAGGCTACCTGATCTGTCTTTCTCCAAAAAGACCAAAACTCAGAAATAACCATGGACCCAAGAGCGGTCTTGACCTCCCTCAACCTCTTCAACATCATGAATGAAGAGGCAAACCGTGTATCAACAATCTTCAACAATGATAGATTGGTGTACTCCTTGTAGATAGTGAGGGCATTTGTATGATTTTGCACAAAGTTACGGATATGTCTTGCATCCTCAATAATGCTTCCAATCCAAAGCACATCAGAAGCAATGGATTTCAGTGCTAAGTTCAATGAATGGACAATGCAAGGTTTCCAAAACACTTGTGGATATTTAGCTTCCACAATCATGCCAGCAGCCTTGCAAACAGGTGCATTATCTATACTGATTTGCACACAAGAATCAACACCTACATCTTTAATAACTTTAATAAATAACTCACCAATAAATTGTGCATCCTTGTATTCTCTAAGGGTATCCATTGCTTTCATGAAAACTGGACCACTCAAGGAAGACACCATGAAGTTGATGATTGGGTGTTATGTTGGATCTGTCCATTCATCAGAAACAATGCTAACCCCAGATGTTGGCCATGATGCTACAATAGGCTCAAGCATTTTTTGCACCTCTTTTTTTGCCTTCGTCAACAATGTGGTTCTCAACTTCTCTAACCCAGGAGGCACATACCCTGCTGGAGCCCCTTGAGTTAGAGCTCGGCACATCTCAATAAATATAGGTGAGCGTGCAACATTAAATGATATGAAGTTTTGATAGAAGAAGAAGGAAATGGTGAGATCAAGCTCTTCCCATCTCTCTTTTTGGAAAATCTTGTCCATTGGACCAAGTGCAATTGCTCTTCTTTTCGCTGCTGGTCCCCCAATAGAAGTAGAACTCTCAAATGGAAATTTGGTGCTGGCTTTCCTAAAAAATGGAAGGGGGTCTTCATTCTTGGGTTTTCTTGATTTTGAAGCCACATTTTCCATACCAACAATGGACTCCCTTTCCAATTCTTTTCTCTTTTGTAAAGAAACAACTTTACAAGCTCCAATCCCACAACCCAGTAAAGCCAACAAATGTGCTTTCACATGGAAATATGTGCTTTTGAAAGTAATGTGACAAAAGGTGCATCTCCATTACACATTGCCTCCTCCCTTCCCCTTGGTGCTTGTCCCATCCTCTCTTGTGACATATTTCCACAATGGATATTTATCAATGTTGTCTCTAGGTCCTCCTCTTCCATCAACATTACTTGCAGCAGACTCTGATGATATTGGGGGAGGAGGGGCATCTTCAATGGATCCATTCTTGCCCTTCCTTTGCCCCCTAACTGTTGCCTTTGATTGAGCCATGAATACTGTAAAAGAAATGAACAAAACATGCACAAATTTTTAAACAAAAAATCATATACAAATTGCTGTAATAAAATAAGAAATGCAAAAAAATGGAGCTGAAATGTACTTACCAGGTGCTTGAATCTCTTTGCCGAACACTCTACTCCCTTAGCTCCTTGCTCCAAACTCTTCTCTCCTTGAAAACAGCTCAAACAATGCAACCCAAATGATAAACAACGTGAATGAAATGAGGAAATGCGACATTTTTTAACCTGCTACAGTCGCTTTTCTGGGACACGATTACTGGAATCGTGACACGTTGGCAAAAATCGGGATTCGTTTAGGATTCGTTTTTTGACTGAATCGTGCTGGACACGTAGGATTCCGGTTCGCCAGGCTATTTGGACGAATCTGATTACTTAGGTTTTAACCTTGTACAAAAATTACCTGCATACAAATTCTAAAACATAGAAAATAAACAATGCGAGAGCATAACACACAAAACACATATATACAGAGATTTTTCCCTGGATCCCAAAACCAGGACTACTAGCTTGATTTTTCATTATGTTCCTTTCAATGTTACAATACATATTTATACATATTGAAGCATCCAATACCATGGACCTAAAATCATCGCATCCAAAACAATGGATCGAAAACCATCGCATCCAAAACCATGTGTGAAAATCATGCACAAAACCATAGGTAGGTTCGCCCAACCTAATATAGGGTCCAAAAAACAAAATTTTATACGGTATTGCCCCGGACCTCATAGAGGGGGTTACCTTCACCCCTCAAACCCCTTGTGACCCCCCCGCTATGCAATCGACGCAATGAAGGGGGGGCTCCGCCCCCCCTCTAAGCCCCCGGTTAACTACATGGGCTAGTTGTGGAAAGAATATAACACAACCCAACATTATCCCACTTGTTGTTTTCTTTCCACAGGGGGCCACAAGAGAGCTTAGTCATTTATGCAGCCCTGCAACGCCCATTGTTTCTCTACACCAAGAGAACTTCTCAGAGCTCACAAATTTTGTCAATGCATCTGCAGTATTCTTCAAAGTGTCCACCTTTACCAGTAACACCTTTTTGTCTTCTATCGTATCCCTCACAAAGTGATACTGAACATCAATGTGCTTTATCTTTGAATGATATGCAGGGTTCTTTGCCAAGAAAATTTCACTTTGGCTGTCACAGTCTATCCTTATAGCTCCCTGTACTAACCCCATACTTGAACACAATCTCTGCAACCAAACTGCTTACTTGGTTGCATGAGTGGCTGCCATGTATTTTTCCTCTGTAGTTGATAGTGCCACTAAATATTGTTTCTTACTCATCCAACTGATTGCACCTCCAAATAGGTTAAACACATACCCACTTGTAGATCTTCTCTGATTCAGATCTCTAGCCCAGTCTGCATCAACAAAGCCACGAATATCCAACACTTTGCCCAATCCTGGTCTTCCTTGGTAGCACAAACCATAATCACTAGTGCCACGCAAATACCTGAAAACTCACTTCATTGATGTCCAGTGCTCCTTCCCTGGTTTTGACATAAACCTGCTCATTACTTCCACTACATGTGCAATGTATGGTGTAGTACAGAACATTGCATACATCAGGCTACCAACTGCACTTGAATATGGAACACAGGACATGTCCTGTTCCTGTTCTTGTGTATTGGGACACTGTTTAGTAGATAACTTCACACCTACATGAATAGGAACCTTCACCATTTTACTATCCCGCTTATTAAACCCTTGCAGTATTGTCTCGACATACTTCCTCTGGTTTAACGAGAGCTTCCTCTTTGCTCGATCTCTTTTAATTTCCATGCCCAAAATATAGTTTTTAGCACCAATATCTTTCATGTCGAATTTGGAGGACAATTGGTTCTTAAAATCTTGGATAATTTCTTTGTCATTTCCAACCAGCAACATATCATCCACATACAAGACCAAATAAATAACGCGGTCACCAATTAATTTAAAATACACACAATGATCTGCTTTGCTTCTGGTGAAGCCAAGTCCCTGTATAAATGTATGAAATTTCTGATACCACATCCTTGGTGATTGTTTTAGTCCATACAAAGACTTCTTTAACTTGCATACCAGTGCTTTCTTACCCTTCACCACAAAGCCTTTAGGTTGCTTCATGTAGATTTCCTCTTCCTGATCCCCGTGAAGAAATGTTGTCTTCACATCCATCTGTTCTACCTCTAAATCAAAAGCAACAACCACAGATAAAAGTAATCTAATAGAAGTTACCTTGGCAACCGGAGAAAAATATCACCAAAATCAATTCCCGGCACCTAAGAATAACCTTTTGCTATCAGCTGAGCTTTGTATTTCTCCACCTTTCCTTCTGCATTTGTCTTCTTCTTGAACACCCATTCGCTGCCTATGGGTTTCCTTCTAGCAGGCAACTCCACTAGATCCCAAGCCTCATTTTTGTGCAAAGATGCCATTTCATCAACCATGGCCTCTTTCCAAAGTTTTCTATCCTCTGAATCTACTGCTTCCTTCATAGTTCTGGGATCATTGTCAGTAATAGATAAAGAAGAATTTGAACAGAAAGTAGATGGACTATACCTTTCTGGCTGCCTTCTTTCTCGAACTGATCTTCTCACACTTGGAGTTTGTGGCTCTTCATCTTATGATTCCTCCTCCGTTGTAGAGTCCGATTCTTCCTCCTTAAGCTCAAAATATATCTTCTCAAGTTCCTTTGGTTGTACTTCATGTTTAAAAACATCTTTTACCTCTCTGAACACCACATATCGGCTATACACAACCTTCCTTGTTACTGGGTTCCAAAGCTTATAACCCTTTAAACCATCCTTATACCCAATGAAGATGCACTTTTAAGATTTACTATCCAACTTGGTTCATTTCTCCTTTGGATCATGTACATATGCATTAGATCCAAATACCCTCAGATGTGAAAGAGGGTTTCTTACCAGTCCATACCTCTCGTGGAGTCTTATCCTTCAATGCTGATGAAGGTGATCTGTTGACCAGGTAACATGCTATCTCCATCGCCTCTATCCAGAATTCTTGTCCTAACCCGGCACCACTGAGCATGATTCTTGCCCTTTCCATCAATGTATTGTTCATTCTTTCTGCAACTCCATTTTGCTCAGGTGTGTATGGAGTAGTCTTCTGTCGTGCTATACCAAACTTCTTACAGAATTCTTCAAATTCCTTACTACAAAACTCTCCACCGTTATCTGTCCTCAACACCTTTATCTTCTTCTCTATCTGGTTTTCCACCAGAGCCTTAAATTCTTTAAACCTATCAAAGACTTCAGATTTATTCTTAAGGAAATATGTCCATGTATTCCTTGAGAAGTCATCTATAAATGATACACAGTACACAGACTTACGCAGTGATGGAACCTTCACAGGTCCAAACACATCACTGTGCACAAGTTCTAATATTTGTTTCGCCCTCTTACCACCAGAGGGGAAACTCACCTGATTTTGCTTCCCATATACACAGTTTTCATAGAAATCAAATTCTAGAGAGCTATTACTCATACCTTCTACCATACCTTTACCATGAAGTATTTGAAGGTCCTTCTCTCCAATATGTCCAAGCCTTGGATGCCACAATATGGTCTTCTCTCCAGAGACCACTAGATTTTCTGCTCCACTTTTAGGAACCACAGAGATGTTGCACCTATCAATAATAGTGCGACCTTGCAGCTTGTATAGAGTTCCAATTCGAACTCCCCGCATCAATACCAGTGCTCCCCGAACCATCTTGCAAGTATCCTTCTCAAACACTATTTTTACACCTACATCATCTAGCTTGCTTACAGAAATCGGATTTCTGGCCAATGCAGGAATATGCAGAACACCCAGAAGTGTTCTAACCTTCCACCTTGCAACTTCAACTTTAATTTTCCGTGACTAATGATTCTAGCCTTCCTATCATCCCTTAAGAAGACATCACCACCATCATATTTCTCATACTCCCAGAACCACTCTCTATGGGGAGTGAAGTGAAAGGATGCACTTGAGTCAATCAATCATGCCTCATGATCTACATATGTACTTGAAAAAGCCAAGTACACATCCCCACCTTCATCTGAAGTGGTTTTCGCCTCTGTAGAAGGAGCATCATTAGATCTCTTTCCTTTATAAGGAGCTTTAGATTTACAGTCCCTTTTGTAGTGCCCTTCATTTCCTCATTTCCAGCAAACCACCTTTACAGGTTTTCCTAGAGATTTAGATATCCCTTTAGATTTAGATCTCCCACTCGATGACTTATTTTTGTTTATGTTTTGGGTCCGTCCTCGTACAGACAAGGCATCACCATTCTGGCTCTCCATATTTATCCATCTCATCTCCTCCGTCAGCAAGGATGAGACTATTTCATTAAACTACAAGGTAGTTGTATTGCTACCTATTGCAATAACCAGACTATCCCATGAATCTGGTAGAGAACATAACAAACTAATGCACTTATCTTCATCTGAAATTTTAATATCAACAGATAATAACTGACTTACCACAATATTAAATGCATTCAGATGCTCTGTCACCGAGTCTCCATCTTTCATCCTCAGGTTATACAACTTTTTATGCAGGAACAGTTTATTCACCAGAGACTCTGATTGGTACAAAGTCCCTAACTTGTCCCACAAAGCCTTCGCCGTAGCTTCCCCTGATACATTCAACAATAGTGAATCTGAGACACACAATCATATTGTGCTCTTTGCCTTCCGATCCAACTTCTTCCATTCTTCATTAGACACTCTCGTTGGTTTAGTACTCGAATCTACCATGATCCACTGATCTTTATCCACCAATAGATCCTCCATCTTGAGTTTCCACAACTCAAAACTCTGACCATTAAATTTCTCGATCTCTATCTTTCCACTACTCGCCATCTTCTTTCACCACCAGAATCAATCTCGCAGATCTCCCACTAAATAGGGTCTACCACAGGCCTAAGTGAAACCCCTTGGCAACAAAGGCGTCCCGTTGAAGCCAAAACAACTCTGATACCAAATGTAGGTTTTAACCCTGTATAGAAATTACTTGCATACGAATTATAAAAGATAGAAAATAAACAATGCGAGAGCATAACACATAAAACACATATACATAGACATTTTTCCCTGGATCCAAAAATCGGGACTACTAGCTTGATTTTTCATTATGTTCCTTTCAGTGTTACAATACATATTTATACATGTCGAAGCATCCAATGCCATGGACCGAAAACCGTCACGTCCAAAACCATGGACTGAAAACCATCGCATCCAAAACCATGTGTGAAAATCATGCACAAAACCATAGAGTGGGGTTACCTTCACCCCTTAAACCTCCTGTGACCTCCCTGCTACGCAATTGGCCCAATGAAGGGGGGGCTCCGCCCCCCCTCTAACCCCGTGGTTAACTAAGTGGGCTAGTCATGGAAAGAATATAACACAACCCAACAAGATTTTGCTAAAACATTTTTGGCATTGTTTCAAGGGATGAAGTATATGATTCATCCCTGAAATTTTAAGATCTAACTTCATCCCTTTGAAGAGCATATTTCTAGTGACAAGATAGACCATTTTCTAGTGACTCCTTTAGAAGAATGAAGCACTTATTCTTCATTGAAATTCAAATTCAATGCTTGTATGGTGAAGCAAGCATCTCTCAAGGCATTTTGGATTTATCTTGGTGACTCCCCATTTGATTATAGTGCAAGGATCAAGATGATGGCTCCTTCGGATTTTCATGAGGTTAACATTTGTGCTTTTCTCCATATAGAAGAAGGGAAGTGGGGCATAAGTGGCCATCATTTTGACAAGAATCCAATTAATGACTTGATGTTGATGTTAACAATGGTATTGTCTTTCCTTGCCCTACCCATGGTGATCAAGGAGATATAAGTGTTGATGTGTCATTCAGCTCATCTTACCATTTGCAACATGAATTTTAGAATATTGATATGCCTGAAATGACCCTTAAGCAAAATTTCCCGAGTGTATTCATTGATTACTCTATACTTAGGTTGAGAGAAAGGATTCAATGGCACAAGTTTGATTCCTCTTCTCCCTCCTCATACATGACTCCTTTTCATGATGCATGGTCATCATATTTTCTCACCTCCCATCCTTTTGATTTAACGTTCAATCTTGCAAAGGTGATTGTGATATTTTATTTTTGTATATCATAATGACTCATAGGGACATATGTTATGTTGATTTAATGATATCCTGGATACATTGGATGAATGACTATACTTAGGTCATGCATTCTATGCTAGCATATCATAATAGTGTAGTTGCATTGAATACTATGTGAGCATTCTAATACCATTCATATAATGTTTCATGTAGATTAATATGAATTTAAAATATATTTGATTTCCTGTACAAATTTATACTTTCATATAAAACATGTGAGATATCCTATGCCTAGTGCACATGCTCCCAAACAAGTTGATTGCAATGTGCAGGTTACAGGTCTGTGAGCCCAAGAATTATTGGAGTTCTCATGCACTCATCATTTAGACATATGGATCATGCTCTCTATTGTGAGCTCATGTCCCAATTAAGCCAAATTTTATGATGAGCTCATGTCCCAATTGAGCCAAATTTTACGATGAGCTCATGTCCCAATGAGTTGCCTTTCCTCATTGCTTGAACCTTGTATATAATTTGTGTCATCCCTTAGAAGCTTATTATGTAACCTTATACCTTTAAGCCTAGAACATCTATTAGGTGACCTATATACTGATTCTCCTCCCATTGGTAAAATCCATAAAGAGCAGGGGGTAGTAGCTATTGTGATAGTGGGCTACTACCTTATTGTTGCCACTTAGTCTAGTGATTGCCTTATAGGGCACTCTTCTACTAGTCCTGTTAGATATTGTGGCAACAATACCCATTGTTGGGCCCACAAATTGTACCCTTTTTCCATATACTTACCCTATCTTGAGATCTTCTTGATATTCCTTGATCTAGGTGGCTCTAGACATGCTCAGAATTCAGAAGTGGCCTTGGAAAAACTAAAATTTAGAGTCATCGGATTTCTACCAAACCAAGACCAGTTCATAGTGCTATCGTTCTGATTCCAACGGTGTGAACGACACTCAAATCTGAGTTTGTATACTCAAGTTATAGCTGGTCATAGTTTGGGTCAAACTTGACAAAGTGGTAGTCTTAATGAAACAACAAATTGGAAAAATCTCGGTGCATGGAATCCAGCCATCAGAAAGGGAAAAATTATCGAATCATTAATTTTCCCAGCGACCCTTATTTTTCGGTGGATTAAAAATGACTTATTGTTTTATTAAAAACAAAAAAATTATAATTAGGATGGCAGGCTGCAATCCCTTCCGCATTGTATTGTTATATATGTTATAACCAAAACCCAAACATAGTGGATGGTCATCACCCCCGCCACACCCCATGGTCAAACCACATATATATGTATCATATTTAGTGGGAAGATCGCTAAAGGTGGACCACCACCCTCGTCACACCACTTTTGAGAAATACTGAAGGTGACAGGACTTGAGCCCGCCCAGCTGACTTGGCTGGCCCACCTCCTAGGCACCTCCTAAAACCAAACATTTAAATTTAATGTTGGTCAAAAATAAATGCACTAAATGGGGGGTTTGGTGGGGTTGGAACCCCCGACTTGCCCGCGCCCAACATGGAACTTTAACCAATGGGCCAATGACCCACTTGGTAAATTCCGCCCAAGGAATTTCTTAAGAACTCAAGTCAATCATTTGTCCAGGAAAACCCAACGATGGAGGAGTGGTAGAACCATGAGCGAATCAAGTGTGGAACCATGAGTTGGGGAATATGCAAGATGCCAAAAATATTCCCTTAGAGGGCCAGAGGTGCCAATGTTATAATTTGATAAGTTTATAGTCATTTTTTCACATTTTCTCGCAAGGAGTCCAACTGTGCAGTTTGTTTCCACATCTAAGTAGTAGAAACTCAGGAATCCAATAGCAAGGAATCTTTACAAAATCTTGTGGAATCTAAAATATTTCCTTGGAGGCTGATTTTTTACCGAGGTAGAATGATGCCAAATTTATAGTCATTTTTCACAGAATTTCGTAGGGAGCATCGTGGTGTGCTCAGAATACCGAGGAGTGGATTTTTTGGCCATCTTTAGGAAGGAATCTTTGGGGGAATCTTCAAGATTCCCAAGGGTCCGGAATTTGACGGTGTCAAAAAGGGGCAAAGTTTATAGTCGTTTGACACAATTTCACACCATGAATTCAACGGTGGTGTCCATTTTAGCATCCAAGATTTTCATTTTCCTTCTATCCACAAGATTGGAGGTGAATGATGCATTTATGTCATGATTTTCTTTTGATTTTCTGAGATGATGTTTTTGTTCTTGAGATCCCTGATTAGCATTATGTTGAGGGATACTTGTATGCCACATAATGTGAGATTTTATTAGCTTGTCATGCTAAAGGATGACGCATTTGAGTGAGAGTTCCTATAGGACGTCTCGTGGAGAGACTGTAGGAATTTACAGGGTAAGTTCCTCAGACAAAACACCAAAGGACACCGCTCACAACCAGATCGCAGATCAATACACCAGTATTTTTGACGTGGTTAAAACCCTCAAAGAGGGAAACAGTCCACGGCCTAAGCCAACGCGGCCACTTCAGGCAATTTATTAATAAAAGAATGAAAATTTACATAAGCTTCTCTCATAGACGGATTACCCTACAAATGACCCTCCATGCGCTTTAGATAGAAATCATGGACCAATCGGGTGTCAAGCCACGGATCAAGTGTCGGTAATACCGAGGAGAGAATGAATCGTCAGATCACTACATATCGTGACCGTCAGATTGTAAGTTACAAAATGTACAAGGTAAAGAAACACACTTTACCTAACTCTATACCTAACTCTATACTAGACCAAGTTGTACTTAACTATTTCCTATGTGTCGGAATATCCTAACATCCCCCCTTAAGAAAAACTTGGGATAGGATTGAAGGATTTACAAATATGACACAATAGGAGAAGGAAGGAGGCACTAGAGCCTATCCCCCCTTAGTGACAACTTCCTGAACTCCAACCATAAATCGAAGTTTAGTGAACTTCGCCTCTGTGAGAGCCTTTGTGAAGATGTCCGCAACTTGATCATCTGTTGAACAATATTGCACTTCAAGAACATGGTCGTGAATGAGCTTTCTGATGAAGTGCATGTGCAGTTCAATGTGTTTGTTGCGCTGATGTTGGACTGGATCTTTGCATAGTTGAATGGCACTTTGATTATCACACCAAAGTGTAGTCGGATGCTGCTGCTGAAAGCCAAACTCTGACAGGATCTGACGAAGCCACAAGGCTTCCTTACTGGCTTCTACGACACCACGATATTCTGCTTCTGCTGAAGAAAGAGAAATGGCACCTTTTTTCTTGCAAGCCCATGTAATAGGTCCTGAACCAAGAGTGAACACATAACCTGCACTAGAATTCCGATCATCAGGGTCACCAGCCTAATCAGAATCAGTGAAACCAACCAATAGAGGAGATGCTTCGGCACTGTAATGAATCCCAAACTGAACTGTAACTCAAACATAACGAAGTATTATTTTAGCTGCTTTCCAATGAATTTCATGTGGGTTTTGCATAAACCGTGCAACAAGGCCAACGACAAAGGAAAGGTCAGGTTGAGTATGGGTTAGATACAGAAGTTTTCCTACAAGTTGACGGTATAAGGTAGCATCAACTTCAGGAGAAGTACAAGTGACTGAAAGTTTTACTCCAGACTAGAAGGGAGAAGGGGCTGGCTTACAGTCTTCCATGTGAAAATGGCATAGAATATCACAGGCATACTTGGACTGGGAAAGGGAAATACCCTCCTTGGATTGCAAGACTTGAAGACCGAGAAAATAATGTAAGTGTCCTAAGTCTGTCATTTCAAATTTCTTTTTAAGGCTGGACTTCACATGGTTTATAAGGTTGGGATCACTACCGGTAAGGATAAGATCATCAACATAAAGAACAAGAATGATAAGGGACTTGCCCACTTTCTTGGTGTAGACAGTATTGTCAGAATGACACCTAGAAAAGCCAGATTCTAAGAGAAAGCTATCCATTTTGGCATACCAAGCTCGAGGAGCTTGCTTGAGACCATAAAGGGATTTCTTAAGCTGACATACAAGGCTGGAGTCTATTTTTATGAAGCCAATGGGTTGTTCCATGTAGATTTCTTCATGCAAGTCCCCATGCAAGAAGGCAGATTTAACATCCATCTGATGGACTTCCCATTTGAACGAGGCAACAAGGGAAAGAACAGGGCGGATAGAGTTCATTTTAGCAATAGGGGAGAAGGTTTTAGTGTAGTCAATGCCTTCAACCTGTGAAAAACCTTTAGCAACAAGACGAGCTTTATGTTTATCAACTTTCCCATCTGGTCCATAGTTGGTTCTATAAACCCATTTGCATCTAACAAGTTTTCGTCCCTTTGGTAGAGGAACAAGATCCCATGTATCATTTGCCAATAATGAATGATATTCTTCATTCATAGCTGCTTCCCAATCTGGATGGCCTGAAGCTTCTGCAAAGGTGTCAGGATCATAATTTACTAGAGCTTGAGCCAGTAAAGAAGAGGCTCTGTCAAACTGAGAACGTGTGCGTCGCTAATTTGTAGGATCACTGGCAAGATCACCTGTTGCATCTCGAGTAGCATGAACCCATTTTGGAAGCTGAGGAGCTGAAGGACGATCCTGAGATGGTGGGGGAGGATTGTCATCCTCACTTTCATCATCTGAAGAAGAAATGTTTCAAAAGTAGAAGAGATAGGGAGAGGTGGCACATCCGCCAGACTAGGCTCGCAGGCCGATATATTTTCATCAAATTTTACATCTCTTCTAATGATAACATTTTTGGACTTAAATGGAATAAGTCTATAGTCTTTGACATCTTCAGAATATCCAACAAAAGTACATTTTTCACTCTTAGGTTCTAAAGCTTTATGCTTTTCATCTGGAATATGGGCCCACGCTTCACTTCCAAAAAAACGAAAGTGACTTACATCTGGTTTGATTGAGCTCCATGCTTCTTCTGGAGTGATATTATTTAAAGCCTTAGTAGGAGTGCGATTTATTATGTAATTTTCACAGTTAATTGCTTCTGCCCAAAAACTAAGACCAAGTCCTTTAGATTGTAGCATACAATTAGCCATTTCCTTTAAGGTGCGATTCTTCCTTTCAGCTACACCATTTTGTTGTGGAGTATATGGAACAGTATGTTGCATTTGAATTCCATTCTCAGTGCAAAAGTTGATGAATGTGTTTTTAACATATTCTCCGCCATTATCAGATCTTAGCTTAAGAATTTGATGTCCAGATTGTTTTCCAACAAAGGCCTTGAAGGCCAAAAATGTGTTAAATACTTCACTCTTGAGTTTTAAGAAGTATACCCAAGTGCGTCTGGAGAAATCATTAGTGAAAGTTAAGAAATACTCGCAGCCAAAGAATGAAACAACTGGAAGTGGACCACATAAATCACTATGCACAAGCTGTAAAGGGGCTGAGGCATGCCAAGAGGCACGTTTTTCAAAACTGTCCCGATGATGTTTTCGGAATACACATCCAGAACAAACACCATCTCTGAAAGATACCATAGGAAGACCTGTCACCATATTTTCTTTACATAGATGTTGAAGGGAGCGATAGTTTAAGTGACCAAATCGCTCAGGCCAAAGTTTGCTCACTTCATCGTTATGAGCAACAAATACTAAGGGAAGATTTGATGACCCAAAGTTGTGAAACTTATACAACCTTGTAGAATCATCAGCAATGCCAGTAGCTAAAATCTGTTTAGGATCTCTTAGGTCCTTGATTACAACATCATGAGGTGAAAATTCAACGATTTTACCTTCACCTGAATGAGTTATCTGATGTACAGATAGAAGGTTGCAGGATAAGGTTGGAACACATAATACATCATTAAACTGACCATTGTCTAGATGGACAGTTCTAGTCCCTACAACACTAAGAGATCTATCATCACCAACATATATATTTTTGGTGTTACAATCATTTAAAGAAGAAAACATGGCTTTGTTTTTGGCCATGTGATAAGAAGCTCCATAATCAATGAGCCACTCATGAGAATGAGAAGAAGAAGATACATTTAGTGCATAGCCAGACCGAGATGCTTGACAACCACATGCAGAAATTGCCATTCCTGAAGATGAAGTTGAAGTTGAAGATTGCTCCAAATGGATGTTATGTTTCTTCATCGCTGCTTCCAAGGCTTCCATCTTCTTAAAGCATTTGGATTCTAAGTGGCCATCTCGATTACAAAAGTTGCAATGTCTATTAGTCTTCTTCCATTTGTTTTTATTTGTCTTATCATTTTGTTGAAATGATTTTTCATTTTGAGGCTGAGATTGCTTAGGACCCTTGTTTGGTTTATGACCATTCTTTTTAGGATATGACTTCTTAGGATTCTTTGAATTTGGTTGCTGCTGGGCGGCTAACGCTTTCTTGGAAGAGTTTCCAAGATTAATAAGACCAAGGTGTAAGAGTTTTTCTTGTTCTCTTATTAAAGAATCACAAAAAGAGTCAAAGGAAGGGGACTCGTAGTCTGTTCCTTGAGAAATGAAGGCTTCTCTTGTAGAATGGAAGGTGGAAAGAAACACAGAGTAGGCTGGTCCCAACTTAGTAAGAATGGAATAGATAAGGTTACTATCTTCTTTCTTAACCTTAACACCTTCCAAGAGATATCTAAGGGTCTTGAACTTGGACAAGAAATCTTCAATGCAAGAAAAATTATTAGGGTCCAATGTAAGCAACTCATTTTCAAGTTGATGGGCTCTAAGTTCATTTTTAATCCCAAAAACTTTATTGATTTGTTTCATTGCTTCATCAGGAATATCAAGTTCTGTAATATGGAATCTAAGATCTGGAGAAATAGACATCCCTATCAATCCACGTGCTTGATCTTGCCTATTTTCCCATTTAGCAGCCTTATCTTCATCCTTCGGTTTCTTTTCTTGGCCTGAGGCTATTCTGTAGAGACCTTTACTTCTAAGTAAATCCTCAATGTAGGACAACCATTGGAAGTAGTTGGTGCTGTCAAGGGTAACTTGGTATTGACTTTCCATTTCAACAGAAACTGAAGCTAAAGATGCTGAAACTAAGTGTTCCAATGGATAGATCTTGAAAAATTAGGCTGGTTTAAAAAAAACAGCTCTGAAAACGGCTTCCGGATGAAGAAGTTATGGCTTTTTGAAAAAACGTTGTTGAAGATGCCGACGAAGTGCGAGAATGTGTGAAAATGAAAAATCCGCCCTCACAAAAAGGAGATTTGAACCCAAGACCTCTACTCTCTTAAAATAGCTTTGAACCAATTGAGCTATACAAAAAAATTGTGAGAGAGAGAGAGAGAGAGAGAGAGAGGGGGGGGGGGTTGATGCTTTGGGTTGCGTGCTTGCTTTGAGAAAGCTCTTTTTCCCTACAAAACAAAAAACACAAAACCCAACACGGACATGTAAAGAAAATGAACCTTACGGCTCGAAGTTAGCTTTAGCCGAAAAACTAAATATTTTCAAAAATGAACCTTGCGGCTCAAAGTTAGCTTTAGCCGGAAACTAAATATTTTCTTCAATGTTTCTGATTTTCCGAGATCACACTAAGGCACAGGGAAAAGAGCATACGCAAGAGAAAAATCGTTCCTTTCTGTTTCTGATTTGCCCAGATCGCACAGAGTCGGAGGGCAAAGAGCATACGCAGAAATGAAAGGTATAGATCCGGTAATAAAAAAAGCTAAATAAACCGAAACCGAAATAAACATAGAGAAAATAACTGTAAACTGCAAATAAACACTGTATACCTCCAAATCTTAAAAATGACGCAGCTAGGGCTACCGGAAACCTTTTCGCGTGAAACGAAAGGGGTTCCTCACTGGAACAGATGCTCCCAACACAATAGAGCAGTCCTATCAGCCCGAAAGTAGTCAGAAATAGTAGATCTGGGAAACAACAGTCGGATGCAGTTCTACTGCCTTCAGATTTGGATCACCAACAGACGCGACCCTCAAATAGCTCTGATACCATGTAGGAATTTATAGGGTAAGTTCCTCAGACAGAAGACAAAAGGACACCGCTCACAACCAGATCGCAGATCAATACACCAATATTTTTGATGTGGTTAAAACCCTCAAAGAGGGAAACAGTCCACGGCCTGAGCCAACGCGGCCACTTCAGGCAATTTATTAATAAAAGAATGAAAATTTACATAAGCTTCTCTCATAGATGGATTACCCTACAAATGACCCTCCATGCGCTTTAAATAGAAATCATGGACCAATCGGGTGTCAAGCCACGGATCAAGTGTCGGTAATACCGAGGAGAGAATGAACTGTCGGATCACTACATATCGTGACCGTCGGATTGTAAGTTACAAAATGTACAAGGTAAAGAAACACACTTTACCTAACTCTATACTAGACCAAGTTGTACTTAACTATTTCCTATGTGTCGGAATATCCTAACAGAGACATGCCACTCTTTTTGAGGGAATTTTCCCATATGAGTGAGAGTTCATGAGAACGTCTCATGCAGAGACATGCCACTTTAATTGAGGGAATTTTTCCTTGTAATGAAAAAGAATATGCCATGTACATCATCATAATGCAACATTACTGAAGTGACCTCCCCACTCTTGACACCAGGGCCCAAAGACTTCACCCACACTGGGTGAACTCCGTTATCAATGTGTGTGTGTCCTTTGATTTGACGGTTGTCATTATGATTCATCTTCTTTACAATATGCACATTTGGATTTTAATACTATTTCATATGAAATTATGTTAACATCACAGAAGTTATATTTCTTGGATAATTCCGGTAGCCGAAGAGATCCAGATCATTCCTATGCTATTCCGTTTCTAATGATATTTTTCTTATGAATCACATTTTGACACAAGGGACAACCTTGTTTGTGAGATGTATTATTTAAGTGATAATATAGGAACATTGAGTGGAGTCTACTTAGTTTTGGATTACTCACATGATGGTTTGTGTTATAGCCTAAATCTACCTCAGGCTGAGAAAGGCAGGTCTAGGGTAACATAAAACCACGCTTAACCTGGTAGCTAGCCCTACCAGGACGGGAGAGGGCTCTCTCCTTGTCAATCTCAAAGAAAATATGGCAAAAAAGGCATGAGATGACTGATATGAATACTAATTTTAGGCTAGGTATATGCTCAGAGGAATTTGATTGATTTTAATGTTTGTTTGCTGGATCAGATCAGGAAGGCAACTTTGGGTCCGGGAAATCAACTCAGACTAGCAGAGGTTTCTGTGGGGCGAGGTAGGAAAGTGTTTTAGCACTTTGAAATCAATGTAATGGTGAGTCTAAAGACTGGTTAGGAGTTGAAAAGGGCATGAAAATATCATGATTCCTCTTCAAACAACAGGAAACATTTAGAACTAAATAAACCCCAAGGCAGAGCACTGACACACTAATGGATTCCACCTTTTACACTTGATTCATTTAGTTATGCAGAAAGAGAGAGATGATGGCACATATAAACATAAGATAAACTGAATAACAGAGAAGAAAACAATGCTAATTCACCTTACCACAAGATCCCACAAAATGCTGCAAAACCCTGGTTTATTTTCTTGCCAAACTGCAGAAGTGATGTACAATAGTGCTAAATGCATTGAAAAGAGTCCAACCTTGACAAATGACTAATAAAGTACAAGATATAGGCATTAAACCACCTATGCTAGCCATCAGGAGTAAAATCCATGAGTCAAGGAGCTGTTTCATCAATATCTAAACTAGGAACTGAAAAATAAGCAGTGGAACAACTTGCCTCTAAAACTATGGAAACTGATTCATTCAGCTCAAAACCACCTATAACTAATGTATATACCTCCTTAAGTCATTTTTCATCATTTTTACATGATATTACATCATGGATTTGACCATGAGAGAATAAAAATTCAAACTGGTAGAAAACTAGTAGAAATTTTGAGTTTTCGAGCAAAATTGGCAAAATTTTTCCTGATGCGCAGCGCCACTTCAAGGCTGAGTTTGAAGGCCTTCCCCTTCACCAAATTAGCTCCAAGATGGATTGTTAGAAAGCTCTATCTGTCTACTTTCTAGGACAACTTTAATTTTTGGATTTGGAGTCCATTTTCCCCTTCAAAAGTCACTTCTCCCAAGACTGCTTCCCGTGGGTCCAAAAAGTGGCAGAGAGGGCATTTTTTTAGGTTTTTTGCCCTTTAGGTGACACAAATCTCCTCCAAATTTCATGAAACTTTCTGGGTTTCTATATTTTTCCATGAGGAATCCAAAAATGTAAGCCATTTGTCAAATTTCCAAGTCAGAGGAAAATTCCTGTGTTTTGCAATTAAAATTTGTGAAATGACAAAAATTTCTCAAAATTGCTTCAAATTTGGCAAGAGGCAAGCTTACTAATTGCTTTGCTGAGCCAAGGAAGCTTCAGCCAAAATTTTAAGTTTATCTTGCTCCCTTTTGGCTTCTAAGGCTCTCTTTAACTTAGCTTTTAGGCTTCTTATCCTTGTCTTGCAAATTCTGTTCCGGGCCAAATAGTGATAAGCCATGTGGTGCAACATGTTCTTCTCCTTGTTAGCCTTATCAAGCAGCTTCTCAAGGTGGATATTCACTCTTTCCAACCATGATTCTCGTTCAGCCTCTATTTCTTGTTCTAGTTATGTCAACTTGATTTTCCTTCTGTTTTCCACTTGCCGTTTTTCCCTAATGGTTTGTAGCTCCATAATTGTTTGTTTCTCCTCCAACTGCTTGTTCTCTTGCTCAAGAAAATTAATGATCCACTTAGCCCTCTTAAGGTCAAGTGATAAGGCTTGGATCTCAACTTCTTTCTCTTTGATGACCATATCCTTGGGTCTTGAGCTTTAGGAGCCCAAATCAGTGTCATCTTCCTCAACCAAAACAAAATCTCTGCCCTGCCCTTCACCATGCAATTTTTTCTTTCCTTTGTCCTGTACTTGTACTGCTGAAGAAGAAGGCAAAGCCCCTTTCACCCCAGGTGAAGATAGCATTTTCCTATGATCCAATGAAGGAAACGAGACCCCTTCCACTCCTGGTGGAGATAATACTCATTTGGCAGCTATAAAAAGTCTTCTTGTACCTTTTTCATAAGTTATAAACACAAGAATGTTAGACTCTTTAGTTTTGCTTTCATGCTCTTTTTGTTGCCCGGAAGGTCCACCTTCCTCTTGAGGATCTGCAAAAATTTGAGGCCCCTTGAAGATTTCATGGGCAATGAAGGTGTCCCATGGCACTCCCAACTGAGTAAGTTGATGCACAACAATAATCTTGATGAGAACAAAGTGATAAATACTATTAAGCTTTTGTGGGTATGGTTTTCTCTTTGCAATCACAATCATCCTCTCTATATTTTTGTAAATGAAATATGGAATGCTCATCATTCTAACCCTGGTGAAATGCATAAGTAATATTATATGATATGCATAGAGTCTAGAGAACCTTCCCTCACATGTGAAGTATTTGATGATGAGTTTCATAAGTGGAACATACCGGTCCTCCAAAAACTTGAAAGGAAACACCTTGCTCAATTTAGCATGATATTTGGCCTTAATATATGGTTCATAATGGTGTTTTCTAATATTCTATATTTTGTTGTACCTTTCCCCTACATCTGGCATTCTAGTTGCTTCTGCAATAATTGCTAGTGAAAGTGTAAAATTGATGCGAGCAAGGTTTACCATATTGTTCTCCATGTTGATGACAAATTGCCTTGCCAATTCATGATGGTACTTAACCCTCTCAACCATCTCACAAAACTCAAAGCAAGATTGGTATATGAAACAAGTGGTAGGAAGGGGGCATGAAAGGAGTTCACCAATGTTAATAGGTTCCTCTCTGATAATTTTCCCACCCTTGTGAGGTCTCCTAGGCTGTACATTCCTTTCTCTTGAACTGTCACTTAGTGTCTCCTCTTCATAGCTTGACTCACTGTTTCTTGCCATGGTGCTGGTGCTTGTCTTAGGGAAGGGATGTAATGATGATATGGTGAAAAATGGTAATGAGGGAGGACAAGAGTGATGAGTATGAAGAGATTTTACTAATGGAAAATGGAGTTGGGGGATGAAGGGATTAGTTTTGAGAAACTAGGGTTTAGTGAGGGATTTAGGGTTTGGTGAAGGGAATGAGTTGTTTTAGGGGAGTGGGATATGGAAAATGGGATAAATGGAGTGTTTTAGGCAAATGGAAGGGAGGAAAGAGTTTTAATGATATGGATTGTGATTATGGAGTGAAATTTAACAATGAAATGGAGAATAGTGGAGACAAGCTAGGGTTTAACTTTCAACATGCAAAACTCATGAAGAACAGTGGTAAGAGATCAAATTCAGCTTGAGGATGATGATAACTTACTTGTAGAGTGGAAATACAACATTTTTGAGGGTTATTGAACAATTTGGAACGATTTGGGAACTTCTAGACTGATGCGCAGCGCACTGGGCCCAATGTGCAGTGCCCTCTTGATGCGCAGTGCCTGTGCAATTTAACACTGGCAGAAAGTCACTGATGTGCAGTGCCAATCTAATGTGTAGCGTGTTTGGTCAATTTAGTGTGTTCTAAATTGCTATTTAAAATGTCAATCCGGGATTCGTAAACTGACGAAGTGAAGTCTACTATATGTACTAGATAACCATTTCCTTAGACTTTTGTCATTTTTGAGTTTTTTAGTTTGTTTTTAGATTTATCTTTCCTAATGTGTGATGGCGAAAATGAAAGTTAAGTATGGATGGTGACAGTGATTTCTACCATGATTTTCCAAAACTTAAAAGTGCTCAAAAAGAAAGCTTTAAAACAACTGTAATGAAATCAATTCTTAAGAAGAGGTAAATGTATCAAACAGTGAACTAATGACAATGGCCCAGTATCCTTGCTGCTGAATGGAAAGAAAGTAAAAATTGAACTTAAAGCAACTCAAAGCAAAGCAACTAATTCACACTACTTCAACTCTTCAGATCCTTTACCCTTCAGCTCAATCTACCTTGTGGGAAGCAATCATGAACAAGTCAAGCAATATGATATCTAAATGGCAAGAAATTAAATTGCAGAAAGGAAACTAATCACACTACTTCAACTCTTCTGATCCTTTACCCTTCAGCTCAATCTACCTTGTGGGAAGCAATCATGAATAAGTTTAAGCAATATGATATCTAAATGGCAAGAAATTAAATTGCAGAAAGGAAACTAATCACACTACTTCAACTCTTCTGATCCTTTACCCTTCAGCTCAATCTACCTTGTGGGAAGCAATCATGAATAAGTTTAAGCAATATGATATCTAAATGGCAAGAAATTAAATTGCAGAAAGGAAACTAATCACACTACTTCAACTCTTCTGATCCTTTACCCTTCAGCTCAATCTATCTTGTGGGAAGCAATCATGAATAAGTTTAAGCAATATGATAACTAAATCACACTACAATAAGTAATATTCTGATTTCTTGCCAATAGAGTCACTTGACTATAGAAAGAAACCATAAATTGATGAGTAGTATGATGTCTAAGTAGTAGAAAAATAAGTAAGCAAATCACAACTTGAGAAAGGACAGTGCTGGAATTAAACTTCAGAAAATAAAAGTTAGCAGGAAGGACAAGATGATCTCATATGTCAATAGTTATCAAAAAGATGAAAATTTTCCCGGGCTGCCTAAGAAAACCTGCAGAAAAATGTTGATCAGCTGACAGCTATAAGAAAAAGGAAGTGAACATATAAACAACAGTGAATTTAAAAACATCAAGACAGCACATTATATACAAGCTAATGATTATGAAAACAGAAACATAATGAAATCAAATGACAACTATACAGGGCTTTAGTGCGCAGGGGCTCTCTGCCACCTCAGCCAGTCAACGAACAGTTACAAGAACGAGCTCAACAAATTAGTCTTCTCATGTATTAAAGCAGCAGCAACATATATAAAAAAAAGTACAGTGGGGTGCTAATAGAAACAGTTCCAAAAATTACATCGCAAAAGCTTCTACACAACGTTCATCAACACGTTATTTATAATGAAAAAGTGCTGAAACTAACTAACTGAATCCTATGCTACTAACTGCGTTGCCAAAGACACGTAGATCTCCTCAGCCGAGATCTAGCGTAACTGTCATCATGTCTATTAAATCTTCGGAGTGGTAGCTGTTGGATTCAGGTTACGGGGATGATCTCCAGGTGTGCCGATGTCTTCGTGGGCTGAGGACTGTGCCACGTAAACGTTCACGTGCTCAATACAGAGACGTGCCACCGGTAAATTCCTTGGTTGGCTTTGCCTTTGACCCTTGTTGACCGTGACCATCCATGGATGATTTGGCTGATTTGAAGGGACACGTTCCATGTACCCGTCACCTGTAGCTTGCCCATGTGGCTCGTTTCTTCATAGGACACCTATAGCATAGCTTTTAACAAAATAGTTGCGGAATCCTGTGCTGGCTGTGGAAACCTGTGTTGGCTGCGGAAAATGATAAGTTTTCGCTGCTGCCTGAACAAAAATCTAAACCAAACAACAGTCATAAGCATAGTCAGAAAACCATGTAAAAAGCTCTTTTTAGACTATAATGCAATGATTTAACAGCTTGGTGGATGAAGTAAGTGGAAAAAGAAGGCTGAGAGGGTGTATAGGAAGGTGCAGGTTTGAGGCTCAACATACCCCTACTGTGAAGGTGTTGCATGTCCTCATGCAACCAAAATTTAGTTATTTCCCTCTAATCCACATCTTCTGAGGCTTCTACAAGGACATCTAGCCCTCTTTTCTTCTTCTTTGATGCTAACATCATCCTTGGTTTCCTGACTAGACATTTGAACTTGAGGTTAATCAATGCTCTGCTTAACTTTTTTCACTTTTTCTTCAGCTTCCTATTTTTCTTTTGCCACAGTCCTAAATGGAGCATAGTGTTATCATGGATAGTCTTGTCTACCTTACTCTGCTCTTTGAGTGCTTCATTTTCCTGTTTGATATGCCTATTTAGGACTTCTAATTCAAATACTTCCTGTTTCAAAGACTGAACTTGTGCATCAAGTGGCAGAGTGGTACTCGGTCCTGCAGCTGATTGTTCTAAGGATTCTAGGTAGTTATATACCTCTTGCTGATTAGGATCTACCTCAGGTGTCTTTCTCGGACTAGGCTCAAAATCTGGTGGAGGAGGAAGACTGCTCTCTCTTTCTAGCCGAAAAGGGCTTTCCTCACGTGGAGGACTTGATTCAATGCTTGGCTGAGCTGGAGATTTCTCAAGTGTCTCTTCACCTAAATCAATAAAGTGAGACTGTTTTTCTTGGGTTTTATTCCCTCTTCCTTTTAGCCTAGTGCTCCTCCTTAAGTATGGACTAGTACTCTTCTCTTGTGCACTCTGTTTTCCTTTTTTCTTTTTCTTGGCTATAGCAGCAGCCTGAAGGTGTACTAATCTTTCTGACAAAGGTTGATAATCCTCTTCTATGGATTGCTCAGGGGATGGATAGACTTCTTGAATGGTTCTCTTTCCTTTTTCTTTCTTCTGTTTCTTATTTTTAGCTCTATCTTCTTCTTCTTTTTGGACAATTTCTTGAATTTCTATTATAGGGGAGTCTTGGACTGTAATGTTCTTTTCTTTCCTCCTACTTTTCCTTGGAATCTTTGGTGGACTGCTTCCAGAGGCCTCTGACGGCTCTTGGAAGTAGTTCTTTGTCAAGAATTTCTCCCAAGTATCCTTAGTTTTCTTTAACTGGTCCTCAATAAGAATTTTTATGAATCCATGATGGTAGAGATGAGGCTCAATGTTGCCTACGTGTTTTTAAACTGTAAAACTCATCTTTTTCAAACTTAATAGCAGAAAATGAGGCAAATTAAGAGTGTGACCTTCTATGAAATTCATCATCAGTCTGGCATGATACATATACATAGAAACAAAACAACCTTCACACGTGATAAATTTCTGGATGACTAACAGTAGACTAGACCATTCCTCTTTTAGTGCATGAATAGGGATGCCTTTTGTAAATACGGTGGTATCCATACCTTGGTTTTGTAGCATGATTCTCCATATTTGATCATCCACACTTCTATTTTTAAACCACCTTTCACCTTCTTGAGGTAGGCCCGTGGCAGCTGCTATTGTGGCCTCAGTCACTGTAAACTTTAAGTCTCCAATCTCCACTATTTGTCCATCAAAAGACCGCGCAAAAGCTTTGGTCACCTCCTTGTTATGGCCTTTAAACTTTTGGATAAATCGTAGCCACCTGGTTTTCTTCAGCAATTCCTTAGTTTGAGGATAACCCTCCAAGTATTTCGGTCCTTCCAGCTCAACTCTCAGTAATTTTCCCATCCTCTGTTTTAAATTCTAACTGAAAGTTCTTCTGCGTGTGAGGGTTTAGGAAAAATGGCTCCGTTACAGGGTTTAGGATGACTGTAGTGACTGTAGTCGGGGTTTAGGATGACTGTAGTGACTGCAGTCGGAAATGGAGAATAGGGAATGGAAGTACCCAATTTACTGGAGGAATAGAGGGTGAGCGGCAGTAAACAAGTTCAAAACACAATGCGGATGCATGCGAGGAGTATGGTATTAGTGGAGTGGTAAACGAGTGAAATAACGGTGGGATTCTTTTGAATCGGATGACTGTGTATGAAATTTTTTTTACACGTCTCAACAAACGGCTGCGGAAATTATGGCTAAGAAGAGCCGTAACACAATAGGTCATGTCTCAAGAGTACGGGTAATAAATGGAAGTGCAGTCAATCTTGAGTTTAAACTCGGAATGATCATGAGACCGTTAGAGAAATGAATGCGAGGTGTGTGGAGTGATATCGTGGAATAGGAGTGGTAGTGGGGCTATCGTATCAAATCATTGCACATAGTAGAACTTGTTATGGTTTAATAACTATGCGTAATTATGACTTGAATTGTTATTTGATAAAGATTTTTGATCATACCTTTGTCATTTCTTGCTCAAGGCTTCTAACCAATTGCTCTTCTTTGTTGTCTTGGAGATGCCCCATGTCTTTAGCTCAATTACATCTGCATTTCATGATTATGGCACTAACAGTTGACTGTAAATTTTGAAAACAGAGTGATGCTGGCTGCGGAAATCATTTCTGGCTACGGAAACGGTCTCCAGCTGCGGAAACTGAGACAACACCACCTTAACTGCACAAAGATAGTTAGAGAAGAACTAACTGAATGAAAATAGTCCTGAAAGGGACTTTTATTGATGGAGTGAAATGGAATGAAATGAAAATGAGGTGGAGTAAAGTGAAATTGAAATGAGAATGAGATGGAGGTGAAGTGAAATGGCAAATGAAATGGAGTGAAGATGGAAAGAGAAGGAGAGAAGATTTTTTTTTTGGAAAATATAGAGTGTCAGGTGTCCCTGATTTTCACTCTACATTTTCTGTATAAGACTGCCAATCTATGATTGGTTTTCAGGCTTATATGATTATGAAAGAAACAAAGGCTAGGCTGATGGGGGAGAAGGATTCTTCTCCACCAGCCTTATTGCAGAATTCTCTTGGAACATTTTGACAAATTCCTCTTTCGAGAGTGGCTTATGATAAATTTTCAATCGGTGGCCATTCACAATGAGAGGAGTTTGAAACTCATCAATGGTCTTGATTCTTACCGCTCCATTATTAAAGACTTTGTCAATCTCATATGGCCCAAGCCAATGAGTCTGAAATTTTTCTTTGAAGTCTTTAAACTTGGAATCAAATAGTAACGCCCAATCTCCCTCTTGAAACTTTCTCTCTTTGATATATCTGTCATGCCACTTAGCTCTTTGATGTTGAACTAGATCAGTCCTTAAAATTGCATCTTGTCTGATCTCATCTAGCTCATTCAACTGCTCCATTCTGTGCTTTTGGGCTTCTGATAGATTCATCCCCAACTGAACTGCCATCTTGAAAGTCTTGACTTGAAACTCAATGGGGAGCAGGACTTCTTTCCCATAAACAAGTTCATAGGGAGAATGTCCTGTTGTGTTCCTCCATGTAGTTCTGTAGGCCCATAAGGCTTCAGGGAGCCTTTTTGTCCAATCTCTTCTATGTAGATGAATAGTTTTGGTGATGATGTTCTCAAGAACTTTGTTTGTAGATTCCACTTGGCCATTTGCTTGCGGATGGTAAGGAGTAGATTTTCTGTGCTTGATTTTTTATTATTCCATCAGATTCTCCATCAAGTTAGATGTAAATTGACTTCCCTGATCTGTCACAATTTCTCTTGGGACACCGAAACGAGTAAAAATATCGTCAAAAAGAAATTGAATAACTGAATTTTCAGTGGCAGAAGGCAATGCTTTAGCTTCTACCCATTTAGTGACATAATCAGTGCATACCAATATATACTTCTTTTGTCTAGATGGTGGATTAATGGGTCCAATGAAATCTAAAGCCCATTTTTCAAAGGGTTCGATGAGTACCTGTGGTTGTAATGGCATTTAATTTGAAAGGGTCGGTCTCCCAACTCTTTGGCAGCTGTCACACCTTCTGACATATTGTTTTGCATCTTTGAAAAGGGAAGGCCAATAATATCCTAAAGAAAGGATTTTATAAGCCGTCCTTTTGTCAGCAAAGTGTCAACCGCATGGTTCATCATGACATGCCTTGAGGATGTCAGGCATTTCATCTTCCCGAACACATCTTCTGATCACACAATCTAGCCCTGTTTTAAACAATTCATTAGAAATCCATGAATAACTTGAACTATCCTGAATAATTTTTCTCTTTTCATTAGGAAATAAATGTGGAGGTAGCTTCCCTGTAACCAAATAGTTAGCAATATCTGCATACCAAGGAGTCTTAGTAGTTACTGCAAACAAATATTCATCTGGAAACTTATCCTCTACAGGAGAATCTTCGTTAGTATTTTGGATTCTAGACAAGAAATCAGCTACTGTATTTTGTTTCCCTGGCCTATCCAACACAGTAATATTGAATTCTTTTAAAAGTAAAAGCCATCTTGTAACTCTGCCATTAGTAACAGGTTTGTTCATGAGATATCTAATTGCAGAATGATCAGTATGGACAAAAGTTTCATAGCCTGTTATATAATGTCTAAACTTGTTGATTGCATGAACAACAACTAAGAACTCTTTCTCAGTCACAGTATAGTTTAACTCAGTAGGAGTCAAATTTTTACTGGTGTAGTAAATGGCATAAGGAACTAAATCATTTTGTCCCAACACAGCTCCTAGAGATGTATCTGAAGCATCTGTAGAAATATGGAAAGGAAGTTTCCAATTCGGCCCTCTCAAAATGGGTGCTTCAGATATTCTTGTTTTCAAAGTTTCAAATGCAGATTGACAATCAGGATCCCATTTGAATTCACAGTCTTTTGTAAGTAATTTGAAGAGTGGAGATGCTATTTTGGTGAAGTTTTCAATAAATCTTCTATAGTATCCAGTAAATCCAAGAAAACTTCTAACATCTTTTTGACAATTTGGAATAGGCAACTTGGAGATGACTTCAACTTTTGATCTATCAACTTTAATCCCATCCCCTGAAATATGATGTCCTAAAACAATCCCTTCAGTAAACATCATAAAGCATTTTTCATGACTTAATGATAGGTTTGTTTCTTTACATCTTATAAGGACTTTTTCCAAATTCTCTAATGCCTCTTCAAACGAATTACCATAAACTGTAAAATCATCCATATAAACCTCTACACAATCATGGATTAGATCGGAAAATATTCCTAGTACTGCCCTTTGAAATGTTGCGGGTGCATTACATAATCCAAAAGGAAGTACTCGGTAAGCAAAAGTTCCCCATGGACAGGTAAATGTGGTCTTGTCCTGATCTTCAGGTGCTACCTGAATTTGATTGTAACCACTAAAACCATCCAAAAATGAAAAATACTTTTTGCCTGCTAAAGTATCTAATACCTGATCGATAAAGGGTAAAGGAAAGTGATCCTTCAAAGTTGCTTTGTTCAATTCCCTATAATCAATGCAAACCCTCCATTTACCATTCTTTTTAGGTACCATAACCAAAGGAGAAACCCATCGGCTATCTGAAATTGGATAAATGAAGTTCACATTAAGTAACTTTTGGAGCTCTTCTTTCACTATCTCCCTAAGGTTTGGATTCATCCTTCTCTGAGGTTGTCTGATTGGTCTACTGTTTTCCTCAATGTAGATGTGATGAATGCAAGTCTTAGGGTCAATACCTTTCATATCATTATACTCCCATGCAAATGCAGTAGAATGTTTTTGCAAGATTTTGGTTAGTTCTTCCTGTTGTGATCTTTCCAAATTTTTGTTGATATTCAATGTTTTTCCTGGAAAGATCTCAATGGCGGAACTACCAAATTCTTCCATAGAGAAAAGAGACATTTGTCTAGATGATAGATACTCAATGTCAGAATCTAACTGAAATTGTGTGTGGTCATATTCTGAAGATGTTTCAAAATTTTCTAATGAGTTCAGAATTTGACTATCTTCACTAACTTCAGAAATGGTAAAGACAGGTTGTATAGTATCTTCAACATCAATCCACTCATTATCTCCTATTTCTGTAATTGCTTTTTCTGGAGGATACAGATTGAATTTCTTTGTCAAATTACCATTAGAAATATACATATCCCCAGACCTACAACTGATGAAAGCATCGGCTGTGGCTAGCCAAGGTCTTCCTAAAATGAGAGGATGTCCTCCTAAGTTACTCTTGCGAGTTAAAATCATGAAATCCACTGGATACTCCCAAGAGTCTAAGGAGACTGAAATATCTTCTAATACACCATCTGGTTTAATAATTGATCGATCTGCAAGTTGCAGTAAAGTAGGTGTAAAGAGAAGATTAGGAAGTTTCAGCTGTTCCATAGTCTGTCTACTCATAATGTTGATAGCAGCCCCTAAATCAATCAAAGTATTTGGAATTTCAACCCCATTGATATGTGTTTTGACAATTGGACTACCGGGATCTACATACTTCTGCATAGTAATTTTTCCCATCACGATGTCTGCAATTTTCCCTACCAGGTGGATTCTTCTTGTGTCTCTAGGTTTCCTTCCTGGTCTTTTAGGACTCAACTCCTTTATTGTTTTCGCTAGAATAGGGATCTCTTTAATGGCTTGTAACAAGGGAATCTTGATACAGAAATTCTTCAATTCATCTAGAAAATCATAATCAGGCAACAAGATTTGTTTTTCCACCCCTTTGTCAATTTGTAATCTTTCAGGAAAAGGAGGTGTAGATGAAGATGCAGGTTGCTCAACTATAGGAGTTGTGGGGGTTAGCTCTTTTTCTTTTTCTTTCTGAGGGTTTTGAAGAGATGCTTCAGAACCCTTATTGGCTTCAAGAGATTCTTCCTCAGAAATGATTTGATTTTGGGCATCTATAGAAGGTTTATCTAGAACTCTACCAGATCTGAGTTGTACATCATTGAGAGGAACAATCATATAGGCGGGAAATTGTTGACCTTCTATCATGTAAGCATTTTGAGGATTTTTATTATTAGGGTTTGGCAATGGCTGAGAAGGAAGTTGATTTGACTTCTGTTGGAATGGAAGCAAGAGTTGAGAATTTGGATTTTGTTGAGGGGGTTGTTGTTGTTGTTGATATGGCAATGATAGTTGTGGGTTTTGATTTGGAAGTTGTGGAACTTGTTGGTTTTGAAAAGATGGAGGATATTGATAAAATTGAGCAAATCTCCCATAAGGATTTTGCATACCTTGTACCCATGATTGAAAAGGATTTTGAGGTTGGGACCAAGGTTGTTGCCAAGGATTCCAATTTGGTGGGGATTGAAAGTTCATAGAGTTGTTAAACCGTTGATTTTGTTGCCCCTGCCAAGGTCTCCTTGCAACAAAACAAAGAGATTCAATTGTATTTGGATCTTCTTGAAAGACAACTTTGAGCCCAGGAATTGAAAGACAATCCTTGGTCTCATGATTTTCTGAACAGATTACACATGTTTCTACAACTTTTGCATCCAAGGGACATTCCCTGAGAGCATGTTTTTTCCTACATTTTGGGAAAAAGATGGCTAAAGCTTCAGCTTCTGCTTTCTGCTTATTGTGGATCTTAAGAGTGCCTAGTTGCTCACTAAGACTCCCTAGGATATCAGTTTTGAATTCATCAAGCATATTGCCAATCTCAGCCCTACTTACTGATCCAGTTGCAGATTTATTTGCTCTGATGAGAGAAGGATCTCTAGGCCCTTTTCCAGTTTTAGATTTTCCTCTTGAGAGATGGACACACAGTTCTGCTATGTCATGAAGTGGAAGTTGAGATATGTCTCCTTTTCCCATCATGTTCAAAATATCTATCCATTCATCTCTAATGGCTTTTAATAGAAGGGCTTTCAAGGTTTCCTCATCTAGGTTACTCATTTTTGCTCTTTTCAGGTTGTATTGAAATCTTTCAAGTAAATCCTCCAAGTTTTCATCTTCTTTTTGTACCATTTTGAATACCTCATCCTTGTGATTGGTGGGCATACAATAGTCCAGGTACCTATCCAAAAATGTTTGTTTCATATCATTCCAAGTCCTAATGGATTGAGTGAGTAATCCCATGAACCATTTCAAAGCTGCTCCTTTCAATGTTGAAGGAAACAGTTTGAGTTTTTGAGAGTCTTCCAGATAATCATAGGTTCGACATACGACCTCAAATTCAAATAGAAATGTTTTGGGATCTTCATTTCTTAACCCATGAAAGTTTGGGAGGACAGATGGTGAAATATTTTTCATTGTTGCTCGAGAATCCTCATCGACTATAGGAAATCTAAATGAGTTATCTCCATCCCTATTTCCCCCATTGTTACCTCTACCTCCTCCATTATTTCCTCCTCCTCCTCTACCTCTACCTCTACCAAATCCATTTACTCCCTCTTCTGTCATGGTAGTTTCCCTAGAGACTTCAGAGTCCTCTGGTTCCTCTACTAAGGGCGAACGAGGAGGAATTTCTCCCTCTTCTTCCTCAGGTGATTCTACTTCTTCAATTACAATTTGTCTCCCTGTAGAAAGAAAGAAAGGATCTATTCCTAATTCAGATTCGATGGATGGTGTGGGAGAGTCAACTACTGCTTCTTGAATTCTAGGAATCCTAGGGCTAGGAGTGTAGGTTGGAGATGATGGAGGTGTCTCTTGTCTATTCCTTGAAGTAGATGGAGTTGTAAAAATCGAACTCTTGGCTCTAGCTAAAAACCTTCCCCTAGAATCTCTTGCTCTATGCATGTCATTTTTTTTTATTTTTCTTCAAGTTGGGCTAATAATTCTCTTTCTGATCTTCCAGGTCACTCTAGGCGCAAGAAGAGAGCATACTCAAGAAACTATTAAACCAATAACTTTCTCTTTTCTGATCCTCTAGATCACACAAAGTGCAAGAGGAGAGCATACTTTGAGAGGTTATCAATTTTCCTTCCTTGAATTTTTTTTTTTTTTTTTTTTTTAAGAAATTGGCTACCTAATTTCACTTCCCCGGCAACGACGCCAAAATGTTTGGTCAATTTAGTGTGTTCTAAATTGCTATTTAAAATGTCAATCCGGGATTCGTAAACTGACGAAGTGAAGTGTACTATATGTACTAGATAACCATTTCCTTAGACTTTTGTCGTTTTTGAGTTTTTTAGTTCGTTTTTAGATTTATCTTTCCTAATGTGTGATGGCGAAAATGAAAGTTAAGTATGGATGGTGATAGTGATTTCTACCATGATTTTCCAAAACTCAAAAGTGCTCAAAAAGAAAGCTTTAAAACAACTGTAATGAAATCAATTCTTAAGAAGAAGTAAATGTATCAAACAGTGAACTAATGACAATGGCCCAGTATCCTTGCTACTGAATGGAAAGAAAGTAAAAACTGAACTTAAAGCAACTCAAAGCAAAGCAACTGATTCACACTACTTCAACTCTTCAGATCCTTTACCCTTCAGCTCAATCTACCTTGTGGGAAGCAATCATGAACAAGTCAAGCAATATGATATCTAAATGGCAAGAAATTAAATTGCAGAAAGGAAACTAATCACACTACTTCAACTCTTCTGATCCTTTACCCTTCAGCTTAATCTACCTTTTGGGAAGCAATCATGAATAAGTTTAAGCAATATGATATCTAAATGGCAAGAAATTAAATTGCAGAAAGGAAACTAATCACACTACTTCAACTCTTCTGATCCTTTACCCTTCAGCTCAATCTACCTTGTGGGAAGCAATCATGAATAAGTTTAAGCAATATGATATCTAAATTGCAAGAAATTAAATTGCAGAAAGGAAACTAATCACACTACTTCAACTCTTCTGATCCTTTACCCTTTAGCTCAATCTACCTTGTGGGAAGCAATCATGAATAAGTTTAAGCAATATGATAACTAAATCACACTACAATAAGTAATATTCTGATTTCTTGCCAATATAGTCACTTGACAATAGAAAGAAACCATAAACTGATGAGTAGTATGATGTCTAAGTAACAGAAAAATAAGTAAGCAAATCACAACTTGAAAAAGGACAGTGCTGGAATTAAACTTCAGAAAATAAAAGTTAGCAGGAAGGACAAGATGATCTCATATGTCAATAGTTATCAAAAAGATGAAAATTTGCCCGGGCTGCCTAAGAAAACCTGCAGAAAAATGTTGATCAGCTGACAACTATAAGAAAAAGGAAGTGAACATATAAACAACAGTGAATTTAAAAACATCAAGACAGCACGTTATATACAAGCTAATGATTATGAAAATAGAAACATAATGAAATCAAATGACAACTATACAGGGCTTTAGTGCGCAGGGGTCCTCTGCCACCTCAGCCAGTCAACGAACAGTTACAAGAACGAGCTCAGCAAAGTAGTCTTCTCATGTATTAAAGCAGCAGCAACATATATAAAACAAAGTACAGTGGGGTGCTAATAGAAACAGTTCCAAAAATTACATCGCAAAAGCTTCTACACAGCGTTCATCAATGCATTATTTATAATGAAAAGGTGTTGAAACTAACTAACTAAATCATATGCTACTAATTGCGTTGCCAAAGACACGTAGATCTCCTCAGCCGAGATCTAGCGTAACTGTCATCATGTCTATCAAATCTTCGGAGTGGTAGCTGTTGGATTCAGGTTACGGGGATGATGTCCAGGTGTGCCGGTGTCTTCGTGGGCTGAGGACTGTGCCACGTAAACGTTCACGTGCTCAAAACAGAGATGTGCCACCGCTAAATTCCTTGGTTGGATTTGCCTTTGACCCTTGTTGACCGTGACCTTCCATGGATGATTTGGCTGATTTGAAGGGACACGTTCCATGTACCCGTCACCTGTAGCTTGCCCATGTGGCTCGTTTCTTCATAGGACACATGTAGCATAAATTTTAACAAAATAGCTGCGGAATCCTGTGCTGGCTGCGGAAACCTGTGCTGGCTGCGGAAACTGACAAGTTTCCGCAGCTTCCTGAACAAAAATCTAAACCAAACAACAGTCATAAGCATAGTCAGAAAACCATGTAAAAAGCTCTTTTTAGACTATAATGCAATGATTTAACAGCTTGGTGGATGAAGTAAGTGGAAAAAGAAGGCTGAGATTGTGTATAGGAAGGTGCAGGTTTGAGGCTCAACACAGCGCACTGGCTCTGATGCGCAACACTAGGCAAGTTTTCTTGAAAAACAGGGTTTTTGACTTCCAAAGCTCAATAAAGCTCAATCTTCCTCCAAATCGTGATTTTTTGCTCTCCAAGGGTATTTTGCACAATAAAATGATAAATGACACCCCTTTCACTTTATATATGGATGGCTTTAATTTTTTTTACTTATTCAAACCCACTTTTCTAATGTCCAAGTCACTTTTGGTCATTAGCTCTGTTTTTTCATTTAAATTGACTTTTCTTGGTCACTTGGTGAATTGATGCATTGATGCTTTTGCTTTTTTTCTGCAGTGGCTGGAGTTGGCAAGGTGAGCAAGGACAACAGCTGGAATTTATTACATATAGAAAACATTTCAAATTACATAAATTTTGTACATAAAAATCTTTTATTGAGCATATTATTAGTGAAATTTTGATTTGATGAAGTTATAAGACCACCTCATGTGCCTGCTGACCTTTTATTAGGTTTTTTATGACCATGGTGACCAACCCTAGTCATAGTGAGCCCTAAAACTCTAAAAATGATTTTGGTAAATGGAATGAAATAATATAACAATAAATGACCTGAACATGTGAAAATAGGCCAACAGGTAAATGCCATGAGGGAAAATGACAATGAACCACTACCATCAGTTGATCCATGACCTAATGGAATGCAGCTGATCAGATGGGACACTTAACATGCATGCAAAAAAAGAAATTTGATCACTGATGGAGGGATCAAGATACCGACACTAATAGTTTGGAAATTTCACTTGAGTGATTGTAGACATATGGTATCAACTCAAGAAATGGATGTTATTACATGACCCTTTTTTGCATGCTCTTTCTTCTGATGTTGTTATTTCCAAAATTGCGATGTAACATTACTTCCGATGTTGTTATTTCTAGAACCATGATGTAAAATTCCTATGGTCTCGATAAAACTTGAGCATTTGGTCTTTGACCGATGTTGAAGAAAGAAGAGAATGAAGTGCCAACAGGGAAATGAGCCTTAACAAGAATAGAGAAAAAATAGTTGTTGTGATATTTTGGAATGAAATGTAACAAGTTATTCTATTTTGAAAAATGGATATAATGACATGTATGCATAAAAAATTTCTCCCTAATTATATATTAACCAATTTTGACATTCTGTTGGGAAACTGGTCATTTTGAGTTATATATTAAGAGACCTTTCAGTTGCTCATGGGTTAAAAAAGTAATAGGAGGGACTAGGGTTATACCAGAGATAGGAATAAAGTGATATATTTAAGACTGTTTGTATCATTTCTCTTCATAACAAACAATGCAAGATTTTATTGTTTAAGCAATAATTTTTGAGTAGCTTCCTCAACCTTGATTGGTGAAGGAGGCCCCCCTTCATTGGTCAGGTGCCACAATTTCATTTTATTTAATTAGGTGTATTGTAGGTATTTTTCATATTTTGTAAGTAGTTGTAGATCATTTGTGATTAGCATCTATATTTATTTGTGGAGGTTTATTCATTGAGAGTGGGGATCCGCTGTATTATCCGTTGCTTTCAATTAATTTTTGTTCTTGCATATTGTTTTTTTTCAAGATTAGCATAATTATTGTTATTTTGCTGATTGGTTCGATTGTAATTGATCACAAAGTGTTCTAAATATTGTTTCACAGGTTGGTTCAAGTGTTGTTACTTGTAGGGAGGTTTGATTGATGATTTTTGTAGCTTTTAGAGATTGGGTTGTCAATGAAGATATGCTCTATTTTAGATGTTATGATTTTTGCAATTCTTTTATAGATTAAATCTCTTTCTTCTGAGTTCGTAGCAAGTGCATTATCTTTTTATTGAAGGCTTGTTCTTAGTTGAAATTATAGTTGAAATTATTGAAGTTAAAGTGATCTAATAAGAATTCCTACTTTCCATTATTGAATGAGATATGTTTTCAAGTGTGAATTTCCCTAGCTACACAATAATTTAGAATCACGAACACCAAAAAGGGATTTGTTGCTTGCATAGACTTTTCACATAACCTTGAAATAACAAACAATCCACTAATTGATAATTAATGTTTGGAGGGTTGTTTAGTTGTCTATAATGGACAGTTTCAACCACCAACACCCATTCTAAATAATTTGGATTGACCACTAGCTTGAGGAAGGGGTATGAATTCTTATACTAGAAGTGTGTTTGGGGAAGCATGGAAGAGTGTGTGCATAGGGTAGTAAGAAAAATTTGTGGGAAATGTGAATGAGTAGATTTCTTGGAGGGATGAACATGAAAACCTCAGTAACTCATGGAACAAACCATAACAACATGTGTATTTTAAGACCACAACTTGTAATAAAAGGTGAGAGAAAATCCTTCTGAGATGCAACAACCCATGTAGAGTTGTGGACTAATTGATTGATTAGCGAGGTCAATGTTCATGCCATCAACTGGAGCTGGAGGGAAGTATGAAAAATTTGAGAAAGCTTGTTGAATCTACACGTAAAAAACACTAATAAAGGGAAGTGTTAAAGTATTATTGGTGAGTGAAGGGATCTCTTTGTGTAGTGCATGCCTAATGTGGCTAGATTATGAAAGAACATAAGCCTTGGCTTTGTGGCTAGAAGGAAACATACTAAATACCTAAGTATGAAGGAGAGTATCTTTCATGTTCTCTACCCTATATGAACCCCTAATATTATTTGAATGAGGATTCCTCGCAAGGAATTGAATCTGGATAAGGGGTGTCCAACTACAAGAATGATTATAATGTAACAAAACCTATGGTTGGGTGGAGAGTAGTTATCCATTCTTTAGCTTCCAAAAAACTTAAGTAAAACAAATAAGTGTATCCATTTTCTCTGTTAATGGAATGAAATTATTGTTTAGTGTTTCAAGATTATTTTCTTTGCTGAATTTTTATGTGTTTGGAATGATGAGGTTAAAGTCATGATGAAAAATGTTGGGTTAATAGTTATAAATTAATTTCCTAAGTAATATGGTAAGAGGAAGAAATCTTATGAGTATGCTCCTTGTGTTAAACATGAAATGTATGGTAAGGTAAAATGTATTAGTTGAACTGAGCTTTGAGGTTCTCTACATATTATGTATGCAATTGACCCGTACTAGATTAGTCGTGGGATGGAACAACTATGGCTATATTCCTGCTTGTAATGAGAAGAACATAAATTTATTTAGTGTTGGGAGACTTTGATTCCTATGGAGGTAAGCCAGAATACTGGTCCCTCTATTCATAAAAGTTTTCAATTTTGAAGTTGAAGATGCAACCAAAATGAGGAGAAGAATCGCATCTTAGTTTGGGTCAAGTTATGTAGCTGAAATTTGGCCATATTTTGTTCCTTTTTGAAAGGATGCATGTTTAAGGGTAGAGATTGAGTGAATCTAAAGATTAGAAATGTATTATGTGTGTTAGAAGTTTCCTATGAGAAAATTAATGCCTTTTTGTACTATGTTTCAGCCCTTTGATTAAATAGACTAGAATCTTACCGAGGTTAAGAAATTTTGGGATTGATTCTTTTGGTTGTAGGTTGTTTTGGAAATTTGGAGATTGGTGGTCTTTAGCCCCAACCCTTGGTCATGTGGTTGATAGAAGTTGTGATCTGGGGCTTAGCCAAGAAATAAAATTAGCTATAGGATATTCTCACCAGATTAACCTCAATTCTAGTGGCAATTATCATGGAGCTTATGATGGCTCGATGGCCTGGTTGGTAGAGAAGTTATCTAATGGAGAAAATGATCTTTATTAGCTGACAGTCCACAAACAGATTAGTCTAAACCATGGTGGACATGATGGACATGGTGATGATTTACTGGTGGTTCAATGGTCCACTAATTAAACTGAGATAAAGATGAGAGCTAGAATATGCTAAGAGTCGTTGACAAGTTAGTGGGATTTTTCAATGGACAAAGACCTAGGATCTATAGTTTGTTGAGATCTAGTTGTCTAAACTTATAGAAATATTTATAAGTGGACCTTGTTAAAAAAATTAGATCTAGATGCTAGGATAGTAGGTTATATCAATCCCATGCGGGCATTGCTAGACTCTATGGGCAGGAAAATGCTAACATGGAAGGATGACATGGAGAGACGACGTGGCATGGTATTGCAAGTGAGTTGACGAGTCACCTATTATGGCAGGTGACACGAAATATGAAAATTTGGATGTGTAGAGTTTTGTAAAATGTATATATATATATATATATATATATATATATATAGATTTGGATGGATTTATACAAGTCTATGAAGTTTGAAAACTTGGATATATGAGGAGCGAGGATTGATTGAATGGAAATATTATGGTGAAATAGCTATACATATGTATTAGAGTGTGCAATGATGTTGGGGTCGAAAATATGTGTAAATTGATTTGAAATCCAGATGGATCAAGGATATCCAAAGAACCGACATAAAGGTAAGAGGGACACCTTTGTTGCCCCCATATTTAGATGATATTGGTATTCATAGGCTAGAGTGTGGTAGATGTATCTAGATCCAGAAGATATAGAACTTATTATAACAAGGAATTAAGGAAATTCCCAGATCCTTATGCAAAGGGGGGAGTGGTTGATGTATTTCATGCTAGAGTATCCAGAAATATCGAGAATAAGGAGATCTAAAACTTCTTATAATTATGACTTAAGGAAAATCCCATATATGTATGTAAGGAGAGGTTGATATGTCAAGTTATGACATGGAATTATGCAATGATGGCACATCGACAAGGACTGACACATCCCATGTGGAAATGTAAAAATGTTTACGATTCTTAGGAGGACAAAACTTCAACGGGCCATAACTTCACATCTAGATCTAGGATATTTGATGAATTTTATATCGTTGGAAATATTTTTATGAGAATAAGATGATGGTGGTATTAGAAAGTATTTTCAAGGGATTAAAATAAAGAGAAAAATATAACCCAAACTCCTTAAGATGTTTTAGAGGGTTGGGTGTGTCACAAAGTGGTATTAGAGCTATGGTTCAAATGTTAGGCTTGGAGGGTGACATATACACCACAAAGATGCATTTGAAGCAAGATATGGATCTTGCTGGTTTTGTTTTGGTGAAATTATCACTACCTAAGAGGACCTTGGATAGTATGGTTGCTTGGATTTGAGAAAATGTGTGATGAAAGGGTGCTATCTAGTAAAATATACTCATGCTTCAAAGAGTTGTGCCTGAAAGAAGGATAGTTTTAGGAGTCTCTTTCTTTAAATGATGTTGATTCACGATTATCCAAGTATAATTAAAGATGTAAGTTGTAGTTGATGAAATTGCATGCATCTCAATATGTGTATGATGGGAAATAATGAGCTAATGAGTAAGATCATACATAGAAACAAATGTTCCTATTTTTGTTGACTGACATGCATGAGAATAGAAGCATGGATCAAGTTAACAAAGGAGAAAGCATGAGGTTGATTGATAGGCTTTGGAAGAGGTGGTATTGCCTAGTTTGCTTAAGTGGGAAGCCATGTGGAAAATGGTTCTCATAGGATAAAGTGTGCAAATGAAAAATATCATGGAAAAAAGAGTCATAATGTTGAAAATTTATCCTCAAGGATTTTTTAATGAGTAAGTAGGAAGGTGAATCCATGAAAAGCATATTTTCTTTAAATTCTGAGTAAGATATCATGTGTAAGATGATTCACATGAGATTGTATGTGAATATAATGGTATGGGGGACATACTTAAAGGTGCCTTCAATACCTTGCATGATGCATGTCATCGAGGCATTGTAATAGTATGAATACTTATGCAAGTGTAGAGTAGGAGGTAGGCCTATTATGAGTAAGGTTAAGTTGTGGACATTAATCATGTTGAATATTTACACCCAAGGAAGATGTAGATCTCTTTAAATTTATTATTGTAAAAACTCATTTGAAAATTGAGTGAGCTTGATATGTATATCATTTTTCCTCATGGAAGAGGAAAATTCATTGGTGGATGTGCCTATGAAGTTGTAATTATTATTAAGTTAGATTAATATGGTTTTGAGAACCTTTTTTAACTAATTGGAATATTAACCAAATTGTGAGTTGTATTTGCAACAAAACTTCATGTTTAGGCCACTATAGGCAAATGCATATATGGCCAAAGCAATTAATTATGTTGAAAATTCTCATTCCTTTACTCAGACTAACAATGATGCATTATTTTATCACATAAGAATATGTATAGTAGTAGAAAAGGAATGAATTCTCAATAGGATGGTGTAGTATAGTTTGGGGAAGATTTCACACAATAAAAAATATAATTTTGATGAGGGAAAGGTGGCTGAGACCCATCCTGATTTGATGGCAACATTGAGAAGCCTGAAGGCCGAACTTGAGAGTTGAAAGGATAGTCATGAGAGGTTCATTAAAGCCCAAAAGGAGTATAATGAGGTCAATGAAACCCTACTACAAGGTATATCATATGTATAAAGGAAGTTGCAACATGGATCAACTACTTACAATATGGAAAAACATTAGTCAAAGAAGGTTCTTAGCCCATCTGCGATTCAAACATGTGGACCAAAAACTAGCAATACAGAAATAAGTGGGTCCAAGAAAAGGCAATTGAAATGATGGAGGTATGGAGAGGATAAGATGATTAATGGTTGATCTCAAAAGTGGTACAATTTTTGGAAATTTTCCAATGTCAAGGAGGCTACAGTTGTGGATGGAGTATCCAGAAGTGTGCTAAATATTTATGTTATGTTGGAGAATCACCAAGTAGATAACCGAGTTTTGGTGGTGGATATGGACGGAAAAGAAGAATACTAGGATTTGGCTAGTGTAAATAGTTACAAAAATGAAACCGGGGAATTTAAATAAGAAAAGTGTTGGTGGCGAGGATAATAAAAATGAGGGAGAAATGTAAATTACTTCTAATATTACTATTAATTTAAAATAAATCCCATAGTAAGTCTGTGAAACTTGATGTTAATCAATTGAACAACATGAACATGTTAGAGTTGTATTATAATATATATTGGGACAACTACTATGCACAAAAGTGTAAGGGGGAGGGTTCCTTGGACTATAAAGAGACACTAGATTTTCTAAGCCTATTGAAGACTTTAAGGAAAAAACAATTTTTTTTTTTTGCATATGCTCAATAGGCTAAGTAAATGCAGAGTTGCATAAGAGGGCATATTTGAATATTTAATAATTGGTCAAGGTGGACTTGACTAGGATACAGTTTGAATCAACTTGAGTCTAAGAGTGTTTGTTTGATTGTTTATACCTTAAAAAATATTAAAAATGAATGAATGGGTAAAATGAATTCCTTGTTCAATTAGAAATGTTGTGGCACATGTTTTAATTGCTTGAATAGTAGCTGATGTGTGATGAAGTGGTGCATGGGAAAAGGTGCAACCTGTTCTTAAAAATTTGAGATTAAGGACCACCTTTTTGAAATGGGTTTAGAGGTAATGTAAATTCTCTCATTCATACAAAGAACCTTGAGAATAATGAAAAGAGAATGCACGTCAAAGAAGTCTAAAAAAAGAGTCGGATGGACTCCTTGAGAAATCATCATATGAGAATAAATGGTAATGGAAATCATGCAGGTATGAATATCATACATGATGAAATAGTTAGTAAGTTGAAGGAATTGGGTAAGAATTATTTCAGGTTGAGTTTGTTTCTTTCTAATATGTTTTATTGCATGGATTCCCAAGAGGGGTATGGTTAAGGAAGAAATATTCCAACACATAATATTTGGTAGAAATATTAGAAATGAATGCAAGTTTTCCTAATGTACAATAGTTATATAAATGTGTGATACACTCATAGGTTAAAGAAATTTATATTTGGTAATGCATCGATATGTGTGATACTCACATTCCTTGTAAGGCACATGAGTATAAACTATGATTATCCTTGGTGGATATGACCAACCATGGAATGGTTGATATGTGAATGCACGCTTGACATAATATAATCAGTAGAGGATGATATAAGTGTGAAGGCCTCGATGTGAGAGGTTTTTTAAATTTGGTGATAGATATAATCAATGCACTGAATGCATGCATGCTTATGTAGGAAAAGCTTTAGAATGACTAATAATAATGAAAAGTAGTGATTGTTAATATTATTTTAAGGTTGTTGATTTGTGAAATGAGTGGTGTGAATCCTTCACTCCCACATAAAGTAAAGTGGGAAAATAAATTGCTAATAAATTTTGTGATGGATATCTTAGTGGAGAGAGTGAATATAAAAATATATACCTCAAGACAACTTGATTTTTTGTCTTGAAAGATTTTATTAGTGAACATATTGAAAAAATATTGAAATGGTTGAGATCATATTGAACAAATATGTAGTGCAATGATGCTCTAGTTTTGATTGGTATAAAATGCAACTGAAGTGATTGAATGATTAACTATGTCAGTGATTTTGAAGGACCAATTTAGTGGTTTTTATAACAAATATATTGAAATAATTCTATACATGAGAAGCTAACATTTTCTGACTGAACGAAAATATAGGTTGCAGGTAGAATGTCTTGGGTATGAAAATGTAAGCCTTTGATGAAAGCTAAGAATATTACCACCTGCAATGATCTCAAATTTATGAGAAGAGTCTCATGTCTATGAGACATGGTTTCTATATGAAACAAATTGGAAATTTGTGATTGAGAATTTTAAACTATATCTCATGGGAATTATATGTTGTGATATAGGTGAGATGATGAATCTATATAGGAAGGATAGATAAAGGTTGTGGAGTAGAGAGCCTCAGAACTAGGCCACTGTAGTGACATTGGATCCCTACAACATGCCTTGCTCGCCAGGAGTAATGACATGCAAACATTGTTAGAGTCATTCATAGGGATACCTTGGATATAAGACTCTATAAGTCTCTTTGGTCTTCTTATACAAAAAAGGGTAGGTTTCGTAGATCAGCGAAAGGAATGCGCAATGAAGAAACAAATTTCTTGAACATGGAATGGTAAGTAACTGTAAGGAGGAGGAGATTTGAATGAAATTTATATGAAAAAGTTATGTCAAACATTTTTTAGGATCATGAGTGTGTATCTATTTGTCTACTTCAAATAGTTATATAAACTTGTTATTTTTGGAAGCCCTACAAGGTGAAGGACAACCATATAGATAAGTATTGAGTTGAAAATTTCATTTATTTAAATACATGTTTCCCTATGGAAACTATTATCTCCCATGGAAAGTATTTAATGGATGTATATAGACATGTTTATAACACATATGATATCTTGGTTTCTAATGTATGTACTAGATGGAACACCATAAGTCTAGAAGTAACTAGGTCATGAAACCAAATGCCATTGTTGAAGCGATGGAAAATCAAAAATACATGAAAGATGATGCTATTATCAAATATAAATGGCTCTAAAGTAGCTAGAAGGAGGCAATCCACATACTACTATAGTGAAAAAATTGCACCCAAGATAGTATAATGCTACTAATAATGACATCTGGAATTGTGTGGTGTTGAAAATACCTAGGATGGTGGTGATGCTGCTAATAATGACACCTGGAATGGTGTGAACATTAAGGATGGTGTTCCTTTAAGGGGGAGGGGATTATAACAACCCTTTTTAAGCCCTAAATTTTGTATTTGTAATTAAAACTTATATTGTCAGGATGACCAACATGGTTATTTTTCTAGAAATCATTTGATCACTACTACATTTGGGCAAAAATTATGATGGTGGAATTTGATGGAATAGATAAAATCGGAAAAAGTGTCGGAAGTTAAATGTACTTTTTATTTTTATTTTCTAAAATCCCGATGCCATCGAATATCAGATGGGAGTTCTTTAATGGTCGAATATTTGACAGATTATCCTATCCCATTAGTTATCCGATGACTTCCTATAATCCATTATGTCGTTGAATATCGGATGGGAGTTCTTTTATAGTTGGATATCTGATGATATATCCAATATGAAAATGTGTTGTCCAATTTCCGACAAGTGTAAAATAACCGTTGCATAACGTTCAATTCCACCATTAATGGTTTTTTTCGTTGACAACATCTAATATGGGACTGCTTTACGTTGATCAATTTAACTAATTCAAATAAATATAACATTAATATTATAATTAAATATAATATTATTAATATATAATTAATATTAATATCTATAATATATTAGTATTAATATAATACTATATGATTATAATATAAATTATATATATAAAGTTATTATATAGAATATCTCTCTCTTGCAGGTAGGTTCTCCCGGTGGGCATCGGGTGAAGGCTGACTGACTGTTGATAACCTAGGTTGTTACATTCTGTTCCTTGCCATGCAATGTCATGTTCTTTTCGACCGGCAGGTAGGAAACACTGGGCTTAATGGGAACATCATGGGGAACATAATCTCTCTCATTCGGTGATTCGTAAAGCCGCAACAAGTTTATATATATATATATATATATATATATATATATATATATATATATATATATATATAGATATAGACCCTAACATCATATAATTTTGACATATTTGTTATATATATTAGTTGCAATTTTTTTGAAAGGTTGTAGGCTTATTTTGAGGTTAATTTTTGAACAAAATCATCACTGGAAGTTTGGTGACAAAAAATGTCACATAACATTCCTCAAGGAGACCAAGGATACACGAGATCAACATTGAGGACTTTTGAGGATCAAAAATGTTAATTGCCTTCTAGAAATTGTAAGGGAGTGAGTCCAAGGAGAATTCTACTAAAACTGGCTAAAAAACATTGTAGAGACTATGGATACGCTGAAGGCGGACATGGATATCATCCATTTGTAAGTTATTTATTATATGCCTTTGTATTGTATATTGTTTTTGTAAATTTTTATATGTGTATTGTATTTTAGATTTTATGTCGCATTTTAATTTTTATTATCTTTCTACTGTAAATGTATTTTATAATATTCTTTTTGGAGGTTTTTGAACTGTGTTGTCATCTTGATGTGGATTAGAAATATTATTTGATTATTTTTGTTAGGGTCGATTAATGGGTTATGTCGAGTTAAGGGTTAATTACTTTATGGGCTTAGGGATAAGGGGTTATTGTTTAAGGGTTTAGGGGTTAGGGGTTAAGGGCTTAGGGGTTAGAGGTTTAAGGGATTAGGGGAATGGGGTTAAGGTGTTAGGGGGTTAATTTGGACCTAGAGGATTTAGAGGTTAATCTTTGTTGTTGGGAAAAGTATCCAATACGGAATGACCCTATCCCACTCTAAGGGTGATAGTACCTCAGCAACAATCAAAGCAAAGCTATTCAAGATTACTTCTTTATGAGATGTAAGAGAGAGGAGAAAGGGATCCACTAACCGTTATCTTCCGCTAATGATTGATCCAATCTTCCCTCTTTGCTGCTTGCTACCAGCTCCTTGCTCTTTCACTGGCCCAGCTACACAAAGATCCTGCAAAAGCACAAGAAAAGGAAACTACAAGAAGCATACATCCATAATTGATTCAAGGATTAGAATAAATCAAATATACAAGCATCAATATGCCACAGAGACACATGCATATAGAAGAACCTCAAATGATTTATTAATGGAAGAAGTAAAGTTCTGAGAGTGTTACAACCATAAGAGGCCCAATCCAGCAACACCTCCCAGCAGAAAGAAATCTCCTCTTCACCTCCTTCAAAGCAATCACCCAATAGTTCTATACTCAAACCAACAGCACTTCCTTACATTCACAAGATTCCAGCCTCTATAGACCTCATGAGAGAGCTCTATATATAGGAGTTTTGGAGAAAGGATGAGTCAGCTTGAGGCTGGCATGAAGCTGACTAGTGTCCTCTCCCACTTCAGTTATTCTTCAGTTCTTGAGTCCACTTGGAGTTTCTTGCTTCCACTTGGAGATCTAGATCCTCTTACTCATCACAAGGTGAATTCCCTGATCCAAGTGTCATTTTGGAAGCTTCCTGGGCATTTGACACCTTGCAGAATGACTGTGCCACTTGGCCAATCTCGCCCAGCGCAGGTAGCCTTCATTAGATTTTACATTCAGCGCAGGTACAGAGTGGAGCAGTTGACATTCAGCGTAGATGCTCAGTGGAGCAGCTGACATGATCCAGAATTAGCTTGTTTTTGAGTGTTTTCAGGTGGAGAACTGATTTTCAGTGCTGTGGTTTGCTGACCTTGTTCCTCTAGGGGTAGGAACAACATGTTTAGGGACTTTGGATCCCTTAGATTATCAACATTTCATGCTTCATGCTGTAAGGCACAAAAATGTCTATAACAGTTGCCCCCTAAAGTATGAGGTCGTTTATCGGGTGAAATGCTTTATCAGGAGGATCCGAAGTCCATTCAATCGCTGAGAGGTGCCCTGTAATAAAATACAATACAATACATTATTTTTCATTCTGCTTTCATGATCTAGCTGAGGCGGGCATTCCCATGCTCAGCTTTATAAATTCATTTTGGTACATAGAACAGACGATCGTCTGATGGTAGACTGATAATTCTCTGCTGAAATTATCATCCTTTGAGTAGGATGATCATCTGCTGCAATGATGTACATATCAAATGTCTTTATATTTCCTGAATATATATCGCAGCCCGGATGGATGAAACTAGATCCGGGGTCTTCAAAACTCGTTCGATCTTCACTCTAAGTACAAGTCGATCCATGTGAGAATTGCGCTGAAGTCGAACATGGAAAGACATCGCTTGATTACCGGTCAATAATGTAAACCGTTAACAAGCGCGAGAGGAATCACCAATAATGACAATGACCCTCAAGGTACTGCAGTACAATTCACGTGGTGTGAATAAAGGACTTGGCGTCGAACACCACGTAAAATCTTCTGGTCGAAGGTCATTAATGTATACCTGTCGCCGGAAGTGAGAAACTTGCCATTGAGGCATGCAAGCTTCAAAGTACTGGGGGGTTTGTCCCTAGATCAACTTCTTGGATAATGAGTTGAAGTCGACAAGAAGCGATCCGTCAAAGGAGGGCCTTAATGAATCCCACATCAGTGACACAGAACGGAGCTAATGATTTTAGTGGAGGTGAAAACAATCTGTGAGATATGATTCAGGGTGGCGATCATGGGTGGATGAAGGATAATGTATGGTAGTGGATGGGACACGGTTGACTCTTTCTGAACACATCTCTTGAACATATAACGACACTGATGTGATGGATCGGTAGCATTACCCCAAATGTGGATGGTTTGGCGAGGACCATGGTGATGAGACCGGTGAATGAAACAACCCAACCCGATGTGATACGGAGGACAAAGTGTCATGTTCAAGAGCGACTTGCTACCATTAAAGCTTTGAGGTTCTCCCAATTTTTCCCCAGTCATTTTTGACCAGTACCTCTTTATTTTTGTCAAGCTTGAGGAGGATAACATATGCTTGTTCTATAACCTGCCCTTCGGGCAAGCCCATCGCTATGTTTTAATGAGCCTAGCGATAGGGAAACTCGTTCTCGTCTAAAGACAAGTTTGTCGCTATTTAATACATTTAACGAGTCTAACGACAAGGAAAACTCGGTCCTTTTCATTTTTAGAGAGTCTGAAAAGGTACAGAAAGTTAACTCCAAAATTCCTTTTTCGTCATCTAATCCCTTAAGTCCGAAAAAGTATAAAACAATACAGAAGGGATGAATTTTCGATAACTTTAACGAGCCGAATAAAACAAGCGCTCGACCTTTTTGTGTAATAATCCCTCAGGTCCAAAAAGATTAAAATCTAGAGGAGGGATAGCTCTTCCGATCACTTTAACGAGCTGGAAGGCCAAAACTCGGCAAACTTTTCATATTTTACGAGTCAGATGAAAAGAGCTCAAAGAAGACTCGTCTTTTGAGGAACGAGTGATAAACAGGGATAGCAGCAGATTCCAGGTACAGGTTGGAATTTTCCAATCATGGCAGTGTCACAAGGATGGCTAAATGAAATCACTCTTCGCAGCTGTTCCTCAAAATGGGTAAACAATCATATGGGGGTGAACGATCGGCCAAATGGAATGGAGGTGGCAAGTGCAAACACGACCAAGGCTTTTTATGGCTAATAAATTTACGATCACAATGGTTATTTACCGGAATAGGTTCATTTTTTAATGAGCTTAAACTCTGGAAGAAACTACTGCTCACGCTTTTCTATTTTTTAACGAGCATAAATTCCACGGTAAAACTGCTCGATCTTATGTTTATTTTTTAACGAGCATGAACTATGTGCTAAAACTGCTCGGATCTCGCTTTTCTATTTTTTAACGAGCATAGATTCCACGGTAAAACTGCTCGATATACCAGTCATAAGATAAGAAATGTCTCCTGTGAGATCTCTATTTTTTATAGAGCTTCATCTTCACTAAGCTTTGCTCCCTCTCATCCTTTCTTTATGCAAGTTCGGAAACGGCTAATCCCAAAAATAGATAAATAACCGCTCCTAGCTTGCACTCCAAAAGGTTTGCATGCCCCCAGGTATAAAGTACAATTTCAAGGCTGCCCCTACTTATCCGATAAAACATTTGTTTTAAAGGGTGAGGCTTGCCTCTTTCTGGTTACCCAAAGATTGTTTTGTTAACACCATCAAACGAAAACATTTCCTCGGCACTGTCTACCGAAGTAGACAATGGTGAATGACTGTTGTCAAACAAGTAACCTTATCAAAAGAATCTTGTTCTAGAACAACCCCTCTTCCATCCACGGACGGGGTACGGACTAGTCATATCCTTTCGCGGAAATTCTACCTTATACCCAAGGTTTCCTCTGCCCGAAGCAGACCAGGATGCATGCCCCCTGGGTTCCAGTCCCATCTTTCCGAATCACTCGCACTCATCGGGAAGGAGGACTGGGGGTGGAGACATTTCTTGGGTGAATAGACCATTGAGGGTTGGTATGTGACTATTTGCGATGCGTGATCCCGGAAATGAAAGTTGGTCTACGAGCTTGACCATTCTTCCTTCGTGTGGAAAACACATTACTCTAAAGAGTGAGGAGACTATAGCTCCCATGCAATATATATAGTCTCGTCCAAGGAGTAGGTTATAATCCAAGGGTCCTTGAACAACCATCACGTTCATCTGAACGGTCTTCCCTTTCAATGTAACAGGTACATTGGGGAGGATCCCTAATGGTCGACTGGTTCCTTTATCAAAACCCGAGAGATTTCTTATCTCAGGTAAAAGCTCCGGGGAACCCAGTGCTTTCCAAGCAATAGAGGAAAGGATACTCACAGATGCCCCTTCATCAATGATAGTTCCAGCCATTACCATTCTATAAATTTGGACTATGATTCTGAATGGTATACTGGCTGGCAACCGGGGTCTGCCTAGTTGGTTCCAATCAAAGGATACAATCAGGTTGCTTGGTGGTGGGACCGAATACATGGCCGGATATGACCCTGACGATGTTCCTTCCTGCGATAAAGGAATGGGCGCATTGCCCTGATGCTCATCAGAGTCTGTGTTGATGAAAAGAATCTGGATGGTGTCATCCTTTTTCTCTTCAGTGAGGGTGTCATTTGAAGATGAATCTTCAGTGACGGTGTCATTTGAAGATGAAACCTCTGAAGGCGGAACCGGGTCAACTGCCGTTTCGACCTTTAGACTTTCGTCTGGTCTGGATTCAGTAGGTTCATTTTCAATGACTGACGCTTCAACTGACCACTTGAGCGGGCCGGCTGTATTTTCAACCAACGAAGGACTTGGCACGAGTTTTTTGTATCCAGGAGGAAGTCTCAACGGTGAAACCGGGCGATCTTCCAAAACTCTCTTCGCTTCGTCTAAGAAGGGACACCGGTGGATGGCGTGATCGCCTTTACACAGTTTACAGGGGATCTTGCTCCCCCTCTTTGTCTTGAACCTTCACTTTCGCTGGTTGACGGTAAGCTTTCAACATGGCTATCAGAGGTTGATGCTCCCGAATTGTGCAGACGAGGTGACCAGTCCCTTAGTATCCGGGGAATACAGGGACAATCTCTATGGAAGTGGTCTCCTCTACATATGACACATGGTGATTTAGGCCCGGTCTGTGCTATGTGTGGATTTTTGTCAGATGTCTTTCGCTTGCCCCCAGTCGCCTTAGGCTCCTTCTTCTTCTTCTCCTTCTTCTTCTTCTCCTTCTTCTCCATGGGAGCTTGGCTTTTGCCGGCTCTACCTTGCGAAGATGAAGGATTAGAGGAAGAGTTATAGGAAGTGGAAGGCTGGTGGGCAGCTCTAGACTCATCTAACTGTTGACTCGACTGTTCAGGAACCATGGTGGTCTGAAGTACATTGGTTGAGAATAGCCAAATAGGCAGGCCAATTGTCAGTCCTGGAAGTGACAATGTGGCCATGTGGGGCGCACCAACTTCTCCCCAAGAGGAGAATGGACTAGGATTTCCATCATGTGGAATTCCTTGGTTGGGGCGTTCCATGTTCTCAACCTAAGATCAACGCGGGAATAGGAGGTGATTATGTTCCGTTTAAAATAAATTTTATAACAACGCTTTAGACACAACTTGCTTTTTCACTTTTTAAGAGTCGAGAAAAAGCTAAAGATGACTCTAGTCTCCTTCGATGTATTAACGAGCCCGAAGTGACAAATGCTCGGTTGGACTTTTTCAGTTATAGAGTTTGAAAAAGGCCAAAAGAAACTGCTCTGGAGTTCTAGGCAGAGGGTGTGCCAAACTTTTCGCAAAACCACAGAATACGTTTTACGGTACGAGTGGTCGATCTTCGTGAATGCTGTGTTCACTGCATTGCGATCAGTAGGGCGGCCGACACGGTTTCCTATTGGATAAAGGCTTTGTTCCTATAGGGGTCTCCCAATATATACGCGACGGTACGTGGGAGCACAAGTCCGTATTGATACTTATCGCTTCACCGTGGAGGAATCACCCAACCACTCAACGCTAAGATATCACGTTTAACGACGCCGGAACACGTCTCTAGCTTAGACCTCTATGTGTTTGCGTTATGTTTCAATGCGTTGTTATGTAAATTCAATTTATTTTAAGGTTGATCTTGTTTAGCAGTTTGCCTTTATGGATCACCACGAGATGTATAGTAACACTCCTAAATGCAGTCTAAGATGATAAGCAAGCTTTTCAATCTTTCAACTTTGAAAATCTTAACTACTGAGGGAAAAGAAAGATAACATCTTTTCACACAGATCATAGAGCACACACTAATGCACTTTTTCCTAAATCAACATGCAAACTGTCATAATGCACATGCACAATGCAAGTATTTCTTTTCTCTTTCTTAATGTTTGTGTGACACAAAAAGAAAGCTGTTGTATAATTTCGAATTCAATTTCAAGTGAAAGCAAACAAGCTTGTCCAAAATCAAAAGACACCTTAAGATTTACTTGTTTCGATACTAGAAATATATAAATTCAAACCATATGACGAAAATAAATGCTCAATCAGCTATGAACAACAAATAAACTAACTCTTAAGATCAAAACGACACTTAATCACAGGTCTAGATCTAAGAGGCCACAACAAGACTAGTTCACTTTCGTTATGGGAAACTGTAAATGATACAAGAAATACACAAAGAACAAACACAGTTTCTTTATACAACTGAGGTGGAATAGTGGCAAGGAAAGTTGGTTTCAGATAGGCACATTGACTGGTAGCAGGCAGCAAAAACAAGGGTGAAAACAGGGCAAGAAACAGCAGGAAACCCCAGTAGCACAAGGCAAGACTGGTCCAGTGCAGGTGGTACATAGGCAGTTTGACCTTCAGCGCAGGTAGCCCCTTCGGGAACTGCGCTGAAATGCAGACAACCTTCACACAACCTGCACTGAAGAACAAAACTTTCGTTTCTCTTGGTTTCCGGGTCACAGATTGCTCAAAAATTCACAGTTTTTGGCCAAATCAGAAGCTATCAGTCAAGGACACACTAAGGGATGACAAGGAGGATGAAAAGCTATCACTAAGAGCTTATTAGAGTCCTTGTGAATCAGCTCTTCAAATCATAAACTTGCCCAGAAACTGAGCTAGAGTAGCTGCCCTCTACTTTGCATTTGAAAGATCCAAATGCAGTTCGATTCGGTACTCCCTGTGTTTATGAAATGAATAGCAAAAAACACAAACAACCAACAAGATACGATCCCCAGCAGAGTCGCCAATTTGTTGTTGGGAAAAGTATCCAATACGGAATGACCCTATCCCACTCTAAGGGTGATAGTACCTCAGCAACAATCAAAGCAAAGATATTCAAGATTACTTCTTTATGAGATGTAAGAGAGAGGAGAAAGGGATCCACTAACCGTTATCTTCCGCTAATGATTGATCCAATCTTCCCTCTTTGCTGCTTGCTCCCAGCTCCTTGCTCTTTCACTGGCCCAGCTACACAAAGATCCTGCAAAAGCACAAGAAAAGGAAACTACAAGAAGCATACATCCATAATTGATTCAAGGATTAGAATAAATCAAATATACAAGTATCAATACGCCACAGAGACACATGCATATAGAAGAACCTCAAATGCTTTATTAATGGAAGAAGTAAAGTTCTGAGAGTGTTACAACCATAAGAGGCCCAATCCAGCAACACCTCCCAGCAGAAAGAAATCTCCTCTTCACCTCCTTCAAAGCAATCACCCAATAGTTCTATACTCAAACCAACAGCACTTCCTTACATTCACAAGATTCCAGCCTCTATAGACCTCATGAGAGAGCTCTATATATAGGAGTTTTGGAGAAAGGATGAGTCAGCTTGAGGCTGGCATGAAGCTGACTAGTGTCCTCTCCCACTTCAGTTATTCTTCAGTTCTTGAGTCCACTTGGAGTTTCTTGCTTCCACTTGGAGATCTAGATCCTCTTACTCATCACAAGGCGAATTCCCTGATCCAAGTGTCATTTTGGAAGCTCCCTGGGCATTTGACACCTTGCAGAATGACTGTGCCACTTGGCCAATCTCACCCAGCGCAGGTAGCCTTCATTAGATTTGACATTCAGCGTAGGTACAGAGTGGAGCAGTTGACATTCAGCGCAGATGCTCAGTGGAGCAGTTGACATGATCCAGAATTAGCTTGTTTTTGAGTGTTTTCAGGTGGAGAACTGATTTTCAGTGCTATGGTTTGCTGACCTTGTTCCTCTAGGGGTAGGAACAACATGTTTAGGGACTTTGGATCCCTTAGATTATCGACATTTCATGCTTCATGCTGTAAGGCACAAAAATTTCTATAACAATCTTGGGTTTTTATGGAGAATTATTAATAAGTTTTTAAAGTATATTATGCAAAATATGACATTAAGAAAGAATATGACATTATAATGATGAATGAAAAATAAGATCAATATGATTTTTATTGTGGTCGTGACTATATATCTCAAGAAATGTCTCACTTCCTACATGTTAAGAAAAGTAACATATTTCTTATATTTTTTCAATATATTCTTAAATATCTTGATAAACTTCACAAGCATCATCATTGATTTGTTGTCTTTGTTTCTTGGTCTCACCTAAGTTGTCTTTGTCTTTGTCTTTGTTTTATTTGTTTTCCTTATATATTATAATTATAAACTGTTGTTATATCAATGTTTCAATATTTTATATACTAATATTACTTTATTGATTGTAATTTTATATTATTTCCCCTCTAGGGCATTTATTGATGAGGAAGAGGTGGTTGTAGTACAAGCGCCTATTCAAGAACATGGGGCGATTAATATTGAGGATCAAGCTAATGACCCTATGGAAGAAGATAATGTTGCTGATACCATAGTTGAAGAAGATGGGACAAATAGATTTGATCCAAGAGACATTTAATATGTTGGAAAGGATGATGATGACAACCAGTATGATTACCGTACTTTTGATTTACCTTTACTTGAGAGGGCTACTAAACCTCTTTATGAAGGCTCAAAAACATCTCTTCTCTCTATTGTATTGTTGTTGGTCAACTTAAAGGTGGTGAATGGTTTGTAAAACACATGTGTGACACAACTCCTAAGATATGTAATATATTTTGTGACATTTAGTACTATATACATGATAAATCAATTATTTTCTCTGTTTTTTTTTAATGTTATTACATTGATATGCACCATTTCATTGATTTGTAACATTTGGATGCAATATGTATGATTAATATTATTTAGTACATTAATCAATACTATTTTTTTTTATGTTGTAGATTATTAGGTGAATTTATGTTACCACTGTCAAATGTTTTACCTCGTATATACCGAGATTTAAATGCCATTATGAAAGATATTGGAATGCAGTATCAAGTTATTCATGCATTCCCTAATGGTGATATTGTCTATTATAAATAACACATGTTGAAAGACAAATACCCAAACTGTGATGAGAGTACATATCAAACAAATAAACTAACAAAAAAAGTGCCTCACAAGGTTCTTTGTTATATTATCATAATTCCATGTCTGTGACAATTGTTCAGGTGCAAAAGTGTAGCAAAACTTATGGATTACCATGCAACGAATAAAAGTGAATATGGTGTTCTTGGAATGCCTGTAGATGGATTTGCACTTAGGAATATAGAGGATAAGTGGCCATATTTTAAAAGAGAACCTTGTAATCTTGGGCTTTCATTAGTAGCTGAGAGTGTTAATCAATTTGGAGAGCCCAAATCTACTTACTCAATGTGGCCCATCATGGAATTCAATAAAGAGGGAGGACATAATGTTTTTTTTTTTAAAACCAGAAATAGTAGTATATTCATATATAAATCGCGCTCGTTCACGTCCAAAAATAGGATTTTATATCAAAATTTTGAGCTTGCCAAGGGATTTTGAAAATTCATTTGTTCCCCATCCCTTCCCAGCTAATTCCCCCCCACCCTCCAAAAAAAAATAATTCCCATAACTGGTAGCTTGTGGCTTTACATTCTACAATACTAATGTGATAAATATTTACAAGTGAAGTTTTCCACTAAAAAGCATCTTTAAAATAAGAGAGAAAACATATTACTCCTCCATTGACATTTGACTGTTAATATTGAGTCCAATATATTCTTCATCAATCCTCGGGTTGTTCTCTGCCATTTCGAGCTTCAGTTGCTCAATTTTTTGTCTCAACGCGTCCACTTCATCCTCTAGTTTCTAGATGCGGTCCTTCTTCTCGATCTATTGCTCCTACATTTCTAGGGCCTCCTTCTGTTGCTGATGGATGCACCTCTACATAATTTCGAGACCCTCCCTGAATTCCATATGCTCTTTCACAAAACCATTACATATATGCTTGTTTCTACCACCCTCTTGAGCCCTTCCCTCCCTCGACCTCCCCATCCTAGGCTGACAACGGCCCCAGGAACCAAACAACAAGTCCTCCTCCACTGAGTTTCTTTGCACACTCATTTTAACCATCGGGGAGATACTAGAGTGACCAATCTCCAATGTGGAATGAACCCCCCACTCAGGATTGTTCTAGGCAATCAACCCAATGCCACCATCTTACTGAATAATGAAAATTCTGCCCTTACTATCACTCAACTTCCTCCCATGACTGCACACACCACCGGTTACCACTCTTGTGGAAAACATCCTAACCATAATCCTACATAAATTAGTTAGTGACCTCAGACCTGACCATATGGCCTTCACAGAGACCACCCAAGCATATTCTGATAAAAAAAATGATAGAAGATAAAACCGTTACCCAATTTATAGAAGATGCAGGTCCAAACTTTGATGTAGGAATACAAATTGGTACTCATGATGCTAAGATCACAATTCTCCACCATTATTTCCCATCTTCTCGATTCTTCCTTTATCCTTACCCATGGCTTCCTCCTACACGTGATATGAGCAATTCAGGTCAAAGGGATTAAATGCTTCTCAACCTATCCCATTTTCTTACTTGCTCCTGTGCTGGAACGTCGACCACTGCAACTGTTTCTATGCTATGAGGACGGGGTTCTCATGCTGTGAGACCTCTCGGTACCAAGTGTAGGACATATGTGATGGGAGCAACCATGCTACGGCAACAAGTCAACCTGAGCTATGCCACGAGGTGTGAGGATGGGTCAGACCAAGTTAAGGCTGATGACCCAGGGATCGGGGAGCGGGGGATGGTTCAATTCGAATGTATGCATCTTGGATTGAAATGAAGAAGAGTGATGAGGGATAGGAAGGAGAAATGACATGGAAGAAGAGTGTTGTGGGGAAAAGTATCCGACTCGGATGACCCTATCCCTACTCTAAAGGTGACAGTCTTTAGCAACAACTGAAAGTAAAGCTTTAATGTTTTCCTTTATGAAAGTACAGAGAGAAGGAAGAAAAGATTAACCAACCGGTGTCTTTCGCTTTTGTCGATCCTTATCCTCTCTCTTGGTCTCTTGTTCCCAGCTCCTTGCTCCCTTTGCCGGTCCAGCTACACACAGATCCTGCACAACAGAGAGGAGAAAACTACAAGATACATGTACTCATAACTAATGCATGGATTAGAGTGAATCAAATATACAAGTAAATACAATACATCAATGCAATACAAGTATATAGGAGAACATTCAAAGCTTTATTGATAAAAGTAACAGGGTTCTGAGAAGGTTACAACCATCAATGGCTCCAATCCAGCAGCACCTCCCCAGCAGCAAGAAATCTCCTCTTCACCTCTATAAAAGCAATCACCCAATAGCTCTAACTGTAAACCAACAGCACTTCCTTGCTTTGCACAAAATTCCAGCCTCCTTAGACCTCATAGAAGAGCTCTATATATAGGAAAGAAGAAGAAAGGATGAGTCAGCTTGAGACTGACATAAAGCTGCCTTGTGTCCTCTCCCTCTTCAGTTAAACTTCAGTTCTTGAGTCCACTTGGAGATCCTTGCTTACACATGGAGATCAAGTACCTCTTACTCATCACAGGGCGAATCCCATGAACCAAGTGTCAGTTTGGAAGCTTCCTGGGCAATTGACACCTTGCAGAATGACTGTGCCACTTGGCCAATCTCGCCCAGCGCAGGTAGCCTTCATTAGATTTGACTTTCAGCGCAGGTACAAGGAGGAGCAGTTGCATTCCAGCGCAGATGCTCAGTGGAGCAGCTGACATGATCCAAAAATAGCCTGTTTTTGAGTGTTTTCAGGTGGAGAACTGATGGGAAGTGCTGTGGTTTGCTGACCTTGTTCTTCTAGGGGTAAGAACAACATGTTTAGGGACTGAGGATCCCTGTAATTATTGACATTTCATGCTCCATGCTGCGAGGCACAAAAATGTCTATAACAAAGAGGGGAGGGGAGGGGAAGGAAGCGGGGAGGGGGGGGTGGGGGGGGGATGAAGAGGATGAAAGGAGAGAGGAGGGAGAAAGGGGTATATAGGTGCTAACCCCAAATTAACCTTGTTTCTTTTATTTCCTACCCTCTTGATCCAACCAAGAGTGCCTTCCCCAGTCCAATGTTTGAAAACCTTTACCATGTTTAGGAAATGTATAGTGTTCCCTCTATTTCACAGGCCAAATTCACTTTCTTATCTGCTTCCTGGTTATTCCCTCTTAGGATTTGAAAGAATGACACCAGATCAAAGAGAGGAAGCATACCTTGGGATCTCGTAATGATTTGGTTTAGATTCATGTTGTTTGTTGATGAATTATATTTCATATGTTTTATTATCAACATTGAGTCTCATAAGACTTGGATCTTCCTGATGCCCTTTTTTTGAGCCAAAGAAAGTCTGAGGAATAAACCATAAGCCTCATCTTGATTGTTTGTCTTCCTTTCCAGGCCCCAAGCATATTTGTCTTCGATGTTTCCTTAAGGATTAATGAGAATCCTTCCCCCTCTTGCCACCCCAGAGGGATCACATAATGTTTACAATGATTGTTCCAGGTGTTAATTTGTTTAGAGTAATGCTTTTTAGCACAATAACATCTCATTTGGCTTGTTTGTGTCATAATTATGTCCTATGTTTTTTTGTTAATTTACTCATATATGTTCAGTTATGCCTTATAATGATGTCTTATAATTTTTTTTTTTAATTTACTCATATATGTAGTAATTATGTAATGTATGTTCAATAAATTAGGTAAGTACTAGGTCAAAGATATGAATGTATATATCGAGCTTCTCATTGATAAGTTAGTGGAGTTATGGAATGGTGTTGCTATGTATGCTATCTCTGTTAGAAAATTATATATTACGGAGCAATGGAACACATAAAATATTGCAGAAATATAAACACAGAAAACACACAAAACAAGAGAGACACAGATATACGTGGTTCACCCAGTTTGGGCTACGTCCACCCCAAACAGCCAGTCCTTCCTTTCTATTATCCAGAAAAATGAAGAGACACAACCTACAGCAAATCCGCTGTAATATCCTCCGTTTTCTCTCACAGTCTCACCTCTCTGTTTCTCGCTCACAGAATACACATCTATATCTCAGCCTCAAATACAATACCCTCATACAAAGAGAGGGGGTTGCCTTCTAGGGCAAAAGAAAACCCTAAACTAAACATAAGTTCTACCATCAGATCATCTGCCTAATGAACGGCCCAGATTGACTAGAAATTACTATACTTTTACAAGGCAATTTTACATATGTTTTTAGCTTCGGGGGCGCTGCCCCCGAGCCCCCGCCGGGGGACTGCTAGCCCCCGGACCCCCTAGGACCCCCGCGGGGGGGACAAGTCCCCCCCGCATCCCCCCACATGGAGGGGTGTACAAACTTCCTGGGGTATACATTCGGCTGAAACAAAGACCTCTTAACAATCATGCTCCACACACAACAATCTCCCACTTGGAGAATTATTGTAGAAACTCCACCGCTGCTTCATTTGTTGGACAATGACTCCTCTTTGGACCTGGCTATTTCTCATCTTCATCGTCATCCTTGAAGACCAATTGAAACAGAGCATATTCTCAGTTTCTCCCTGGTTACAACTTTTGTTAGCATATCTGCAGGATTCTGGCTAGTGTGTATCTTTTCCAGCTTCAACTCTCCATCTTCCAACACTGATCGTATGAAATGGTACTTGAGCTGTATGTGTTTAGTCCTAGAATGAAATGCTGAGTTCTTTGCATGAATGGCACTTTGGCTATCACTATATAACGTGCCCATATCATGCTCCTTACCCAATTCACCCATAAACCTTTGTAACCAAATCATTTCTTTACTAGCCTCTATAGCAGCAACATACTCTGCTTCTGTTGTTGAAAGTGCAACAACACCTTGGATTTTTGAAACCCAACTGACAGTTGTTCCTCCAACAGTAAAAACATATCCTGTAGTGCTCCTCCTGTTATCTCTGTCGCCTGCCATATCTTCATCAACATATCCCTGTAGAGAAATGTTTGAACCACCAAAGCATAATGCTTGATTTGTGGTACCTTTCAAATATCTGAGAATCCATTTCACTGCCATCCAATTTTCCTTTCCTGGATTGTTCATGTACCTGCTTACAACTCCCACTGCATGTGCAATATCAGGCCTTGTGCAAACCATTGCATACATTAAGCTTCCAACTGCTGATGCATATGGAACTTTAGACATATAATCCATGTCTTCTTGGGTCTTTGGGCACATTTCCTTGCTAAGTTTGAAATGGCTAGCAAAAGGTGTACTAACTGGTTTTGCATTTTGCATATTAAATCTTTTCAACACCTTTTGTATGTACTCATTCTGAGACAATGTTAATTTGCGATTTTTCCTATCTCTAGTTATTCTCATACCAAGGATTTGTTTTGCAGCTCCCAAATCCTTCATTGCAAATTAATTTGCCAATTTTCTTTTGAGTACATTTATTTCCTGCATGTTAGATCCTGCAACAAGCATGTCATCCACATATAATAACAATATAATATAGATGCCATCATTTTGCTTTTTCAGATAAACACAATGATCAGAGTGACATCTAGTATAACCTTGTTCAGACATAAACTTGTCAAATTTTAGATACCACTGCCTTGGAGCTTGTTTTAAGCCATACAAGCTCTTCTTCAACCTGCACACTAGTTTCTCCTTCCCTTTCACCTCATATCCTTGTGGCTGCTGCATATATATCTCTTCCTGCAAATCCCCATGGAGAAAGGTTGTCTTTACATCTAACTGCTCAAGATGCAAATCTTCAGCTGCTACAAGACTTAAAATAGTTCTGATTGAAGTCATTTTAACAACAGGAGAAAATATTACATCAAAATCAATACCTTTCTTCTGTGCAAACCCCTTCACCACAAGTCTAGCTTTGTACCTCTGTTTTCCTCCATCTTCTTCCTTCAGCCTGTAAACCCATTTATCATTCAATGTAGTTTTTCCTGCAGGTAACCTGACTAAATCCCAAGTCTGGTTATGCATTAAGGAGTCCATCTCTTCTTCCATGGATACCTCCCACTTCTTCCTGCTTTCAACCTGCATTGCTTCTTCATAACATTCGGGTTCACCAGAATCAGTCAACAATAAATAATATAATGAAGGAGAGTATCGTTCAGGAGGTCTACTTATCCTGGTAGATCTTCTAACACCACTTTCAGGTGTTTGGGGTGCCTGTTGCTGTTGTTGATTATTATTATTTTCAGCCACCTTTACCTTTTTCAGTGATATCATCAAGAACTGCGTATTCCTTGTTTTTGTTTTCTTTCTTCTTTTCCTGCAACTGATTCTTATACAAGACCTTTTCATTGAATATTACATCTCTGCTCCTAATGATTTTGTGATTTTCATAATCATATAAGCGATAACCAAAATCATTAACACCATATCCAATAAAGGTACATTTCTTTGACTTTGCCTCAAGCTTTGTTCTATTTTCTTTATCAATATGGACAAAGGCCTCCGGAACACCACCATCCAAGGAACTTGAAGGCCCTCTGTTTATTAGATAAACAACAGTATCTATAGCATCTGCCCAAAACTGTAAAGGAAATCCTGCATGCAATCTCATGCACCTTGCACGCTCCATGATTGTTCTATTCATCCTTTCTGACAAACCATTTTCTTGTGGTGTTCTTGGAACTGTTTTCTCTCTGCGAATTCCATGTTCTGAACAATACCTATCAAACTCTTTGCTGCAATATTCACCTCCATTGTCTGATCTAAGACACTTCAATTTCTTTCCTGTCTCAATCTCAACCAAAGATTTCCATTTCTTGAAAGTATCAAATACATCAGATTTATTCTTAATACAATAAATCCAAGTTTTTCTAGTTGCATCATCAATAAAGGTAACATAATAACGAGAGCCACCGAGAGATGATACTTGAGCAGGTCCCCATACGTCTGTATGCACAAGCTCTAATTTTTTGTTCTTCTTTTCTTTCCCAACTCTGAGAAATCTGACTCTCTTCTGTTTTCCATAAATGCAGTTCTCACAGAAGTCCAAATCAACATTATTCAAACCCGGCAACAAATTCCTTGTGTGAAGAATCTTCATCCCCTTTTCACTCATGTGTCCAAGCCTATGATGCCATAATGCTGCATCTGCTCCTTTGGAAGTTAAAGCATTAACAGAGTTAGAAATACCATTGCATAAATACAATGCACCAACCTTTTCGACTTTTGCTATTACCAGGGCTCCTTTGGTGACCTTCCAAGCTTTATCTGTGAAAGTTGTCACACAACCTTCACCGCCTAACTGCCCTGTTGAAATCAGATTTTTCTTTAGATCTGGAACATGCCTTACCTCCTTTAATAGCCATTGGTTTCCATTCTGCTATTTTACAAGAACCTTACCCATTCCAACGATTTTACAGGGTTTATCATCACCCAGACGAACTTGTCCAAAATCTCCTTGAACATAGTCATGAAAGTATTTCTTATCAGGTGTGGCATGGAATGAAGCCCCTGAATCTACCACCCAGGAACCAGTAATATTTTTGAAAGAAAGAATCAAAGCATCTTGTAACACCTCACCTGTCACATTTTCTTCATGATTGTTTTCTTGCTGTGCATCTCCTTCTTTTCCCTTCCGAGATCTACAGTCTTTCTTTAGGTGTCCTTTCTTTCCACATTTCCAGCACACTATCCCCGATCTGGACTTGGATCTGCCTTTCCTTGATTTACTGCGATATCCTGAGCTCTTTCCTCTTTCCATTTTTCTTCCTCTAGATGCTGCACTCAAAGCATTTCCCGATGTCTCACCGGAGCTTTTCCGTCGCATTTCCTCGCTAAGGATAGCACCGACAACATCATCAAAATTTAAAGTACTAGATCCAGAAACGGAGTTACTAATGGCCATTACCAAACCATTCCAACTTTCTGGTAATGAGCACAAGAATAACAGAGCTCTAACTTCATCATCAAAGTTTACCCCTACAGAACTTAACTGACTTGTAACTGTATTAAAATCATTTAAATGGTTTGCAATAGATCCACCTTCCGACATATTCATATTAAATAACCGTTTCATAAGAAATACCTTGTTTGAGGCCGAGGGTTTTTCATATAGTTTCGACAACGTCTGCATCAAACCCTCTGTCGTGGTTTCCTTCGAAATGTTGAAGGCGACTGACACAACAAGGCACAACAGTATTGTTCCGAGTGCCTTTCTATCGAGAAGGTTCCATTCTTCGTCTTTCATACCCGTCGACATCTTTGTTTTTCCGCCCAATGGTAGGTATAGATCTTTCTGATACAGATAATCTTCCATCTGCATCTTCCACAGCGAGAAGTTTTGGCCGTTAAATTTATCGACCTTAAACTTACCATCTTCCGCCATTGCTCCCACTTGAACCAGGAACCCTTCTTTCCTGTGAGTTTATCGGCCAAATAGACCTTCGGCTCTGATACCAGTTGTTAGAAAATTATATATTACGGAGCAATGGAACACATAAAATATTGCAGAAATATAAACACAGAAAATGCACAAAACAAGAGAGACACAGATATACATGGTTCACCCAGTTTGGGCTACGTCCACCCCGAACAGCCAGTCCTTCCTTTCTATTATCCAGCAAAATGAAGAGACACAACCTACAGCAAATCCGCTGTAATATCCTTTGTTTTCTCTCACAGTCTCACCTCTCTATTTCTCGCTCATAGAATACACATCTATATCTCAGCCTCAAATACAATACCCTCATACAAAGAGGGGGTTGCCTTCTAGGGCAAAAAAAACCCTAAACTAAACATAAGTTTTACCGTTAGATCATCTGCCTAAGGAACGGCCCAGATTGACTAGAAATTACCATACTTTTACAAGGCAATTTTACATTTGTTTTTAGCTTCGGGGACGCTACCCCTGAGCCCCCGCCGGGGGACCGTTGGCCCTCGGACCCCCCAGCCAGGGGGGATCGCCCCCCCCGAACCCCCGCGGGGGGGACAAGTCCCCCTCGCACCCCCCCGCATGAAGGGGTGTAAAAACTTCCTGGGGTATACATCCAGCTGAAAGAAAGACCTCTGAACAATCATGCTCCACACACAACAATCTCTAGACTAGTAGTTGCATAAAGGGAATTTGAATTCCATGAAATGCTTGCATGGACAATTCATGATGCTCCATAGCTAACACATTTATGTGGTATGTTATAATGTTACCATGCACTTTAATAGTGTTTAATTTTATGAAGTTCATTTCAAGTATGTTTTTATATAGTATGACCTTCATTGAACATACTTTAAATAGTTGATATACAAATTATTCCATTTCTTGTCGGTCTTCAAACAAAGGGTAAATTTGCTTGTCCAGTTTGTGGTCCTAAGATGAAATCTCGTCATTCAAGAATCTTAGGAAAGGAGGTGTTTGATGAGTATCGACACTTCCTTTCTAAGAACCATAGGTACCGAAGTATTGAAAAACATATTTTCAATTGGAAATAAGAGACTGGAATAAGACCACAGAGAATGACACCTCATGCATGGAAGTTGCAAGATAATAGAGTCTCTCAAGGTATGGATCAAATTGTATATATATCAATATACATGATATGTTTGGATTATTTTATCTTTTTTTTATGGCATTTTCTTCACTGTACTAATTGAAAGCTTATATTGTTGTTATAATATCTTTAACTATTATTCACGTTGTAGGTCGTCAAATAATTAATAACATGGCACTTCCACTAGGAATGAAAATTTATCCCGAGCAATTCAATAGACTCCCCTACCATCATCACCTAGAAATTGTTCATTTGTTTGATACAATACACATAAAGAAGAATGTAACAAAGACCTTATGGTGAATCTTAGATGGAAGGAGAGATAAAGAAAACATTGTCAAGATTTTTAATGACATTAAGGAGGCTGAAGTTGCATGATTCATTCAAATAGCGACAGAGACATCCAAAATTTAAGCACCCTTCCATGGTTATTGATAGAGCAATAAAGAAAGCATGTTAAAGAGGTTATTGAAAAAAGTAAATTTTCAACTGGATTTTCTTTAAACATAAAGAATATCCTAACAAAGAAAGGTGAATTAAGTGGGGTACAAACTCCTTATTGACATATGTTCATTAAGGTAATTATTTTGGTGTATATTGTTATGCAACCAACTCACAAATAGATATATCAATGCCTTAAAACTTATCCTCTTAGAGGGGGAAACCTCCTTTACATTACATAAATGAATAATTATTGGATGATACAAATGACAAGACCTCTTTTATATATATAGGAGTCTAAGGGGTCACAATATACTCATAGCCTACATAACAATAATAATGTAAGGGCACAACAATAACAATAGTGGGCTTCTATGGGGCACAATAATAACAATATGGGGGATACATGGGAACAACAATAGCAATAAGGGGGCTATACTAACAATAATAATAAGGGGGATACACTACTATTGTAGGGACCTAACATGCCCCTCTCCTTCAAAAAAGTGTTGTCCTAAATGCTTGATTAGTTTTGGATGCTTTTGTATAAAATTCTCATCCTCCCATGTGGAATTTGCGGTGGGTAAGTTCTTCCACTTAATGAGATACTCTGAAATTGATTGATTCCGTAGCTGTCAGGTTCTTGTTTCTGTGACTTCTTCAGTATCAAATATTATTTTTCCTTGTTCGTCAAGTTCTGGAAACATTGTTTGAACATGAAGCTTGTCATTGATAACATTCTTTAAGCATGAAACATGGAAAACTGGGTGTACACAGGAAGATGCAAACAACTCCATAGTACCAATCTTTTGCAACACCTTGTAAGGAATGTAGTACTTGGGTGATAATTTATTATCCTTCTTAACTTGCTTGAGAGACATTACTTCTTTCACTGTGATGCTGATCTGCCTGTTGTTTCATTTGATTCTGTGCAAGAGTGACGTTATCCTTTAAGAGTTGGAGAACTTGTTGTTTATGCTCTATGTGATCATCCACTTCTTGAACCTTAGAATTTTCTCTTAAAGATATGTGATGGATGGTGGATGATATCCATAAAGTTCCGAAAATCGGGTCATGTATGGAAGGAAGTATTATACCACCATTCATCTAGAGGTAATCACTTGACCCATTGTGTTTGTTTATCAGATACAAATCAATGAAGATATCCTTCCAAACATTTGTTCACTATCTCAGTTTGTCCATTAGATTGAGGATGATAAGATGAGATATGAGCTAATTGAGTACCAAGAAAAGAAAATATTTCCGTCCAAAAATTTGCAGTGGAAATGGGATCTCTGTCACTTAATATAATCTTTGGGTTTCCATGAAGCTTTTGAATTGTTTCCATTAATGAAATAGAAAATGTATCGGATTTAAAAGGATGATATAATGCACACAAGTGTGCATAATTGGTATTTCTATCAACTACCACCATGATGACACTCTTTCTTTCAGACTTGGGTAAACCTATGATAAAATCCATTGAGACCTCCTCCCAACGCTCACTTGGAATGGCTAAATGTTGTAACAAAATCGGGGTCTTAATTGTCTCAACTTTATTTTGTTGGAAAACCAAACATTTTGCCACAAAATTCTGAATATCAGATTTAAGGCCAACCCAAAAAAATTCCTTCTTGATCCTATGATAAGTTTTTAAAAATCTTGACTGCCCTCCTAAGAGGGAGGTGTGAAATTCCAAAAGAATATTTTGTTTGAGTCGAGAATCCTTAAAAATATATAAGCGATATTTGTACCATAATGAATCATTTTTCCTCCTAAATGTATCATATGTACTGGGATCTTGCTGTAACTTTTGAATGAGTGACCACACCTCTTAATCATTCTTCTATTCATCCCTTGCTTTGGATATCCACTCAAAGTCATAACCCAACATCTTTGTCACCCATTTTTGTTGCTCTTCTGAAGTGTTGACGGTGCTGGACCCACTAACATTCAGGGGATCACCCCGGTATGAAGTCCCAACTAGACCTCACACAATTTTGTGTGGGAGTCCCATCTGGTATGATGGCCTGGTTGCCATTATCTTAAGGATTTGCCTCAACTATTTCTTGTTGGCACAAGAGAGTAGTTTTCTTTGTCTTCGAGAAGTGAGGTTTGCATGCCTGGTGATTGCAAGTGTTACTTGTGTCAATGGTTCTTTCACTGTAGAGGGAGAGGGTGAAAGTGAGTCCTAAGTCGGTTGGGAGGAAGCCCCAACTTTGCTAGGAAGACACAACACAACATGACATGCACAAATTACGGAGGAATAGTCCACATGGATGTGATAGTCACAACCCACAAGGGAAGATAACACGTACAACACTCAGTGGATGAGTCTACATGAGTACAATGGTTGTTATAGCGAGTTTTATGTGAAAGGTATGTTTGGTGTTCGGGGGGTAGCCACCATGGGCAGGACAAAATTAACAACATATACAACACATTTTTATTAATAGATTATGTATTACGACAAGTGAATTAGTTCAAGTGTGAAACACAGGTTAAAGCAACATGCATCACAAGTGGTCAAGATTAGTCTTACAATAGTTACAATACATGTGTGAAAATGTGTTGGCCTGTTAGCAGGCTTTTGAATTAAGCGGAATTTCCAAGACACATCGTTACACCATACATGACTAACCTCGTGGGCTGGGTGTTGGAGCCACTACTTACTCCTCAAAGAAAATATTATAGACTCTCTTGGCTATGTGGGAGGAGCTGAGGTGAAAAGTCCTTTCTATGTACAAATGAGGGGGTATTTATAGCCAAGGGTGAAACTGACCCTTGTGGCTGTTCGACTACCCTCATGAATTTTTGAATTCCATGACTCTTCAACTTTACACGACTCTTTGTACAATAAGTGGGTCTCTTGGAATTCCACATTACATTACATTGATAGACAATATGGCCAACAATAGGGATGTGGACAACATGACTCATGACATGAATCGACATGACAATGCTGGTAAATTCATGGTGCTGTGGGTGTGCATGTCGATTTGCAGTGGTGCTGGGTGATGGATGTCCTCATGGTGTGTCATAGCTTCACCTCCACATGGAAAAGTGAGCGGAGTCTTCGATGGTCGCTGGTTCGCTTGATGTTGCTTTTGCACATTGCTCCTTGCTTGTATGTTGGAACGTTTGTTTGTGAAAGGTGCATGTTTGTCTGTTTGTCCATCCATGAGCACATCTTTCATGTTTTCTCGTCCATCTGTATGTGAACACATTATTGCATGATCATCTGTTCATGAGCACATCTCTTTGCATGCATTGTTCATTCATCCATTCATGAACCCGTCCTTTTGCATGTGCTCCCTTCGTTCATCCATTCGTCGTCGCACCATGGTTTTTTGTGTACCTGTTCCTGTAGTTAGTCATGATGAGATGACATCAAATCCAAAAACCTCCTAGTCTACCATGATACATGATCATTTCGGATACAGGTGATGAGGAGAGGAAACAAGGTTATGAGGCAGGATGGAGGCTCTAGTCGCTGCAGATGAAAACTGCGCAAGAGTCATTGGGTGATGAAGATGGGCAATCCAGATCGACACTGCTTGTTCATGAGGTTTGGCTCAGCCGGAGGAAAAAATTGCACAGTTTGTTAGGGGAAAAATCCAGGCTGCAGGAAGGCTGGGTAGGAAAAATATGTGCGATTTCTAGAATGAGCGGGGAATGGGAGCTTCACAGACAAAACTACGCAATTCCTGGAGGGAACGAGCAAGTAGCTGCTGGGACACTGACAACAAAAAATATTCAATTCTTGGAGGGAACTGGCAGTTTGCTACTTGGTCACTGGTAGAAGAAACTGAGCAATTCTTGAGGGAAATTGGCAGTCAGCTGCTGGAGCTTGGCAGCAAAAACTGTGCAATTCCTGAAGGGAACTGGTAGTATGCTACCGGGAGCTGCTAGCGAGAAAAATTGCGCTGATGCTGGGAGGTTGGCTTGATAATCATCTTTTCATAGTTTCTAAGCTGAGCAGACTGCTAGGCAATAGAAAGATTGCTCATGAATACTGCAGAATTTTCTGGGTGAGTAGCCGATCCATTGTCAGGAGGCTTGGATGGAAAAATTGTGCAATTTTCTAAGGGAGACAAGGATGGGAACTGGGTGTCCCTCTGCCCTGTCTGTGCAATTTTCTCAGTCAGTAGAGTGGGCAAGTGTTATAGACATTTTTGTGCCTTACAACTCTAAGCATGAAATGTCCATAAACCAAGGGATCCTAAGTCCCTAAAAGTGTTGTTCCGACCCCTAAAGGAACAAGGTCAACAAATTACAACTTCTCTCAGAAGTTCTCCACCAGAAATTGCTCAGAATCAGTCAAATCAGGATCATTTCAACTGCTCCACTAGCTAGCTGCGTTGCATAGCACCCGAGTACACTAGCTAGGTGCATTGCAACGCACCTAAATGCACTACCAGGGTGCGTTGAGTGGGAAATGACAAATGGCAGTGTCATTCCGCGAGGCAGACAGACAATGGAAGCTTCCAGAATCTTCCCCAATGACACTTGCCTCACTGAGTTCGACCAAGGATGAGTAAGAGGTTCTCAGTCTCCAAGTGGAAGCAAGAACTGACAGAGAGAAGCCACTAGTCAAATCATAAGCTGACTCATCCTCTTTGCATACATCTATATATGGATCCCTCATCCCAGAGATCCAGAGGCTGGAATTTTGTACATTGCAGAGAATTGTTGTTGGTTTTGAGATAGATATCAGAGTATTGGGTGATTTATGCTTTGTTGGAGGTGAAGAGGGGATTCCTTTGTTGGGAGGTTGATGCTGGACCAGGAATCATCGGTTGTAACTCCTCCTGGACCTTCTTGTTATATCAATAAAACTATTTGAGTTTCTCCTACATGCTTGTGTTTCATTGATGTTTGTTACATTTGTATGTTTAGCTTAAATCTGATCCTAAGCTATTTATGAATATAAATCCATGTCTTTGTGTAGTTTTCTTCTTCTGTGATCTTACAGGAACTTGGTGAAGCTGGGCAAGTAAGGGAGCAGGTAGCTGGAAGCTTTCAAAGAGGAGAGAGATTGGATCAAAGGACTAGCGCAAGACACAGGTTGGTTCATCCTATTCCTCTTCGTTTATAGTTCATAAAGAAGAATACAAAAGTAGTTTTCCTTGTTTGTTTCTAAGGTCACTGTCACACCTTAGTGGGATAGGGTCGTTTTGAGTAGAAAATTTTCCCGTTAACAAAATGGCGACTCCGCTGGGGAGCGTGTCTAGTTAGTTTGTTTGTGTTTCTCTTGTTGTTTGTTTCATAAACATAGAAGTAGCAATCGAACTGCATTTTCCATTATCAAATGCAAAGTAGACATCTGCTACTTCAATCCATTCACTGGATCTGTTTATGATTTGAACAGCTGATTCACAAATGATCTGATTACCCTTTGTGATAGCTCTTAGACCTCTTTAAATCTACCCTCTGATTGTGCATTACTGATTGCTTTTACTCGGCCAAAAACCATAGATTAAACTACAAACCGTGACCCAGAACCCAGATAGAATTCTCGTTTCTACCCCAGCGCAGGCTCTGTGAAGAGATTCTACATTTCAACGCAGTTCCCGAGAGGGCTACCTGCATTGCAATCCAGTTTCTCTATGTAACAGGTGCGCTGATCAGCCTAGCCTTGTGCAGCTGAGGTTCTTTGCTTCATTTTTTCAGTTTTGTCTCTGATTTTTGCAGCCTGTGATCAGTGTATGTGTCTGTTTAAAAACCCATTTTTTTTGCCTTAATTCCGCCTCCTTTGTACAAAAACACTGTAGATGTTTTTGTGTGTTTGTTACATCATTTACAGTTTTCCATTGAAAAAGTAGAATAGTCATACTGTCGTCCTTTGATTTAGATCTGTCATAAGTGTCGATTTTGATCTTAGGAGAAAGTTTATTTGCTGTTGACAGTCGATTATACTTTTACTTTTGCCTTTGGTTTGAATTTGCGACTTTCTAGCGTCGAAACGAGTATTTACTTCAAATCATAAAGTGTTGTAATCATCTCTACCTTTTGATTTCGAAAAGAAGCTTGTTTGTGTTTGTCACTTGAAAGCAAATTCAGATTTGTACATCAACTTTCTTTTTAGGCATCAATATTAAGAAAGTGAAAAACAAATACATGCACATGTGCATTTGCATATTGATAGTTTGCTTGGCTTGATTTAGGAAAAGTGCATTTACAGTGTGCTCTTTGCTCTTTGAGAAAAGATTGTGTCTTTCTTTTCCCCTTGTAGCTAGGATTTCCATTGCTGAAAAGAGATAAAAGATTGCTTATCATCTTTAGATTGCATTTTAGGAATTACATCTACATCTCGTGGTGAACCCAAAAGGCAAACTTCTAAGAAAGATCAACTTAAAATAAATTGAATGAATCTAACAACGCTTTGGAACTTAACGCACAACATTTAGAGGTCTAGGCTAGAGACGTATTCCGGCGTCGTAAAGCCTGGCAACTGTTGTCCTCACTGATGGTTGGGTGATTCCTCCACTTTGAAACGATAAGTGCCAGTACGGACTTGTGCTCCCACGTACCGTCGAGTATATATTGGGAGACCCCTATAGGCTTAAAACCTTTTATCCATAGGAAGCTGTGTTGGCCGCCCTACTGATCGCAATGCACCAAACACAGCATTCGGGAAGATTGACTGTCGTACCGTAAAAAGTATTCTGCAGTTTTGCGATTAGTTTGGTACTCCCTCTACCTAGATCTCCAGAGCAGTCCCTTTCATTCCTTTTCAGACTCCTTAATGGAAAAGGTCCATCTGAGCACTTGTCACTTCAGGCTCATTAAAAATCGAAGGAGGCTAGAGTCATCTTTTGTTTTTTCTCGACTCTTAAAAATTGAAAAAACAAGTTGTGTCAAAGCGTCTAAAAATTTATTTTAAACAGAATATTCATACCCTTTTCCTACGTTGATCTTAGGTTGAGAAAATGGAGTCTACCAACCAAGGAATTCCCCGTGGTGGAAATCCTAGTCCCTTCTCCTCTTGGGGAGATGTTGGTGCACCCCATATGGCCACATTGTCGCTTCCAGGACTGACAATTGGCTTGCCAGTCTGGCTCTTCTCAACCAATGTCGTTCAGAACACCACTATTCCTGAACAATCGAATCGGCAATTAGATGAGTCCAGAGTTGCCCACCAACCTTCTACTTCCTCTAATTCTCCCTCTCCTCCTTCCTTTTCGCTTGATGGGGTTGGAAAAGCCAAAAGTCAAGTTCCTAAGGAGAAGAAGGAGAAGAAGAAGAAAGAGAAGAAGAAGAAGGAGCCAAAGGTGAATGGGGGAAAACGAGTGTCGTCTAATGAAAATCCACACACTACACCGACCAGGCCTAAATCGCCATGTGTCATTTGCAAAGGGGACCACTTTCACAGAGATTGTCCTTGCATCCCTCGGATACTAAGGGACTGGTCTCCTCGTTTGCACAATCCGGTGTCATCAACCTCTGATGATCATGTTGAAAGCACACCGTCAACTAGCAAAAGTGAAGCCCCAGGACAAAAAGGGAAAGCTAGATTTCCCTGTAAACTGTGCGAAGGCAATCATGCCGTCCACCGTTTTCCCTTCTTAGATGAAGCGAAAAGAGTTTTGGATGATCGTCCGGTTTCACCGTTACGAGTTCCTCCTGGATATAAAAAAATCTTGCCGAGTCCGTCGCTAGTTGAGAATCTAGCTGGCTCGCTCAAGTGGTCGGCTGAAGCGCCTATCATCGAAGATAAACCATCTGAATCCATACCAGATGAAAGTAAAAAGGTCGAGGCAGCAGTTGACCCGGTCTTGCCTTCAGAGGTTTTATCTTCGGATGATACAGTCACATAAGAGAACAAGGATGACACCGTCCAAATTCTCTTCATCAACACAGACTCCGACGAACATGGGGGCAATCTACCCATTCCCTTACCACAGGAGGGAAGTTCGTCAGAGCCATACCCGGCCGTCTACTCGGTCCCACCTCCAAGTAACCTAGTTGTCTCCTTCGACTGGAATCAACTAGGCAGACCCCGTTTACCAGCAAGCATACCATTCCGAATTATCGTTCAAATATATAGAATGGTCATGGCTGGTACCATCATAGATGAGGGGGCTTCTGTGAGTATCCTTTCCTCTATTGCTTGGAAAGAGCTTGGTTCGCCATCGCTGTTGCCTGAGATGAGAAATCTGACAGGCTTTGATAAAGGAACCAGTCGACCTTTAGGGATCCTTCCCAATGTGCCCATAACATTGAGAAGGAAGACAGTTCAAATGAACGTAATGGTTGTTCAAGGACCCTTGGATTATAACCTACTCCTTGAATGAGACTATATTTATTGCATGGGAGCCATCGTCTCCTCACTCTTTAGAGTAATGTGTTTTCTGCACGAAGGAAGAGTGGTCAAGCTCGTGGACCAGCTTTCATTTCCCGGATCACGCATAGCAAATAGTCATATACCATCCCTAAATGGTCTCTTCACGCAAGAAATGTCTCAATCTCCAGTCCGTCCTCCCGATGAGCGTGAGTAATTTGGAGGGATATGACTGAAACCCAGGGGGCATGCGTCCTGGTCTGCTTCGGCAGGAAAACTTCGGGTATAGGGTAGGTTTCCGCGGGAGAATATGACTAGTCTGTACCTCGTCCGTGATTGGAAGAGGGGTTATTCTAGAATAAGATTCTCTTGTCAAAGTTATGTGAGTGGCGGACGTCGTTGCTCACCTTTGTTTATCTTGGTAGACAGCGTTGAAGAAGTGTTTTGTTTGCACCGCGAATCGAACAATCTTTGGGTAACCTGTAAGAGGTAGGCCTCTCCCGGTAAAACAAATGTTTTATTGGACTAAAGAAGGGGTAACCTTGAAACCATATTTTATACCTGGGGGCATGCAAACCTTTTGGAGTGCAAGCAAAGAGCGATTATTTATCTGTTTTTTGGATTAGTCGTTTCCTAACTTGCATAAAGAAAGGATGTGGGGCAAAAATCTAAAAGTTGCCGTTTTATATGAGACATTCTTATCATATGACTGGATTAATCGAGCAGTTTTAGCACATAGTTCAAGCTCGTTAAAAAATAAACATAAGACATGAGCAAATGTTTCCACCCGCGTTTAAGCTCATTAAAAAATGAACTATTCCCCGGTAAATAACCACCGTGAATGAAGCATTTCAGCCGTTAAAGCCTTGGTCGTGTTTTCACCATCACCTCCACTTTTCCATTGGCCGATCATTCACCTCCATTTGATTGTTTACCCATTTTGAGGAACAGCTGCAAAGAGTGATTTCACTAGCCATCCTTGTGACACTGCCGTGATTGGAAAATTCCAACCCTTACCTGGAATCAGCTGCTGCTGCGACAAACTTGTCTTTAGACGAGAACGAGTTTCACTATCGCTAGGCTCGTTAAAACATAGCGATGGGTTTGCCCGAAGGGAAAATTATATAAAAAGCATATGTTATCCTCCTCAAGCTTGACAAAAATAAAGAGGTATTGGTCAGCAATGACTGGGGAAAAATTGGGAAGAAACTCAAAGAATCTTTATTGGTACCAAGTCGCTCTTGAACATGACACTTCCACTCCGTGCCTGAGTCGGGTTGGGTTGTTTCATTCACCGGTCACATCACCATGGTCACGCCATACCATCCACATTTGGGGTAAATGCTACCAATCCATCACATAAGTGTCGCCGACATGTTCAAGAGAAGTCATCTAGAGAAGTCATCCATGTCCCATCCACTACCATACATTATACTTCATTCTTTCATGACCGCCATCCTGAACCATATATCATCAGATTGTTTTCACCTCCATCAAAAGCATTTGCTCCGTTCCGTGTCATTGATGTGGGATTCATTAAGGCCCTCCTTTGACGGATCGCTTCTTGTCGACACCAGCTCATTATACAAGAAGTTGATCTAGGAACACCCCATTCAGTACTTTGAAGCTTGCATGCCTCAATGGCAAGTTTCTCACTTCCGGCGACAGGTATACATCAATGACCTTCGACTGAAAGATTTTGCGTGGTGTTTGACGCAAAGTCCTTTATTCACACCACGTGAATTGTACTGCAGTACCTTGAGGGTCATCATCATTATCGGTGATTCCTCTCGCGCTTGTTAACAGTTTACATCATTAACTGGTAATCAAGCGATGTCTTTCCATGTTCGACTTCAAAACATTTCTCACATGGATCGACTTGTACTTCGAGTGAAGATCGGACGAGATTGAAGACCCCGGATCTAGTTTCATCCATCTGGGCTGCGATATATATTCAGGAAAATAAAGACATTGAAATGTACAACATTGCAGCACAGATAATCATCCTACCAAAAGGATGATGGCTCTATCAGAATCATCAGTCTACCATCAGACGATTGTCTGTCCTATGTACATGAAAATGAATTTATAAAGCTGAGCATGGGAATGCCCGCCTCAGCTAGATCATGAAAACAGTATGAAGATAATGTATTGTATTGTATCTTATTACAAGTCTCCTCCCAGCATTGAAAGAACTTCAGATCCTCCTAATAAAGCATTTCACCCGATAAACGGCCTCATACTTTAGGGGGCAACTGTTATAGACATTTTTGTGCCTTACAGCTCTAAGCATGAAATGTCCATAAACCAAGGGATCCTAAGTCCCTAAAAGTGTTGTTCCGACCCCTAAAGGAACAAGGTCAACAAATTACAGCTTCTCTCAGAAGTTCTCCACCAGAAACTGCTCAGAATCAGTCAAATCAGGATCATTTCAGCTGCTCCACTAGCTAGCTGCGTTGCATCGCACCCGAGTACACTAGCTAGGTGCGTTGCAACGCACCTAAATGCACTACCAGGGTGCGTTGAGCGGGAAATGACAAATGGCAGTGTCATTCCGCGAGGTGGACAGACAATGGAAGCTTCCAGAATCTTCCCCAATGACACTTGCCTCACTGAGTTCGACCAAGGATGAGTAAGAGGCTCTCAGTCTCCAAGTGGAAGCAAGAACTGACAGAGAGAAGCCACTTGTCAAATCATAAGCTGACTCATCCTCTTTGCATACATCTATATATGGATCCCTAATCCCAGAGATCCAGAGGCTGGAATTTTGTACATTGCAGAGAATTGCTGTTGGTTTTGAGATAGATATCAGAGTATTGGGTGATTTATGCTTTGTTGGAGGTGAAGAGGGGATTCCTTTGCTGGGAGGTTGATGCTGGATCAGGAATAATCGGTTGTAACTCCTCCTGGACCTTCTTGTTATATCAATAAAACTATTTGAGTTTCTCCTACATGCTTGTGTTTCATTGATGTTTGTTACATTTGTATGTTTAGCTTAAATCTGATCCTAAGCTATTTATGAATATAAATCCATGTCTTTGTGTAGTTTTATTCTTCTGTGATCTTACAGGAACTTGGTGAAGCTGGGCAAGTAAGGGAGCAGGTAGTTGGAAGCTTTCAAAGAGGAGAGAGATTGGATCTAAGGACTAGCGCAAGACACAGGTTGGTTCATCCTATTCCTCTTCGTTTATAGTTCATAAAGAAGAATATGAAAGTAGTTTTCCTTTTTTGTTTCTAAGGTCACTGTCACACCTTAGTGGGATAGGGTCATTCTGAGTAGACACTTTTCCCGTTAACAGCAAGGTCTGCAACCTCTGTGCAATTTTTGAGGGGAGTGAGTCCCGAGGTGGCTACCGGGTGAAACTCTCTGGTTGACTAGCGTGAAGGTGGATTGATTTTCTTGTGAGTAACGCAACTTGAAATGACTTGCTTGGTGCTTCTGCATTGTTTTGGGAGACAGTTGATCGAGTCAATGGTGGGGTGAGGGCCTAAATGTCATAGGGGAGTCCGGTTGTCAAAACTTCAGCAAAAATGACTAAGTGTGTGAAAGAGTGAAAGATGCATATATGATCCTACAAACACACACTTACATGACTCGACGATGAGACGATTCAAACCATTCAGACACACATGTTCAACATGACTGACCAATGGTACAAGCAACAGACGCGACACTCGTGATTGATTGTTGGTCGACCGTGACGACACTTGCATGACAGTGAATGTGACTCCGTGTGTGAGTGCGACATATGTTTTCATGGCAAACACAACAAGTACACATGAAGACTTTGAGCATGACCAAAACATGGTCGCAAGCATGAATTTGACATCAACATGTAAAAACTTGGGTATAATGAACAAGTAGGGTAGATGTGAAGAATCACATGAGCTCATGGAGTGAATCCGAGTGTGTGCAGTCATCAAGTGAAACTCTCAAGGGAGGCTTTGAAATTGGGTGCAGGCCAAAATTTTGGAGGGTGGCTGTAGCCACTACAACACTTGGTGACAAACTAGTAGAACTCCAGCTTCTCTGTTTTGGTTCATTGGTAGCACAGGGCCTTTGTCTTTCTGGGAGTATTGAATCACTATGCGGGCTACTTCTGATTCCTCTCTTACCCCACGGACATACATGGTTCACCTTTTTCCAACTTGGTCAAACACAATCACAAGTTCATCTTAATCAAAATGTTTTGAATTCGGGAAGGGTAGTTTAGATTGTGATTTGAAGATTTTTAGAGTATAAGTTTTCATATCAGGTGTTGCTCCATTGCCAGTAGGCCTAGAAAGTACCCCGGTGGAGTCACGTAGGAACATACGCATTGCTCCACTGCCAACAGGCATGGTCATTACTCTGGTGGAGTTGCATGATTCACCTCTCTGTGTAGGAAGCTTTTCTCTTCTTTCACCTTTGTATTTTTTCAAGAGGATTGTGCATAGACACTTATTTATTTTTGGAGCGAAAGAGGGATCTCGATTTGTTGAGAGAAGAAAAGGTTGTTCCTTCAGAGAAGCATGTAAGACCTCTGACATAGTTTTTCTCATTTAGATTTTCCCCTTCTCCATTTCTATTAGTTGGATGAGCTTGAACACATAGAGTAGAACGCTGACTACAGGCATGGGACTTCCAAGTGTGGACACAGGCTCATGGTTGGACCAAAAATTCCCTTGCAGATGGTTCATATTTTCTGTCAAGACTTCATCAACCGAAGGTTATAACCAAGCATAGAGAAGATGGACACAAGACTGGCCAAATGTTTCAGTGTCACAGGTCTCTTCAAATTTCAGCCACATACTCTATTCAAAAGCTAGAACATAGTAGTTGGAACCACTTATTTACGAAAAAATAGTAATATATTAAGCAAACAAAACAAATGTACACAAAAATAGTAAGCAAAACAAACAAAGTAAAAAACAAAGATAGTAAGCAAAGCAAACAAGATGAAAACAACAAGCAACAAACAAATTGTGTATATGGCATGAGGCACAACCCGACCTACTGAAAATAAGGCTTTAGATCTTGGCCGTTGACAGGAAGGTTGTCAATCCTCCTGTTGAGTGATTGCAAATGATATGTGTGTGGGCCAAGATTCTCGTGGACTGTGTACGGACCAATCCACAGGGACTGGAACTTTGTATGTTTACCTTTGTCTTCATGGGACTTATCCCATTCAGAACTAAGTCACCAACACCGAAGTTAGCTTTCCTTGTAGACTTCTTATTGAACCATCCCTTGATATGGTTCTGGTGGAGTGTGAATTTTCCTTTTACTTTCATCCTTTCTTCCTGAAGCTTATGGAGAGCATCCATCCTACAATGAACTAGTTGGCAAGGATTTCCTTGGGATTCTTGGGAAAGTTGAAGTGTAGGCAAGTAGATATTTGGTGGAAGGATGGCTTCTTTTCCATAAACTAGGAAGTATGGTGAGGTATTCAGAGAAGGCTTAAGTGTTACACGATCAATCCATAATGCATTCGTTAGGGTGGTATGCTAGTTGCGCTGCTCAGAGAAAACGGTCTTCTTGATTATTCAGATGAGGTTTTTATTCGTGGACTCTATGAGACCATTTCCTTGTGGGTAATATTTAGATGAATAGTTTAACACAATACCATTATGTAATGAAAAATCATAGAGTTCAAAAGACAAAAAGTACGTTGCATTATAAAAAACAAGTGATACCGGAACGCTGAAGCGTGAGATGATGTTTTGTTGGAGGAAGATGATGACCTCCTGGTCGTTCACTTGTTTGAGTGGAACTGATTCTATCCACTATGTGAAGTTATCGATTGCTATTAAAATGTAGTGATGTTGCTTTGACAAATGTGGGAAAATTTCCCCAATGATGTCCAGGCCCCACTGTTGGAAAGGTTCGGTCACTGCAATAGGGTGTAGTGGGGTTGTTGATCTTCGTGTTCTGTCGGTGCATCGCTGATAGAATAGGCAGTTGCGGGCATATGCATGTGCATCCTTGAATAATGTGGGTCAGTAGAAACCAGCTAGCATAACTTTGTGTGCAATGTGGTTTCCCGCAAAGTGACTCCCAATGGGTCCATCATGCACATATTGAAGCACCTTCTCTGAGTCATGTGCCTCCAGGCACCTGAGCGAAACTCCATTACTGTGCTTTTTGTAAAGCACTCCGTGCACCGACTAATATGCTAAGGCTTTAAGGAGCAATTCCCTTTTCTGTCTAATGGAAAAGGGAGAGTGTATGGTGTCATGCTCAAGGTATTGCCACATATCTGCGTACCAAGAGGTTCTGTCTTCAGTGGGTGTTGCTCACATTAAATCATACATCTCAATTTCTTGCTGCCAGCTAACGAGCTCTTCTTCGCTCTCTGGAGCGTGTACTACTTAATCTGCAAGTCTGTAAAGCACATGTACTATGATCGTGTGAACTGGCTTGATTTCAAGATCATACTCTTGCAAGCCCATCATCCAGTTCACACGTCATTCACCTAGTTCTTTTTGTACAAGCAATGTATAGACTGTTGGGTGAGGGATGAAGACTATGTAGTGGGTCTTCAGCAGGTAGGGCCTGAAGCGTTTCACCGCCTTGTAAACTGCATAAGCTTGCTTGTCAATGGTGGGGTAGTTGAGCTTTGGTCCCTGCATGATTGTGGTGGGCTCCAGTATTGCAGCAATGATGCTGCAACTCCTGGGACTCCCTTCTTTACTTTTATCAACCCAGTAGTTCGTAACAAACTTGGAAGCGACGGTGCTGTATGCACAAGTACTAGCTCTAACTGCAGGCTGTCACTTGATTCAGGTGGCACAAGTTTGCTAGGAGCTCAAGCCAACTTCTATGAGTTCTCAGAAGAAGATTTTAATCATGATGGAAGAAAGCTAATCTCAAAAGGGCTATTCTACTTGTAGAAAGAAGATGAAAGATGAAAGGAAATGCAAACCCTAACAAACCCTAGTTTTATCGACTAACCCTACTGGTGCAAGAAAAGAGGTGAAAGCTGTAGAAATGGATGCCGTTGACTCTTGGAAAGGTAAAATGCATGTGACTAAGCTACTTCTTAAGGAAAATATGGAAAAAACATCTTTTTGTATTTTTGAGTAATTTGGCAGAATTATTATGCATGTGCTTTAACTGTTTTTGACTGTGCAGAGGTTGATTGGTGAAAGGAAATAGAGTGGGTGCTTGCAGGAGGTTGGGAATGTGAGAAGAGAGCCTAAGGGGTCCCTAGCACCCTTGCAAAGAGTTTCACAGCAATCAGATCTCGAGAAACTGCTCACGTGATCTTCTACAGGAAGTCTGTAGGGGTTCTACAGGAAGATCCAAAAGAGGATTTTGGAGGGTTGATGGAGGAAAAACGGCGGGAAAGTGGAAATGGAGGTTGGATAAGGATTTCAAGGGGTCTAGGACCTGGTGAATGAGGCTAAGGAGTGATTAAAATGATAGGAGTTGTCCAAGGATGGAGGGAGCAATGATGCACATGAATGTCGAAATTAGGGCAAAGTGGAAAAAGGTGCAAATGCAGGGAAGGGATCTTGGATTAGGGGTTGGAGCAGGGTGTATGATGGAGGAAGGGTAGGAAAGGAGGTATCACAGGTGTGCTACACACTATTTTCCAAAACTGATTAACACAGATTAGGAAAACCAAAGATCTAGCTATTTTGACCTAATTTGACCTAAAAAACCAAAAACATGATGAACATAAGTTTATTGGCAGAAAATCATGTAAGATAACTATGGAAGCTAAGAAAGAACAGATTCTAAACATGCAAGTACAACTAGTATCAACTATACGAACTAAAAATCTAACACTAGCAATTGCATGAAGAGGCAAAAATAATGTTTTTGTGGTAGCAAGTATGCTTTGTTCTCAGCTCATGGTCCCAAGGAGGGAGAGATGAGATCAAGGATTGCTTGGTGGCCTTTTTGCAGGTCTTTTCCTTTATCAAATCAACCTGAAGCACGAAAATCTATTCCAATCATAAAAAAAGACCTAAGCAGCAAAGCAAGATTTCAATCTAAATAACAGAAATTATTCTAAGAATGCAACAAAAACACATAAAAGTAAACAAAGGAGGTATTGGCACTTGAGTTTGGCCCAACCCCAAGATCTACAACCTCGTAAGAAAGATCAGAGCTGGTGCAAAGCTGGATTCATCTTTATTGATCAAGAAATAATATCTACATCCCAAAAACTGTCTACAAGAAAAATTCGAAAATGTGCTGATACAGAGCTGCACTACTAACAAAATGACTAACCTACTGACTAAAATCTAACTAACATCTGACTGAGGCCCTAAGCCTTCTTATTTATACAAATTGAGGACCCCAATAGTCCTCCTAAACTTTAGGAACTCGGCTGCCAAAACTTGTAGTTAACAACAACTTTACTAGCCCTGCTAGGCTGCCCTTGTGATAATCGATGTGGTGGCCCTTGAACTCTGAGCTGCTGGTGGAGGATTTGAGGTAAGGGCTCATAAATGAAGGGGACACCTTCCTACAAATCCTCTCCCTTGTTATTCCACGAATTTGGCTGCCAAGTGCTCATTAAAACCTTTGATTTTGTCTCAAAATTGACCATAAATCTGCATAAAGCACACATTAGACTTTTTGGCATAATGACTAACCCAATTCACTCTATTAGCATAAATATAATAAAAAACATACAATAAACTAATGAGAATGGTGGATTAAGTGGAATTAGGAGGCTAAATGAGCCCATATAATTACCCATTTCTGGGGCTCATCAGAAAACCCAAAAACCTCCATGTGGAGGGAGTGAATTAAGACGATGGACTCAAAGACAGCTCTACAAGAAGTTGAGGAATCTCTACAAGAAACTCGAGCTAAGCTAAAAGAGACCGAGAAATTGGAGGAAATGGTGGCCAAACAATCACAGGAAGAAGAAAAGAGAGAGGAAATATTGGAACCAAGCCCTCAGCCTAGCTTGGGCTCATACTATAACTTGTTAGAAGCCGAGAAAATAATTCCCCAGAAATTTGCGGTGCCACTCTTCTTTGCACTAGAAGAAGAAAGAATTAGGACTCACACTTGGATGAGGATTGCCAAGTCCAAGGGTGTGGCAAACATAGGCCACCTGGAAGAACAACTCAAGGAGTCAAGGAAAGAATTGGCCATGGTGAAGCATGTGGGAAGCAGTCAAAGGGCCAAACTACAGGAAGAGAACGAGCTGCTGAAACAGCAGCTACGGCTATAGGGACGTTATAAGGAAGACAGGACCTCCATTCTAGGAGAACAACAGCAACAGGAAAAGCCTCCAACAGAAAAAGAAACCTCTGATGAACAACAGAGAGTGGACGGGTTGCAGACTGAGGTCGAGGCGCTAACAAAATAGCAACAAGAGAAGGAGTCACAGGTAGCAGAGGAAATACAGTTTCTAAAGCAATAGGTACAAGAGAAGGTGCTCAATGCAGCAAGCACAACTACTGCCTCCCTTGCCAATACCTTAGGTGATTTCTCCTCTTGCTGTTCTTTTTCCTTGCTTCCTGTAGAAATCCCTGTGTCCACTGTTTTCGTGCGTGTTGCTGAGATCTCAGGGTGTGTCTTTTCATTTTGTTTTTGTGTGCCTGCTTTGGCTGTGGTAGCCTTCATTTGGGATTTTTTGGCCTTCTCTATCCTACTCTACATCCTCTTTTCCCTTGGTGTTTTTGCAGCTGTTTCTTCCTCTATTTTAGGCTCAGCAATCTGGCCCATTTCCCCTTTTTCTTTCTGTTCTTTCTGTGCTTGAATGTCCTGTGTTCCTTCACCATTGGTTTTGTCACCTTCTTCAGGGTGTTCTCCCCTTATGAATCCTCCTGGCATGGTGAGAGTGCTCTTTTTATATTTTAATCAGAAAAGGAAATGCTCAGGCAACCAAACAGTCAATTTGAAATAGAGGATAGCTGAATTTGGTTTCCCCTGAACCCAAGAAGAAATTTCTCGTGTGTCCAATATCAACTAGCAAAAATTCCCTTGTTTTAAGACTGTTGTCACCCAGAACTCGACTGTTTGCTTATGAAAGTAAGAATTTTGTTTTTACAGGCAGAGCACAAGGATCAGGGTCTCTTCTCAATACACAAACAGATATGCAAATCCAATTTTTTTTTTACACATGCACAGGCTAGCCTCCACGGCTGCATATATCTTCCCTACAAGAGAATTTAAAAAGAAAATGTGGAGGAGATTTTTGATGCAGGAAAACTGGGGAAACTTAGTGCAATATGCAGGCAAATGTTTTACTTCCACTACACAGGCAGAGTTTTCCTCTGTTTTTCAAATTTGATGTCGTTCAATTCACCACCTTGCACAAACATACCATGCATAGATGAGTTTTTTTCAAGCCTACCTCATTTTGAGATTGAAATTTGTTGAAAATCCTGGGTTTTCTTTTTGCAGGGCTGTTTTCTACCTTTCCTGTAGAAGCCTTCCTGTAGAAGGCTTTCATTTCTTGTAGAATGAAACTGTGCTTCCCGTAGAGTGCCGATAAGCAGGAGGGTTTTAAAAAATGGTCGAGAAAGACTGGTTCGCTGCTATGGGGGTGGTATGGATCTCGTTGTAGCTGCAGGGACGATGATAAAATGGAAAGAATGGTGGTGGGAGTATTTCAAAGATGAGTTCGATTGGCTGCTTATGGAGACTTCCATTGATGGAGGGTGAGATGGCCAAGTGCACGTTGGCCCCATGCAGACTGTTGGTCCCCACTGAAGTGTTACTATGAATTGTATGTTCTCTGCTTGTAATCACTTCCATCAATTACGTTGGAGTTTAAATAGCCACCACTCCCTGTTTTTAGTTTTCTTCCTGAGATGGCTGAGCACACGTGTCGATTGCACCCACCGAGCGTTGTTTGAACTGGACGAGGGTGGCCAGTTAGCTGGCCACCGATCTTGTTTAATCACAACCATCTCATTGTTCACACAGTTCTTAAATTACATTCATGCAACAGAGGAATGGGTTTATTCACCTACCTGGAAGTCGAATGCATTTGCTGTGAGGTGCTATGGCCTTTCCTTCTGTTGCATGCCTTTGTTTCTATGGATGCATGTTGGTTTGGTTGCTGATACATGGCTATTTTTCTTGTGCAAGTATCCTCTGGATAGATCTACGCTGTGGGTGTCTGCTTCCACCTTCAAATTTGCACCCTCATGCTGCTGATGCTAGATTTTTGCAGGACAACAACTTGTTTTGCCCATAGCTCCCAAACGATAGACCAGATTGATCTGAAACTTTCTGAGCATGTTTCTATCATCATTATGCACCTTCCATAGAAAAATTGTGGTCAATGGATGCACAGATTTCAAGAAAAATTGAAAATGGCTGAAGGTGACAGAGGTCAATTTATCGGAAATCGTGCATTGGAATTGGCTGAAACTGCTTGGGCAGGTTACTATCACCTATATTCATCTCCCCATGAAACAAGTTTTGAAATGGATGCACAGATATGGAGAAAATGAAAAAATGGTTGAAGGTGATGGATGCTGATTTCTTGGAAACCGTGCACCGGAATTGGTTGAAATTGCTTGGGCATGTTGCCATCATCCCTATACAACTCTCCATAAAACAATTTTTTTAAATGGATGCATGGTTTTAAAGTTAGGGAAAAAACAAATTTCTGCTCTATGTATTTTTGTATCAGAGCATTCTGTAGTCTTTTTGTACAGTAAGAAAAAATGAGCTTGGGTTGCAATGCAGACTTGGGTCTTGGCTGATGAGGAATCTAGACAGAGGGTGATAGGTATGCTGAGTGAAAAACTGATTCTTGATTTGTCATTAAGGAGTTTTTGCTGGCAGTATGAAGAAAACAGGATTTCTGTGTGTGATTGGGCAGGAACATAAAAAAAATGAGTGCAATGGAGGTGTACGAAGATGGAAAAAGGTGACAGGTGGCGATGGATGGAAACAAGGGTGTTTACAGGCCTCATGGACAGGTTCTCAACCTTCGGGTCCTCTTCGAAGATCAATTTTGGCTTGTCTGTAGGTTCTACAGGATCTTCCTGTAGAAGACACAAAACTTCCTGTAGAAGGTGAAATTTTAGCCCGAATGAGACCAAATCTTGGGAAAGGGGAAGTAGTCATGGAGGAATGGATTGTGAGGGATTCTTGTAGCCTGGTGCTGACCTCTGTCTTTGGCTCGTGCAATCCTCCTAACCTGCAATTTGCTTCCTGTAACCTGCAATTATTCAACAGAAATTACGTTTATTTTTCTTTTTATCTTTTCTTATTTCTTTTTCTCTTTTTTTTTGAAAACAACTAGGGCGCCTCAAGGAGGTTTTCACCCTAATTGCCTGCCTGGGTGCCTCCAAGGGAGGTTTTCACCCAGGGATCTTATTCTCTTTTCTTTTCTCTTCTTTCCAACCCATTGACCACCTCATGGAGGTTTTCAATGAATGAGCCAATCTGAGGCGCCTCGGAGGAGGTTTTCACCTTAGATTTTTATTTTTTCCTCTTATTTTTCATTTTTATTTTTTTTTCTACCCTACCCTATTTGAAAAACAAAATCATTTTCAAGTATAAGAATACTTCCAATGGAGCCATGTGCACATCGAGATGATAGACAAAATGATGTGGAGGCTTGAGATAAATGCTTTGAAAGGTATCTGAATTTCAGAGACCAAATGATTTGACTTTGAAGGGATCAAACGTAGCTGAGGAAGAGAGTACTGCTACAATTTAGTGATTGTCTGGAACCATCTCTCAATATAGCTCTGATATCCTTGGTCCTTTTGCTGATCTGGATCATTCTCCATATCTTCTTCTATCATGACCTTCACATCTTCCTCTTTTTGCTGATTTTTCTCTTGAATACATGGAGGATTTGATGGTAACCATGAGGGAGCTCTCTCGATCTCTGATTCTGATGTCTTCTCTTCATCAAGTGCAACCCATGGTTCTTTGATCTCCTCTTTTGAATCTTCTTTTGCTGGATGTGGTCCTTCAATGCTGTCAATATAATCTCTTTTTTGCAACACTCTTCTTGAGCTATGGTGAATATCATTGAGCTCAAGAGGAGTTGTTTGGACATGTTGTACCTCAGCTTTGCAATTGGGTTGAGCTACTCCAATGTGCGGGTTTGGAAATGGTGGTATGGGTAGTTGAGTGGGGGTGTATATTTGAGATGGATGTGGATGGGGTTGTGGTTGGGCAGGTGGTTTCCCACTATATACTTGCTGAGCCTACCTGTTATTTGGGTTCAGGTTCGGTTGAGTAGGCATTTGGGGCTGCCTTGGTGGAGCAGAAGGTGATGGTTACGGTTGAGTAGGTGGTGGAGGAAAATGAGCGGGAGGAGTGTTGTACTAGGGCCTCCACCCATGATGAGGTGCATTCCACTGAGGCTGTGGTTGAGCATAAGAGTGAAATGAATGAGTAGCTGGTTGGGCATAATATTGAGGAGGATATGACCAAGGAGGGGGTGTGGACCAGGAAGGATGAGCAGGGGGAACCTAAGAAGGCATGGAAGTGGCTTGATAGGGGTTGTAATAGGTCTAGGATATCCCTTGCATTCCCTCCTGGTAAGTTCTGGGTCCATGTAGCCTCCTTTGGTTCATGAAATAGAGTGGTTCAGTGGCTCCTTTGGCCCTTTGATATGCAACTTTGAGTCTGGGTAAGGAAGGGCACTGGTTCGTAGGATGGTTTCTTTCACAGATAAAACACACTTCTATAGAGTGCAATGGACATTCGTTCCTAGGATGCTTTCTAGTGCACCTGGGACAAAAGATGGCCAAAGCCTTCTCGGCTTCCTCTTACTTCCTCTGGATCCACAAGGTATCCATTTGCATGGAAATAGTCTGTCTAATCTCGTTCTTGACATCTTCCCACATGTTTCCAATTTCACCTTAAATGGATGAGTTGGAAGAAAAGGTACTGCTCCCAACATTTCTATTTCCAGCCATTTGCTCCAGAGGAATGTTTTCTTCTTGTTCTCCCCTAGAGGTTCTTCAAATATGTATTGCTGTCCACCCAGGGGTTCTTCTTAATCACATCCATCGAAGAAGAGAGAAGGTTGGCTGTGTGAAACAATGGGGGTGTTGTGCACACATTTTTTTGACTTATCTCTACTCCTACAAGGCATGAAAGGAAATATTTTTGGTTGATTTTTGTTTTTTTTGTTTTTTTGTTTTGTTTTGTTTTGTTTTTTTTTTTTTTTTTTTGTTTTTTTTTTTTTTATGCTTGTACCTGCAAAACTGAAATAGATTAAACTGGAACTAACTAAAATCTATCTTGCTGAAATGAAAATGCAGAATGGAAATGAAAGCAGGAAATGAATAATCTATGCTGCTGAAATGAAATTGCAGAAATGAAATGCTAAGCTACGCTTGCAGAATGGAAATTGCAGAATTGAAATGCTAATCTACGCTTGCAAAATTGAAATTGTGGAATTGAAATGCTAATCTACGCTTGCAGAATTGAAATTGTGGAACTGAAATGCTAATATATGAAAGCGGGGAATATCTAATCTACGCTTGTTGAAATGAAATGAAAGTGGAAAATGTCTAATCTACTTTTGCGGAAATGAAATTGCGGAATGGAAATGAAATAACTACTCTACTCTTGCTGAAATAAACTACTTAGCAGAAGGTTGTAGTAGAAAATAGAAGAAAAGCAGCAATCACCAATACTCTGACCCTCCCCCGGCAACGGCACCAAAAAGATGGTGGGATCCAGTATTGCAGCAATGGTGTTGCAACTCCTGGGACTCCCTTCTTTACTTTTATCAACCTGGTAGTTCGTAACAAACTTGGAAGCGATGGTGCTGTATGCACAAGTACTAGCTCTTACTACAGGTTGTCACTTCATTCAGCTGGCACAAGTTCGCTAGGAGCTCAAGCCAACTTCTATGAGTTCTCAGAAGAATCTTTTAATCATGATGGAAGAAAGCTAATCTCAAAAGGGCTATTCTACTTGCAGAAAGAAGATGAAAGATGAAAGGAAATGCAAACCCTAGCAAACCCTAATTTTACCGACTAACCCTACTGGTGCAAGAAAAGAGATGAAAGCTACGAAAATGGATGCCATTGAATCTTGGAAAGGTAAAATGAATGTGACTAAGCTACTTCTTAAGGAAAATATGGAAAAAAACATCTTTTTGTATTTTTGAGTAATTTGGCAAAATTATTATGCATGTGCTTTAACTGTTTTTGACTATGTAGAGGTTGATTGGCGAAATGAAATGGAGCGGGTGCTTGCAGGAGGTTGGGAAGGTGAGAAGAGAGCCTAAGGGGTCCCTAGCACCCTTCGAGAGAGTTTCACAGTGATCAGATCTCGAGAAACTGCTCACGTGATCTTCTACAGGAAGTCTGCAGGGGTTCTACAGGAATATTCAAAAGAGGCTTTTGGAGGGTTGATGGAGGAAAAACAGCGGGAAAGTGGAAATGGAGCTTGGATAAGGATTTCAAGGGGTCTAGGACCAGGTGAATGAGGCTAAGGAGTGATTAAAGTGATAGGAGTTGTCCACGGATGGAGGGAGCAATGATGCACATGAATGTCGAAATTTGGGCAAAGTGGAAAAAGGTGCAAATGCGGGGAAGGGATCTTGGATTAGGGGTTGGAGCAGGGTGTATGATGGAGGAAGGGTAGGAAAGGAGGTATTACAGGTGTGTTTCACACTATTTTCCAAAACTGATCAACAAAGATTAGGAAAACCAAAGATCTAGCTATTCTGACCTAATTTGACCTAAAAAACCAAAAACATGATGAACAGAAGTTTATTGGCAGAAAATAATGTAAGATAAATATGGAAGCTGAGCAAGAACAAATTCTAAACATGCAAGTACAACTGGTATCAACTATCCTAACTAAAAATCTAACACTAGCAATTGCATGAAGAGGCAAAAATAGTGTTTTTGTGGCAGCAAGTATGCTTTGGTCTCAGCTCATGGTCCCAAGGAGGGAGAGATGAGATCAAGGATTGCTTGGTGGCCTTTTTGCAGGTATTTTCCTTTATCAAATCAACATGAAGCACAAAAAGCTATTCCAATCATCAAAAATGACCTAAGTAGCAAAGCAAGATTTCAATCTAAATAGCAAAAATAATTCTAGGAATGCAGTAAAAACACATAAAAGTACACAAAGGAGGTGTTGGCACTTGAGTTTGGCCCAACCCCAAGAGCTAAAACCTCGTAAGAAAGATCAGAGCTGGTGCAAAGCTGGATTCATCTTTATTGATCAAGAAATAATAGTTACATCCCAAAAATTGTCTACAAGAAAAAATAAAAAATGTGTTGATACAGAGCTGCACTACTAACAAAATGACTAACCTACTGACTAAGATCTAACTAACATCTACCTAACATCTGACTAAGGCCCTAAGCCTTCTTATTTATACAAATTGGGGACCCCAACATTCCTCCTAAACTTTTGGAAATTGACTGCCAAAACTTGCAGTTAACAACAACTTACTAGCCCTGCTCAGTTGCTCTTGTGATAATCGATGTGGTGGCCCTTGAACTCCGAGCTGCTGGTGGAGAATTTGAGGTAAGGGCTCATAAATGAAGGGGACACCTTCCTACAAATCCTCTCCCTTGTTCTTCCATGAATTTGGCTGCCAAGTGCTCATTAAAACCTTTGATTTTGTCTCAAAATTGACCAAAAATCTGCATAAACCACACATTAGACTTTTTGGCATAATGACTAACCCAATTCACTCTATTAGCATAAATATAATTAAAAACATGCAATAAAATAATGAGAATGGTGGATTAAGTGGAATTAAAAGGCTAAATGAACCCATATAATTACCCATTTCTAGTGCTCATCAGCTTGCGCTCATGAAGGAGATGGGACGTTCATTGTTCGTTTCATCCTTTTGAGTGAGTACTGTAGCTAGTGAATTATCAGAGGCGAAGGTGTATAGTAGGAAATATTTCTTGAAGTCTAGGTTGTAGAGTGCAAGCACTTCTGTAATGGCCTACTTGATCTAGGCGAATGCATACTTTTCCCTCTTGCCCTAGATGTAGACTTCATCTTTCTTGATCATCTCCTGCATGGGCTTAACTATCTGTGCATAATCTGAGATGAACTTCTGGAGGAATTTTATCTTGCCCAAGAAGGACTGCATGGCTTTCTTGTTGGCTAGGTGAGTGGTTTGTGTAATAGTCTGAACCTGGTCTGGGTCCACCTTGATCCTGCTTTTGGAAACAATGTGTCTGAGAAGGTTCCCCCCAGACAATGCGAATACGCTATTTTTGGGATTCAAGGAAATCCTATATCTTCGTCATCGCTCAAAAATTTTCTTCAGATGGCGTATGTGGTCTTCTCATATTCTTGATAACACAGTCACATCATCGAGGTATACCACTATGCTCTGTCTAATGAGTCCATGAAAATTGATGTTCATGGTGCGCTAAAAGGTTGTGCCTACATTTACAAGCCCAAATGAGATTCGTTTTTAACCGAACATACCCCACTTGGTACGTAAAGTAGTATTAAGTCTATCAGGTTCTGCTACCAGAACCTGATTTTATCCTAAGAAACCATCAAGAAGAGAAAATATATGTGCCCCAGATACTGTTTGCAGAATGCGGTCCATAGATGGGACGGGGTAGTTGTCTTTGTCCAAGGCGTGGTTTATGTTCCGGAAATAAACACACAAATGGATTTCCCCGGACTTCTTGCGTACAGGAACAAGATTTGAAACCCATGTGGAATGACAAACTTTGTATATGATCCGTGCATCCAATAACTTAGTAAGATATTTTTGTATGAGGGGTTCAAGCGATGGATGTACTTCCTCAGCTTCTGTTGATAAGGCTTGACCCCTTCTTTGAGTGGGATGATGTGTTGGATGATCCACATGTCATAAGTTTTCAGATCATCATACACCCACTTGAACACATATTGGTACTATTTGAACAAGCGGACAAAGGCTTGCCGCTCTTGCTGTGTACAACATGTACCAAGATTAACGAACTTCGGATCTTGTTCTGTTCCTAGGTTTATCAGTTCGTGCCTCATGGTGGAACTGTGGGTGTTGCTATTCTTCGGCCCCTGTAAACATTCTTGCAAGTCATAAAGATTTTTCAATGTTGCCACACCTTTTGTGATAAGGTGGCATTTCTTGCTACCATCTTCTGCTTGCAGAGAGAGCTCGTGCTCGTCATCATCTATTGTTGCATCTTTGAAGACGTTAGCGTTTGCCATGAAATGCAATATTTGTTGATCATCATTAAACACACATAAAGAAGTTATGTTATATGTGATAGATGGTTTGTACAAAATTTCAATAATAAATTTATCTCTAATTGGTGACATTATGAAGGTTGCATTTGCGAGGGCATTGGAAACTGCATTATGCGTACATGGTAGAACAATGACGTTAAATGCTTGGAAGTTTGAGATTAGTCACCATACCTCTTGTTGGTAAATTTTGAGATGTGATGACAAATAGTGAATGGTGTTATGTACTTGTTGTACCACTATCTTTGAATCACCTACCACTTTTAGCTCAACCATGTTGAGGCTGATGGCTTTCTGTAAGCCTAACACGAGTGCTTTATACTCAGCAATGTTGTTCATGCTATCGAACTCCAAGTGAATTGAAAAAAAATGCTTCCTATCGTAAGAATCAATCAAGACACACTCGACTCCAGAGCTATCATGTGTCTTTGATCCGTCAAATTACATGGTCCAAAACTTGTTTGTACACGGATCACTTGATGTGCTAGTAGTACTGCTACTACTGCTGCTATTGGTACAATGTACTATACAAGTTTCATTACGGCAAGGAAGGAGTCCCAACTGCATGTCTGGTGGGGTTGGAGCTGGCCATGCAGGATAGCACCCCAATGCTGTTTCAAGGAGGAAGTTTCCAAACAAGAGTTCTGCAAAGGCCAACGGTTCATTCTCGTTGTTAAGGGGAGTGACACTGTGCTTCATGTATCTCTCAGATAACACCTGGATTTGGTTGCATTTTACCTTGTATGGAAGCCACATGTGAGACCGGTCTATAGAAAAATATCCGTCTAGCTTGTTGGACTAGTCTATGTTGAGTAGTAGACCGTATGCTTTAGGTATGTCCAAAATAAATATGTTGATGCATTGGTGGACTCGACTGTCATGAGATAGCCAGATGATGATGAATCGCAGTTCACTAATGGATGGTAACGATGTTTGGTAAAGTTGGATGATTCGCGTGGATGACTCGCACCATTGTGCATTAATCCTTTTAGCAATGGAGAGTGGCATGACATTGGCTATTGCACCAGAATAAACCAGACAAATGTAAACATTGTACTTAAAAACTTCAAATGAAAGTAGGAATGGAGGGAAACCTGAGTTTGCTTCTTCCATCTGGAGTGTGTTGAGCATAGTGGAAAGTGATCCGGCAGGTGTGCATGCTCCCTTGCTGGTAGAGGCTATGCTGTCCATTGCTGTTGTTGCAATGAGCGCGGCAGGATGTCTCGCTGACTCTAGATTTTTGCTAACTCGAACAAACTGATGTTCGCTCGAATTTTCTTCATGTCATCAACAATGTTGTATTCTAGAGGTGGTAGGCTCACTGAGGTGTTCGGGGTAGAATGGATGTTCATGTTGTTCGACAGAGTTTTTTGTAGTTTGCTACTCATGGAGGTAATCTTGTCCGCTACTATCTTCCCAGACTTGTTCTATGTTTTTTCTTTGGGGTGGCTGGTGGATCAGCTTTCCTCAACAGTAATCTTATCTTTTCTTGTGCTTCCCCAAGTGTAAGGGGAGCCCCTTTACTCCTGAGATTGTATCAGTCATTTTTATTTTGGGGCAAATTCTCAGTGTTTGTCTTCGACATTGCTTGCGCGCACTAATATGCATCCACCACATGCCCAAAAATTGATGGTTCATTAGGTGCAACCTCTTCGTCATCATCAGTGTCTTTTGGCTGCTCCTGCATACTGTTTTCCGTATCAAAAGTATGACTGCATACAAAGTTTGCGACTCATTTCCAGTTCAAACAAGAGTTCTCATGGTGGTGTTATTCATGGAATGAGCATAACTTAGGATCTGCACACTGTTTGACTTGTAACATAGAGCTCTGCATGGTTTTTGGAGCGGGATGACTGCTGCCTGATGAACTGCTTTCTTACATTTTCCTGGGCAGATGACTGCTTGCAAATATGTCCATTTTCCATTGTTTGAGCTCAGACACTTCCGTAGTCAAGTTCTTGACAAAGGCAAGTGAGGGTCTCAATATTAGTTGCTTCCTTGTCTTTACCCTTACTCGGCATCACTTGGGACCTCATGCTCGCATCTTTGGATTCCTTTGCTAATTTGTCATCCTTGATGACTCCAATTGCATGCAGGTCTTTCTCAACATAAATAGCCTCTCGCACTTTTTTAGAAGTGTTGGTTTCACAACTTGCATGAAGAACTGCACAATGCTGGTCAGCAGTATGGACGTGTAGTAATCATTAGTGATGGAGTCATGAGGCTTGGTGTCCACTGCAAATTTTTTCAATAAGCGTGTAAACCTCTGATTGAAGTCTTTTACCTTTTCTTTTCCATCCATATTTAGGCTTCCCAATTCTTTGAGTAGCATGGCTGGGGTCTTATCATCAGCAAAATTCTCAACGAACATGCGTTTGAATGCACCCCAGTTCTATATGGGGTTAGGTGGGAGGCTGTGATTCCATGCAACTGCAAGACCATCCAATGTACATGGAAGCAATCTACATGCTACGTTGTCATACCATACCTTAAGGGTTTGTAGCTGTAGGTAGAATTTGTCTAAGTGGTCTTCTGCCTTCACCGTGCTATTAGGGTTAAACTTGATGTTCATTCTCTCTGCCCGCTTTGGTATCTTTTGAAGGACACTCGGGAGAGACAATGGTCCCTGAGTCATCCATTCCAAATTTGGTTCAACCATCTCTTCTTCTTCTTCATCCTCCTCCTCTCTTTCAGAATCTTATGGTTCTGACTCTGAGTTCATTGGTTCGTCTCCTCCTCCGCCTCCTCCGTTGCCTTCCCCTCTGCCTCCTGTACCAGATTCTGATCCCAATATCACGAGAGTTTCTCGTTTGCCTTTCCATAAGACCAGAGGTTCCTCTCCATCTTTAGTAGCTTCTGCCAAACCTTCAAGTGTGGAAAGGACTGCTTCTTCCACCGATGATACAACAACTCATGTAGGAGTGGCTTTTGGCTTTCATGAAGTGTATGGAAGCTGTTGTATGCCTAGGATCAGTTTGACTACTTTCACAAAATGGTGAGTGGTGGGATAGACAGAGAAAATTTGATGATACAGAATCTCGTGTTCAGTCCTAGGAGGTGAGGAGTAACCAACTGCACAGACGCGAAGGTGAGATGGAGTGCGAGTTACTGCCTTGATCAGATGGTTGATGAATGAGTGTGAGAGGATGTTCAACCATATACAACTGGCTACCCTCCTTCTAGCACTAGAAATGTTGACAGTGCTGGACCTACCAACATTCAGGGGATCACCCCGGTATGAAGTCCCAAGTAGACCTCACACCATTTGGTGTGGGAGTCCCATATGGTATGATGGCTCAATTTCCATTATCTTAAGGATTTACCTCTACTCTTGCTTGTCAGCATAGGAGAGTGGTCTTCATTGTCTTTGAGAAGTGAGGTTCGTGTGCCTAGTGATTGCAAGTGTTACTTGTGTTAATGGTTCTTTCACTGTAGAGGGAGAGGGTGAAAGTGAGTCCCAAGTTGGTTGGGAGGAAGCCCCAACTTTGCTAGGAACACACAACACAAAAGGACGTGCACAGCTTCTGGAGGAATAGTCCACACGGATGCAGCAGTCACAACATACAAGCGAAGATAACATGTACAACACTTAGTGGATAAGTTCGCGCGAGTGCAACGACTGTTATAGTGAGTTTTATGTGAAAGGTCTGTTTGGTGTTCGGGGGGGTAGACACCACGGCTAAGATAATGTTAACATCATATACAACACATTTTCATTAATATATTATGTATTACAACAAGTGAATTAGATCAAGTGTGAAACACAGGTTAAAGCAACATGCATCACAAGTGTTCAAGATTAGTCTTACAACAGTTAAAATACATGTGTCAAAATGTGTTGGCCTGTTAGCAAGATTCTGAATTAAACAAAAGTTCCAAGACACATCGTTACACCATACATCACTAACCCCGTGGGCAGGGTGTTGAAGCCACTACTTACTCCTTAAAGAAAACATTACAGACTCTCTTGGCTATGTGGGAGGAGCTGAGGTGAAAAGTCATTTCTATTGTTGGCCCAGTGTGTGTGCTAGGCTCAAGCTAACAACAAGATGGCGAGTCTCCCTATACAAATGAGGGGGTATTTATAGCCAAGGGTGAAACTAACCATTGTGGCCGTTCCAATACCCTCATGACTGTTTGAATTCCATGACTCTTCGACTTTACACGACTCTTTTTACAACAAGTGGGTCTCTTGGACTTCCACATTACATTACATTGATAGACAATATGGCCAACAATAGGGATGTGGAAAACATGAATCATGACATGAATCGAAATGAAAGTGCTGGTACGTTGGTGCTACTGTTGGTGTGCATGTCGAGATACAGTGCTGCTAGGTGATGGATGTCCTCATGGTGTGTCACAGCTTCACCTTGGCATGGAAAAGTGCGCGGAGTCTTCGATAGTCGTTGGTTCTCTTGATGTTGCTTTTGCACGTTGCTCATTGCTTGTATTGTGGAAGGCTTGACAGGTTCGTCTATTCACGAAAGGTGCATGTTTGTCCATTCGTCCGTCTGTGAGTACATCTTGCATGTTTTCTCTTCTGTCTGACCGTGAACACATTTTTGCATGATCATCTGTTCGTGAGCACATCTCTTTGCATGCATCGTTTGTTTGTCCATTGGTGAACCTATCCTTCTACATGTGCTCCCTTCATTCATCCATTCATTGTTGCACCATGTTTGTTTCTGTAGCTTTTTCTGCAGTCACACATGATGAGATGACATCAAATACAAAAACCTCCTAGTCTACCATGATACGTGATCATTTTAGATGCAGGTGACTGGGAGAGGAAACAAGGTTGCGAGGCGGGATGGAGGCTCCGGTCACTACAGATGAAAACTATGCAAGAGTCACTGGGTGATGAAGATGGGAAATCTGAATCAATAGTGACTTTTTGCGAGGTCTGGCTCAGCTGGAGGACAAAACTGCACAGTTTTTTAGGGGAGAAGTCCAGGCTGCAGGAAGGCTGGGTAGGAAAAATCTGTGCAATTTCTAGAACGAGCGGGTAGTGGGAGCTTGTCAGCCAAAACTGCACAATTCCTAGAGGGAACTGGAAGCAAAAACTGCACAATTCCTGGAGGGAACTGACAGTTTTCTGCTATGTCACTGGTAGAAAAAGCTGCACAATTCTTGAGGGGAACAGGCAGTCAGCTCCTGGTTCTTGGCAGCAAAAACTATGGAATTCCTGGAGGGAATTGGTAGTCTACTGCAGGGAGTTGGTGATGGGAAAAGCTATGCTGATGCTGGGAGGTTGGCCTAGTGATCACCTCTGCGCAGTTTCTAAGCTGAGTAGACTTCTGGGCAGCAGAGAGCTTGCTCATGAAAACTGTACAATTTTTTGGGTGAGTAGCCAGTCGACTATCGGGAGGCCTGCCTAGAAAAACTGCAAAATTTTCTAAGGGAGACAAGGACAGGCACTGGGTGTCTAGCCGGCTTGTCTGCTCAATTTTCTCAGTCAGTGGAGCGGGCAAGGTCTACAGCCTCTGCTCAATTTTTGAGGGGAGTGAGTCATGGAGTGGCTGTTGGGTCAAGCTCTCTAGTTGACGAACATGAAGGTGGATTGATTTGTTTGTAGGAAATGTAGCTTGAAATGAATTTCTTGGTGCTTCTGCACTGTTTTGGGTGACAGTCGATCGAGTCCATGGTGGGGTGAGGGCCCAACAGTTAGAGGGGAGTCCAGTCGTTGGAACTTCAGCAAAAATGACTAAGTGTGTGAAAGAGTGAAATATGCATATATGATCCTGCAAACACACACTTACATGACTCGACGATGAGACGAATCAAACCTTATAGACACACATGTTCGACATGACCGACCAATGGTACAAGCGACAAGCATGACACTCGTGATTGATCGTTGGTCGACCGTGGTAATGCTTGCGCGACAGTGAATGTGACTCCGTGTGTGAGTGCGACAAATATTTTAATGGCAAACACAACAAGTATATAAGGGAGGCTCCGAAATTAGGTGTAGGCCAAAATTTTGGAGGGTGGTTGTATCTGCTAGAACATGAAGATAATATTTGTTCCAAAAAGTATTTAAGACTATCACGATCCGTTTTTACCTTGAAGTGTCTTCCCATTAGGTAAGGTCACCATTTCTTTAGTGCATGTAGTATTGCCAACATTTACTTCTCATAAATAGGTTTGTGTAAATACTTTCCTTTGATTGGATGAATTTCAAAAGCAATGGGTCTTCCTTCTTGCATTCAAACAACACCAATTCCATTTCTTGAGTCATCGCATTCCACAATAAACGTTTTTGTGAACTCTGGCATAGATAAGACGGATGCTTAACACATTACCTCTTTAGGATGTTCAAAGATCTTCGTTGCTTCTAGAGTCCAAGAAAATGCAACTTTATTTAGTAATGATGTTAGAGGTGCCAATATTCTCCCATAATTCTTAACAAACTTGTGATAATTCCCTGTCAACCCAAGAAATCCTTGAATATGCTTTACGGTTGTAGGGATTTTCCATTCCTTAATGGCTTTAATTTTGTTAAGGTCTACCTTAAAGCCCCCATGAGATACAATATGACCCAAATATTCCACCTCTTGTACTCCAAATAAACATTTGGAGTTATTTTCATATAATTGTTTCTCCTCCAATAGTTTGAGAACCCTGTCAACATGTTGAACATGATCCTTCCAAGACTTGATATAGATTAGTATATCATCAAAAAATACTAGCACAAATTTTGTAAGGAAGGGTCTGAAAATGGAATTCATCAAACATTGAAATGTGGAAGGTACATTAGTAAGGCCAAATGACATGACCACAAATTCATAATGACCCTCATGAGTTATGAATTCTATTTTTAGAATGTCTTCAGACTTCATTATAATTTGATGATATCCTAAACGAAGATCCAACTTGGTGAAGTAAAATTCTCCATGTAATTCATCCAACAATTCATTAATGACAAGAATGGGAATTTTTTCTTTAATAGTGAGCTTGTTGAGCTCTCTTATGCAACCAATTCACAAATAGATAGATCAACAACTCAAAGATTATCCTCTTTGAGGGGAAAACCTCCTTCACATTACATAAATGAACAATTCTTGGATGATTCAAATGAAAAAAACTCCTTTATATATATAGAGGAGTTTAAGGGGTCACAATATAATCAGAGCCAACATAAAAATGATAATGTAAGGGCACACCAATAACAATAGTGGGCTTTTATGGGGCACAATAATAATAATATGGGGACAACATGGGCACAACAATAACAATAAGGGGTTACACTAACAATAACAATGAAGGAATACACTAGTATTATAGGGACCTAACATGCCCCTCTCCTTCAACAAAATGTTGTCCTCAATGCTTGAGTAGTTCTGGATGCTTCTATATAAAATTCTCATCCTCCCATGTGGAATCTTCAGTAGGTAAGTTCTTCCACTTGATGAGATACTCTAAAATTGATTGATTTCATAGCTGTTGAGTTCTTGTTTCTGTGACTGATTCAGGTTCCAATATTATTTTTCCTTCCTCGTCAAGTTCTGGCAATATTGTTTGAATTGAGAGCTTGTCACCTATAAGCTTCTTTAAGCATGAAAGATGGAAAACTGGGTGCACTCGGGAAGATGCAGAAAGCTCCAATTTGTATGCCATAGTACCAATATTTTGATACACCTTATATAGACCATAATAATTTGGTGATAATTTATTATCCTTCATATCTTGCATGAGGGACATTTGTTTGTATGGTTGTAGTTGTAGAAATATCCAATTGCCTACATCAAAACTTCTTTCGCTGTGATGTTAATTTGCCGGTTGTTTCATTCTATCCTGCGCCAAAGTGAGGTTATCCTTTAAGAGTTATAGAACTTGTTGTTGATGCTTGATGTGATCTTCCATTGCTTGAACCTTAGACTTTTCTCTTAAAGATGATGTGATAGACGATGGATTATATCCATAAAGTGCCATAAATGGGGTCATTTTTGTTGCAGTATGGAAGGAAGTGTTATACCACCATAGATAAAGAAACATATACATCCTTCCAAACATTTTTTCACTATCTTAGTTTTCCCATCAAATTGAGAATGATAAGATGAGATATGAGCTAATTGAGTACCCAAACAAGACAAAATTTTGTCCAAAAATTTCCAGTGAAAATGGGATCTTCGTTGCTTACAATAATCTTTGGGTTTCCATGTAGCTTTTGAACTGTTTCCATAAACACATTAGCAACTATACTGGCTTTAAATTAATGAGATAATGCATAAAAGTGTGTATAATTGGTAAGTCTATCAACTACCACCATGATGACACTCTTTCCTTTGGACTTGGGTAAACTTGTGATAAAATCCATTGAAACCTCCTCCCAACATTGACTTGGAATGGATAAAGGATGTAACAAACCCAAGGTCTTAAATGTCTTAACTTTATTTTGTTAGAGAACCAAACATTCCGCCACAAAATTTTGAATATCATATTTAAGGCCATCCCCAAAAAATTCCTTCTTAACCCCGCGGTAAGTTTTTAAAAATCTTGAGTGCCCTCCTAAAGGAGAGGTGTGCAATTCCAGAAGAATATTTTTTTTGAGTTGGTAATTCTTACAAAGGTATAAGCGATCTTTGTACCATAATGAATAATTTTTCTAGGTTGATGTACTAGGATCTTGTTGCAACTTTTGAATGAGTGCCCACACTTCTTCGTCATTCTTCCATTCATCCCTTGATTCAATTATCCAATTTGGTTGGATATTAGAAATGGCACAAAGAAATGCTTCCACACCCTCATCCTTTCTTCAGAGTGCATCTGCAACAATATTTTGCTTCCCTTTTTTGTAGATGACTTCAAATTCATAACCCAACATCTTTGTGACCCATTTTTGTTGCTCTTTTGAAGATAATATTTATTCTAAACAATATTTAAGACTATCATGATCCATTTTTACCTTAAAGTGTCTTCCCATTAGGTAAGGTCTCCATTTATTAAGTGCATGCAGTATTGCTAGCATTTCCTTCTCATAAATAGCTTTGTGTAAATATTTTCCTTTGATTTTATGACTTTCAAAAGCAATAATTCTGCCTTCTTGCATTAAAAAAACACCAATTCAAGTCCCTAAGGCATAACAGTCTACAATAAAATTTTAAAGGATTGGGGTTCAAAAATGTTCCATTACCTCTTTAAGATTTTTAAAGGCCTTGGTTTCTTTTGAAGTCCAAGAAAATGCATGTTTCTTTAGTAATGTTTTTAGAGGCGCTGTTATTCTCCCATAATTCTTAACAAACATGTGATAATAACATGTCAACCTAAGAAATCCTCGCAGATGCTTTATGGATGTGGGGATTTTCGATTACTTAATGGATTTAATTTTTCTAGGGTCTACCTTAACACCTTCATGAAATACAATATGAGCCAGATATTCCACCTCCTGTACTCTAAAGAAATATTTTGAGGTTTTTGCATATAATTGTTTCTGCTCCAATAGTTTGAGCACCCTATCAACATGTTGAACATGATACTTCCAAGACTTTCTATAGATTAATATATCATCAAAAAATATTAACACAAATTTTCTAAGGAAGGTTTTTAAAATGGAATTCGTCAAACATTGAAATGTAGAAAGTGCATTGGTAAGGCCAAAAGTCATGACCAAAAATTCATAATGACCCTCATGAGTTATAAATGTCATTTTCGAAATATCTTCGGTTTTAATTATGATTTGTTGATATCCTAAGAAAAGATCCAACTTGGTGAAGTGAATTGCTCCATGTAATTCATCCAATAATTCATCAATGGCAAGAATGGGAAATTTATATTTAATAGTGAGCTTGTTGAGATCCCTATAATCCAGAAACATCTGCCATGATCCATCCTTCTTGTGCACCAATACTACTGGAGCAGAGAAAGAACTTTGAATAGGTTGAATTATAGAAACCTCTAACATTCTTGCAACCATACGTTTGATTTCACTCTTTTGGGCATAAGGATATTTGTAAGACCTGATGTTTGGATGAACACTTCTTGGAATCAAATGAATAGCACGATCATGATCACAAATAGGTGGGAGGCCTTTGGGAGTCTCAAATACCTTGGAATGATTTTCCAAGACTTTTTGGAGTTCTGGAGAAATAGATTGTTTTGATGTGGGAACCTCTAGTGAACATAATTTTACAATTACGCCCCATTGTTCTTTCTTTAGAATCTTTTTCATGCCATTAGAGATGATTATCTTTCTTGGTTTCCTTGTGATACCACTTAATTCAACTTCCTTTCCTTGTGAAAAAAAATTCAAGAAAATTTCTTGAAAATTAAAATCTATCGTACTAAAAGATTGTAGCCATTGGACTCCTAGTACAACATCAACACCACCCATTGGAATGGAAAACATTGGACTATTCAATACATATTCTCCCATGGATAGCGTGATGTTATGGAACTTTCCAGAGAAATTTATTGATCCAGGTGGATATTGGTGGCCACCCACCAATTTCACTTGGACAACCACCATTGCTTCTTTCATTTTTTCAGTTTCCTTAATTGTAGCACAGTTTACTATTTTTAGCAGTTTTTCAGGTCCTAAACTTCTAGAGCCGTTTTGAGGCCCTAAACGAGTTTTTTTAGAAATCTACCACCAACACTGGTTTTTATATATTGTATTTTTCGTCGTAGTCCTCGGAGAGATGTTTCCAACGGGTTATCATGTGCGTCAAATGGAGATAATATGACCAAGTCGCGACCTCGAGAAGTTGGCTATCCAACTCACCCCAACACAGCCCATAATCTCTTGGTGTTACATCTCCTCAGGTTAGGGTTTTGGTTGTTTAGGGTTTCCTCTTATTTTTCAATAATAAAAAGGCCCTTGAGCCTCATTGTAAGGCAGTTCAAAGGCATGTAGCCGCCACATCTCTTCTCAGAGATAAGCTACCATCGTCCTAGCTGGTTTATTTCCATTTCTGTTTGTAAGCATATTTCAGTATTTTACATTAATGAAATGAAGTATTATTTCCACTGCATCTCTGTGTTTATGGTTATCTATATAATTTTTTTCATTCTTGTTTAAATCCGGATCAGTGGTATCAGAGAAGTCTGCTTTTTTCTCTATTTTTGTTTGCATGTCCCCAACGACGTCGGGATATAAGGAGTTAGGGCTTGAACTAGTCGAACATTTGCAAGAACAGCCTCGCAAATCCCGACGGCTTCCCATGGCAGATGAAAAGAAAGATGAGGGGGTAGGAGATCATATCAAAATCTTGCTTGAAGAAGCCCTCGAGCGACAAAGGAACGTGATGATGGATAGCTTTGCCCAGATCCTTCAGCGACTACCCAGGGGCGACACATTGACTTCCAACATACTTTGGAAATGCCACACCATTTAAGGTACAAGTTAATTTTGAAATCCCCATATTCGATGGTCAGATACACATAGATGTCGTCGATAAATGGTTAAATATGCTAGAGGGTTATTTTTCTATTCATGATTTTTCCAGTCAGGAAAATATTATTTTCACTCTTCTCAAAGCAGCCCCCCATGTCAAGGACTGGTGGGAAACCTACTGTGCGCAGCGAGCAGAAGGATGAAAGTACAGGCTCACTTTTTTCAGCCACACCTAGTTGGAATTCATTTCGGAATGCCATCAAGGAGCAATACTACCCTGTCGGAAGCTATGAGGATCAATACAAAAAGTGGACCACATTGCGACAGGGAAGGGACCAAGACGTGCCAGAGTTTACCAATATTTTCCATATCCTTCACACAAAGTTGGGTATCAAGGATTCAGAGCACCATTTGGTACTCAAATACTGCTGCTGCCTACACAAGTACATCCAGGAAGAAATAGAATTCCTGAACATCTCCTCGCTTGGCACGACATACCAATATGCCGTCAAGGTTGAGAAAAAGTTTAAATAGAAGAAGTGAGACTTTGGATCTGTGAATCTGAAGCAAGGGAAAGGTGCCCCCAAACCGCAGAACAAAGGACAAAGCCAAGGTGGGGTGGCCCAAGACAACCTGCCAAAGCTGCAAGCAAAGAACAATGCCACGAAACTGAAAAAGGACACAGGAAAGTGGTGTGAGCTCCACAAGAGCTCCACTCACAACACAAGTGAGTGTCAAGCCAAGCAGTCACTGGTGGCTGAGCTAAAGGTTTCAGAATCAGATGCATGTTCTGACTTTGAGTCAGAACCTAACATGGAGAATGATGAAGGGAAGCAGATTATCGATGCGGAGGCTAATGACACCATTGCCACCATGAAGATCCAGAAGGAGGAACCTGAAGATCCAGAGGAGGAGGAGCATCTCTTCCACTCCCAGATGTGGGTAAGGGGCTCCCCGCTATAGTTCATTGTTGACAGCAGGAGCCAAAAGAACCTCATTTCGGCAGAGGTCGTGAAGCGGCTGGGCTTATCGACCACAACACATACACAATCATACACCATCGGGTGGCTTCACCAAGGACTGAACTTCGTGTGAGCCAACAGTGTCACCTTCCATACAACATCAAGCCCTTCACAGATGAGGTATTATGTGGCATTTCTCCCCTTGAAGTTTGTGATGTATTATTAGGAAAACCATACTTGTGGAAGCGACATGCTATGTATGAATCAAGGCCCCATGCTATTATTGTTACTTTGGAAAATAAGTTGTATAGGATACCGGAGGTAGCACCACCTACCGCCATCTCTCTGGTTACTGCAAAACAATGAAGTAAGCTCATTTCCAAAACTGGGAATTTTTTTTCCTGATGATACGCCCTCAAGGAAAGAAGAAGATGGTGGCCACGACCTCTAGATAGGGCCCCTCTGCACGACAACTACAGATGGACAAGGTTGTGGAGGAGTACAAGGACATATTCACCTCCCCCGCAGGGGTTCCTCTGCACTGTCAGGTCAAGCACTCCATCAATCTGAACCTAGGTGTGTTGCTGCTCAATGGACCAATAAGAACGATGAAATCAAGAGGCAGATTTAGGAGCTGCTACAGAAAGGTCACATCTGTCTGAGTTCATCACCCTGTGGTAGCCTGATTGTGTTGGTATAGAAGAAGGATGGAACTTGGAGACTCTGTATTGACTATTGGGCACTGAACAAGATCACTTTTCATAATAGGTACTCGATCCCACGGATTGATGACCTCCTGGGCCAAATGAAGGGGGAAAAATGTTTCAGCAAGATCGATTTGAAATCAGGATATCACCAGGTACCAATCGAACCCTTCGAATGTGTGGAAGACTACCTTCAAAGCCAAGGAGGGCCTTTTCGAATGGTTGGTTATGCCTTTCGAATTAACGAATGCTCCTGCAACCTTTATGAGGCTAATGGATGACATCTTATGGCCATTCACTAACTCATTTGTAGTGGTATACTTGGATGACATCCTGATCTTTAGCCAGAGTTTGGAAGAGCACCTCCACCACATCCGACAAGTTCTCCAAATACTGCAGAAACACAAGTTATGTGCCAGTTTTGAGAAATGCACTTTTGGCATGACCTAGGTTCAGTATCTAGGATACATTATTGATGAATAGGGTTTGCATGTGGATCCAACCAAGATCCAATTCATTCAAGATTGGCCATCTCCAACCACTCTGACAGAGCTTTGTAGCTTTCTAGGTCTTGCCAACTTCTACCGTAAGTTCGTGTTGGGATTTTCTCATATCACTTGGTCCTTGAGTCAAGTCACCAAGGGAGGAGAAAAAGCAAAATTATTTTGGTCTGAATATCAATAGAAGGCATTCACAGAGTTGAAATATCACCTCTTCTCGGCACCAATTCTCACATTACCAGACTTTCAATAACCATTTGAGGTCAAGACAGATGCCTCTGGCTATGCTATTGGGGTAGTCCTTACTCAACACGGGCATCCAGTGGCATATCACAGTGAGAGACTTTCAGACATAGTCCGGAAGTATCCCACTTATGACAAAGAGATGTATTCCATTATACAGGCCTGTTGACAATGGAAGCATTACATTTTGGGGGAAGGAAACGGTCATCCACACAGATCACTGACCCCTGTAGTTCATACAGATCCAAGGGAAATTGCAGAATGATCGCCATCAGAAGTGGTCCACATACCTACAAAAATTCCATTTGAATATCAAGTATAAGAAGGGCAGCACAAATAATGTTGCAGATTGCCTCAGTCGACCACCGATCATGGTGTTAACCACCGTGCTCAACTCTTGTGGGCACGAGACTTCTGATTTTCTGCTTCTCTACAAAAGCGACCTAGAATTTGGCCACACATACCAGAAACTCTTGGAGGGTCAGCATGTTCCAGATTTTCACCTCGAGGATGCCCTGTTATGCCACCTAGGTCACCTTTGTGTTCCTTCAATCAAGCGTGCCAGATGATTTGGGAAGCACACTACAGTCAGGTTGCTGGGAATTTCGGGGTCGAGAAAATGGTGGCAATACTGCATGAGTATTTATATTGGTCAAATCTTCGACAGGATGTTGGGAAGTACATCAGATCATGCACTGCCTTCGCCATTTCCAAACTAACCATCAAGAAGCAAGGCCTCTATACCCTGCTGCCTACCCCTAGTCGACCTTGGGAATCCATCTCCATGGATTACATGTCAAGCCTTCCTTCCACTAAGCATGGAAATGACTATGTTTTTGTGGTCGGTGATAGGTTCTTGAAGATGGCCATTATGGCGGCTTGCAAGAAGATTATCATAGCAGAAGCCACTGCTAAACTCCTTTGAATGAGTGTGGGTATTGTTATGGCCTAAATCTACCTCAAGCTGAGAAAGGCAGGATCTAGGGTAACATCAAACCACACTTAACCTGGTAGCTAGCCCTACCAGGTCGGGAGAGGACTCTCTCCTATGTTATGGCCTAAATCTACCTTAGGCTGAGAAAGGCAGGATCTAGGGTAACATCAAACCACGCTTAACCTGCTAGCTGGCCCTACCAGGTCGGGAGAGGGCTCTCTCCTTGTCAATATTAGGAAAATATGATCAATAATGCTTGAGATGATTGATATAAAGACTAATTTTAGTCTAGGTATATGCTCAGAGGAGTTTGATTGAATTTAATGTTGGTTTGTTGGCTCAAATGTGAAAGGCAGATTTGGGTCTGGGGAATGGACACAATCTTGCAGAGGTTTCTGTGGGGCGAGGTAGGAAAATGGTTTAGTACTTTGAAATAAGTGAGATAGAGAGTATTAAGACTAGTGAGGTGTTGAGAGGGCATGAAAGTCTCAGGAATCCTCTTCAAATAGTTGAAAACATGAAAAACTAAACAAACCCTAGGTAGAGCACTGCAACATCAATGATTTCTACCTTTATCCTTGATTCATTTAGTTCAGCTGAAAAGAGACAGATAACGACATACATAAACACATGTAAACTTGAATTACAAAAGCAAAAATAATACCAAATCAACTTTCCACAAGAATCCCACAAAATGTTGCAAACCCTGGTCTATTCCTTTCCCAAACTGCAGAGATGAATGTACAATAATGCTCAAAGCATTCACGAGAGTCCAACCTTTACAAATGACTGAAAAAATACTAGATGTAGGCAAAAAAAAACTCATGCTAGGCTTTAAGGGTCAAATTCATGAGTTTAGGAGATGTTTCAACAAGATCTAAACTAAGAACTGAAAAGTAGGCAATGGAACAGCTTGCCTCTAAAACCTAGGAAACTGATTCATTTAGTTCAAAACTACCTTTTCATGATGTATCTACCTGCATGAGTGAATTTTCAACATTTTTACAGCAAATTCCATAAAGTTACATCAATTTACATCAAGAGTTTGACCATGAGAGAGAGAAAAGTCAAACTGAGAAAAAAATTAGGTGAAAAACAAAGTTTTTCGGTAAAAATGACAATTTTTCATCCTGTGCGTCGTGCCACTGTCCTTGTGCATAACGCCTTTTTGAAGCTGATTTTGGAGGCCTTCCCGTGCACCAAATTTTCTCCAAGTGGGCTTGTTGGAAAGGTATATCTGTCTACTTTCCAGAACATGTGGAATTTCAAAATTTGGTGTCCATTTTCCCCTCAAAAATTGAGTTCTCTCAACACTGCTTCCTATGTGGCCAAAAAGGGGCAGAAAGGGCATTTTTGAGGTGTTTTTGACCCTTTTGGAAGTTCAAAACTTGACAAAAATTTCTAGCCATTTCTAATAATTCATAATTTTGCATGAGGAATGCAAAAATGTATAGTTTTACTCTATAGGAGGTCCCTAGCAAAAGCGAGTGCCGGGTGGCGCTACGCACCAGGCAGAAAAATCTGTGTTTTGCTTCAAAAATTCAGAATTGACAAAAAGTGTGCCAAATTTCTTGAAATTTGGGCTGAGTGACTTGAATCAAGTACTATCTTAGGCTAAGGAAGCCTCGTCCAAAATCTTGAGCTTGTCTTGCTTTTTCTTCCTCCTCAAAGTTTTCCTTAACTTTGCCTTCAAGGTCCTTATTCTCGCTTTGCAAATTTTGTTTCTTGCCAAATTGTGATAGGCCATGTGTCTCAACATCTTTTTCTCTTTGTTGGCCTTCTCTAGCATCTGCTCCAAGTGCATATTTTCCCTTTCAAGCCAAGATTCTCTATCAGCTTCAATCTCTTGCGGTGTCCTCATCTTGAATCAAAATGAAATCTCTCCCTTGACCTTTAGAAGGCCCTTCATCATGCATTAGTTGTTTACCTTTGTATTGTACCTGCTTTGCTGTTGAAGGAAACGAGACCCCTTCCACCCCAGGTGGAGATAGTACTCTTTTGGCTGCTGCAAATAATCTCCTTGTGCCCTTTTGATAAGTGATAAATACTGGCACACTGGTGGTTTGAGTCTCATGCACCTCTTGCTGACGTGAAGGCCCTCCTACCTCATGAAAAACTGATGGTGTCACTTGAGGACTTGTAAAAACTTCATGTGAAATTAAATCATCCCATGAAACATTCAGCAAACTTAGCTGATGCAAAACCACAATCTTGATCAATGCAAAGTGATAGATGTTATTGTACTGCTGATGAGGAGGTTTCCTTTGCACTAATGTGGTCATTTTCTCAATATTCCGGCACATGAAATAGGGGATGTTCATCATCCTCACTCTAGTGAAATGCATTAGTAATCTAACATGATAGGTATATAAGCAAGAAAATCTGCCTTCACAGCTGAAATATTTAATTATGAGTTTCATAAGGGGAGCATATGTATCATGTAGGTATTTGAAAGGGAAGACCCTACTGATTTGCCTCTAATGCCCAACCTTGATATAAGGCTCATAATGCTCTTTGTCCACCAGCTGTCCCTTGTTCCATTGTTCACCCACATTCGGAATACATGTTGCTTCAGCTATAGTTTTAGGTGTCAAAGTGAATGTCACACCTACCAAATTGACCTGGCCATTGTGAAGATGGAGCACAAAAAGTTTGGCAAGCTCATGGTGGTATTTGACTCTTTCCACCATCTCACAAAATTGGTAGCAAGATTGATGTTTGAAGCATGCTACAGTAAGAGGGCAAGCCAACAACTCAGTAAGTGTAGTGGGCTCCGCCTGGATGTGTTTCCCTCCCTTGTGAGGTCTCCTTGGTGCATGAATTTCTTGGGAGGAATCACTTACTGTTTCCTCATTTCTGTCATAAGATGAATCTGACTCCATGTTTGCCATTGTTTGATGTTTCTTAGATGAGTATGAAGAGATTTTATAGGAACAATAGGTATTTGCTGTTAAGTGATAGGGATTTGATGATAGGGACAATAAATGAGGGGTTGTGATGCTGCTTGTAGGGTTTTTGGGAATGGCAGGGTTTGAGGAATAAGGATTAGGGTTTAGAGATGGGTAACTAAGGTTTGGGAGTAGTGGAATTAGGTATAAGGGTTTGTAATTTTAGGGATTGGGGGAATGGGTGAGTGTGAATGAAAGAGGAGAAGGAAAGTGATATGAGCGAAGTGTAATGAGGGAAAAATGAAAATGGGAGATAAGACAACAAAAACTGCAATTTTGCGAACCCTAGGCAACTTTTTCAATTGACTGTGCAAGGAACTAGGGTTTTGTTTTTTACCTATTGAAACACCATAAAAACTGATGAAAACCTCTTGCAATGGCACTTGGGATGTTTGACTTACTTGGAAGAGGAATTTGCAAGTTTGGAGCTTGGAGGAGGCAATTTGGATGAATTTCGGGTTTTGAAGGTAGGTGCACCGCGCCCACTAACAGGTGTGCCGTGCCTCTCTGGTGCGACATGCCAGTTACGAACTCAGTGTATTTCCTGTGCTATGTGCGCCATGCTGGCTAGGTGCGCCGCGCCTCGACCCAGGTGCGCTGCGCTAGGAACCTTCACAAATTTTTGCTGCAGTTTCGCTCCCTTGGCTCAAAATGACTTGGCCCTTGTTCTCTTTCACTCTTTGAACACAAATGAGTTTATTCAACATGAAAAAGACTTTATATACAAAGAATTTTAATTTTTCACTTATAAAAGCCCACTTTCCTAATGTTTGGATTTCACTTGCTTTTTTTTAAAACTCTGTTTTGGCAGTTTGATTTGTTCTTTGCCTTTAATGGACTAACTGCTTTGAAATTTTGAATCTTTTTGCAGGAGCTGGAGTGCAAGATCTTGGAAAGGTGACCAGGGTTGCATCTCGAAATTATTACATATAGGAAAAATGAAATTACATGAAATCTTGTACATAAAACATAAAAAAACTCTGTTTTTCCTCAAAACAGGGTTTTGAGGAAAAATCAATCATTGAGCATGTGATTATTGAAATTTTTGTTGTTGAGACTTTATTTGTCCTCCTCATGTGCCTGCTGACCATTATTGAACTTTTACAAGACTTTACTGACAAAACCATAGGCCTAATGAGACCTAAAACGCTAAAAATGACTTTTGCAGATGTAAAGACAAAAAATGACTGCAAATGACCTAAATGTATGAAAATGGGCTAGCAAGTAAAGATCATGAGGGAAAATTTATAATATGCCACTACCATCAGATGATCCATGATCCTAATGGAATGAAAATGATCGGATGAGACACCTAACATGCAATGCAACAAGAGTATTTTGATCACTGATGGAGGGATGGAGATACCGACACTAACATGTACACTTTGGGATCCCACAGTCTATCATCTCAGATCAGGATAGTAGGTTCCTTAGTACATTTTGGTCAAGTCTCTGGTTGATGTTGGACACCAAACTCACTAAGTCCATAGCCTTCCATCCTCAACTGATGGCCAGACAGAGGTTGTTAACAGGATGATCGTACACATTCTGCGCATGTACAACTCAAAGCATCCACGCACATGGGATGAGAGCCTCCCTATGTTCAACACAGCTACAACCGGGCTCTCCACAGCTCGATTGGTGATAGCCCTTTTCAGGTAGGCTTGGGATTCCAACCACTATGTCCCATTGATGTGGCCATGCCATTTGCAACTACTCACGCAGATTCAGATCATGTCCAGTCCGAAACCGATAAGGAAAACAAATTCATTGAGCACATCCAACATATTTTCTAACAAGTCCATGACATTCTTGAGAAATCAAATGCCAAGTACAAGCGACGACATGATCAACATTGGGTGCCACACAAGTTTCAAGTGGGCAACAAAGTTTGGTTGAATTTGCAAAGGGAACACCTTACCAGAGCCTATTAGAAACTTAGACCACTCTGATATGGTCCTTACACCATTACCAAGGCTATGGGAGATAATGCATTTGAGCTTAGCATTCCCCCATTCCTTGGCCTACACCCAGTGTTCAATGTGGACCGCCTTCGGCCATTCTTTCCACCATTACTAGACACATCAGACATTGCAGAACAACTCACACCCACAGAGTCGAATCCAAATTGCATGGAACAAGCTGCAACTGATCAAATCATGGACACACAGATCAAGCAGACTCGCCAGCAGAATATCCAATTGTATCGAGTTGTCAAAGCAGGCTAACTCCTTCACGAGGGCAAGTGGCTCACCAGGGACTAGGTTCAGCAGAAGTTTCCTCATCTCATGGAGGAACTCAATGCAATGGGGACCATTTCTTCCTAAGGGGGAAGAAATGATCTAGGTGGATATTGGTGGCCGTTCGCCAACTCCACTTGGACCCCCACCATTGCTTCTTTCAGTTTTTCAGTTTCCTTAATTGTAGCACAATTTACTATTTTTAGCAGCTTTTCGGGTCCTAAACTTTCAGAGCTGTTTTGAGGCCCTAAATGATGTTTTTTTGGAAATACATCGCTAGTGAGTTTTTGTCTAAAATCGTGTTTTTCGTCGTAGTCCTCGGAGATATTTTTCCAATGGGTTATCATGCACGTCAAACAGAGATTTTATGACCAAGTCGTGGCCTCGGGAATTTCGCTATCCAACTCACCTCAACGGGGCCCATAAACTCTTGGTGTTACATCTCCTCGGGTTAGGGTTTTGGTTGTTTAGGGTTCCTCTTATTTTTCAATAATAAAAAGGCGCTTGAGCCTCATTGTAAGGCAGTTTAGAGGCATGCAGCCACCACATCTCTTCTCAGAGATAAGCTACCATAGCCCTAGCAGGTTTATTTCCATTTCTGTTTGTAAGCATATTTCAGTATTTTACATTAATGAAATGAAGTATTATTTCCGTTGCATCTGTGCTTATGGTTATCTCTGTAATTTTTTACGTTCCTATTTAAATCCGGATCATTTGCGGTTCCTCCATTTTCAACCATCACTTGACACTGTAGATACAAGAATCAATTCAATTACTTGGCTATATTACAATGAATAAAATTATGGGTAATATCGAATAGATCAACACTATTACCTTTTTCTTCTTGATATGTCCTTCTATCTTGAGAGTTTAAATAGTGGTAATTCTTGCCAATGCATTACAAGATATGGGCGGATTCATTTCTTCTTTATTTGGGGTTGGTTCCTGGTGTATATCATTTTATTTTGATGTTTCTTGTTTCTTTTCTTCCTCTTCACAATCTATGTAAAATAATTTCTTCTCAGCACACTTATGACCTTTAGTGTATTTGCTATCACAACTGTAACACATCCACTTTTCTCTTTTTTCTTCCAATTGTTGTGGTGTCAACCTTGTAGGTTTTGGAAGGCTAAGGGGAACAACACTTCCATATTTATAGTTGTGAGTGGCAGGCTTCCTTGTTTCCATAATTTTGCTTTCAATTTTTCTTGCCAACCTGACTGCCTTCTCCAATGAATCGGTTCCCAAAGGCAAACCTCATGTTGGATGTTATTCTTTAAATTACATATGAACACATCAATCCTATGCTCCTCTGGAATATTATTTACCCTTATATTCAATTCTTGGAAGTCCTCAATGTCCTCTACCATTGAGCCCAGATTTATCAATTGGCTAAAGAAGGTGTTTCTCTTTGTATCCTCATAATGAACTATCTTTTTCTCTGTAAAAATTGACCAAGTGACAAGTGGTTTATGAGAACAAATCCATCGATACCATACAAACTAATTGGGTTCTAAATATAAAGTTTCAATGTGTACCTTTTGTGTGTGTTGCACATTATGAAGATCAAAATATTTCTCCATTTGTAGTATCCATGTTACCGGATCCTTGCCATCAAAATTTCTCATATTGATATTTGGAATATGGTGGGTCTTAAATCCAATATTAGAGTCTATGAAATCATGATTAACATTTCTTTTATTCTCATCATGAGTTTCATCTAATACATTTTCTCCATTAGGAATAATTTCTTGTAGCAACTTTGTCAAACCTTCCTTCAAACCTTCCATGTCTTCTTTTAAACCATTCTTCAAATCTTCCATGTTGCCTTTCATTTTTGTTTCTATACCATCCATATTAGCTTTCATGCCATTGTTTAAACCATATTTTATTTTAAGCTATTATTCAAACCATTCATCTTAACTTCCATTTCATTTTTGGTTACTCTTTGTGAGAGCAAAATTTGTTGCACTTGGTCTCATAATTTTGATATATCATGTTGCATTTCTTCTTCTTATTCATGCGTCATAGTAGATATTTTTGGTTACTTGTAGGTTTTAACCTTGTACAGAGATTACCTGCATACGAATTCTAAAACACATAAAATAAACAATGTGAGAGAATAATACATAAAACGCATATACAAAGAGATTTTCCCGTGGATCCCAAAACCGAGACTACTAGCGTGATTTTTTCATTATGTTCCTTTCATTGTTACAATACATATTTATACATTCTGAAGCATCCAATACCATGGACCAAAAACCATCGCGTCCAAAAAACATGCGCAAAAATTGTGCACAAAACCATAGGTGGGTTCGCCCAACCTAACATAGGTTCCAAAACCAAAATTTTTCGGGGTGCTGCCCCAAACCCCATAAAGTGGGGTAACCTGCACCCCTCAAACCCCTAGTTAACTACACGGGCTAGTCGTGGAAAGAATATAACACAACCCAACATTCTCCCACTTGTTGTTTTCTTTCCATAAGGGGCCACGTCAGAAATTAGTCATTTATCCAGCCCTGCAATGCCCATTGTTTCTCTACACCAAGAGAACTTCTCAGAACTCAAAGATTTTGTCAATGCATCTACAATATTCTTCAAAGTGTCCACCTTTACCAGCAACACCTTTTTGTCTTCTATCATATCCCTCACAAAGTGATACTGAACATCAATGTGCTTTGTCTTTGAATGATATGCACAATTCTTTGCTAAGAAAATTGCACTTTGGCTATCACAGTCTATCCTTATAGCTCCCTATACTAACCCCATACTTGAACACAATCTCTGCAATCAAACTACTTCCTTGCTTGCATGAGTGGCTACCATGTTTTCTACCTCTGTAGTTGATAGTGCCACTACAAATTGTTTCTTACTCATCCAACTGACTGCACCTCCAAATAGGTTAAACACATACCCACTTGTAGATCTTCTCTGATCCAGATCTCTAGCCTAGTCTGCTTCAACAAAGCCATGAATATCCAACACTCTGTCCAATTCTGGTCTTCCTTGGTAGCACAAACCATAATCACTAGTGCCATGCAAATACCTGAAAACCCCCTTCACTTCTGTCTAGTGCTCCTTCCCTAGTTTTGACATAAACATGCTCAATACTCCCACTGCATGTGCAATGTATGGTCTACTACAGACCATTGCATACATCAAGCTACCAACTGCACTTGCATATGGAACACGAGACTTGTCCTCTTCTTCTTCTTGTGTCTTGGGACACTATTTAGTAGATAACTTCACACCTACAGGAATAGGAACCTTCACCGGTATACTATCCTGCATATTAAACCTCTGCAGTATTGTTTCAACATACTTCCTCTGGTTTAACCAAAGTTTCCTCTTTTCCTGGTCTCTTTTAATTTCCATGCCCAAAATGTAGTTTGCAGCACCAAGATCTTTCATGTCAAATTTGGAGGACAATTGGGTCTTAAAATCCCGGATAATTTCTTTGTCATTTCCAACCAGCAACATATCATCCACATACAATAACAGATAAATAACATGGTCACCAATTAATTTGAAATACACACAATGATTTACTTTTCTTCTGGTGAAGCCAAGTCCCCGTATAAATGTATCAAATTTCTGATACCACATCCTTGGTGACTGTTTTAACCCATACAAATACTTCTTTAACTTGCATACCAGTTCTTTCTTACCCTTCACTGCAAAGCCTTCAGGTTGCTTCATGTAGATCTCCTCTTCCAAATCCTCGTGAAGAAATGATGTCTTCACATCCATCGTTCTACCTCAAAATAAAAAGGAGCAGTAACAGATAAAAGTAATCTAAGAGAAGTTACCTTGGCAATAGGAGAAGAAATATCAGCAAAATCAATTCCCGACACTTGGGAATAACCTTTTGCTACCAACCGAGCTTTGTATTTCTCCACTTTTCCTTTTGCATTTGTCTTCTTTTTGAACACCCATTTGCTGCCAATGGGTTTCCTTCCAGCCGGCAACTCCACCAAATCACAAGCCTCATTTTTGTGCAAAGATTCCATTTCATCAACCATGGCCTCTTTCCAGAGTTTACCATCCTATGAATCTACTACTTCCTTCACAGTTCTGGGATCATCGTCCGTAATAGATAAAGAAAAATTGAAAAGAAAGCAGATGGACTATACCTTTCTGGCTGCCTTCTTTCTCAAATTGATCTTCTCACACCCAAAGTTTGTGGCTCTTCATCTTCTGATTCCTCCTCTACTGTAGAGTATGATTCTTCCTCCTTAAGCTCAAACTCTATCTTCTCAGGTTCCTTTGGTTGGAATTCATGCTTAATAAAATCCTTCACCTCTCTGAACACCACATCTCGGCTATACACAACCTTCCTTGTTACTGGGTTCCAAAGCTTATAACCCTTTAAACCATCCTTATACCCAATAAAGATGCACTTTTCAAATTTACTATCCAACTTGGTTCGTTTCTCCTTTGGAACATGTACATATGCATCACATCCAAATACCCTCAGACGTGAAAGAGAGGGTTTCTTACCAGTCCATACCTCTTGTGGAGTCTTATCCTCTAACGCTGACGAAGGTGATCTATTGACCATGTAACATGTTATCTCCACTGCCTCTGCCCATAATTCCTGTCCTAGCCCGACACCACTGAGCATGCTTCTTGCCCTTTCCATCAACGTCTTGTTCATTCTTTCTGCAACTCCATTTTACTGAGGTGTATATGGAGTAGTCTTCTACCGTGCTATACCACACTTCTTACAGAATTCTTCAAATTCCTTACTGCAAAACTCTCCACTGTTATCTGTTCTTAGCACCTTTATCTTCTTTTTTGTCTGGTTTTCCACTAGAGCCTTAAATTCTTTAAACCTGCCAAAGACTTTAGATTTCTTCTTAAGGAAATATATCCATGTATTCCTTGAGAAGTCATATATAAATGATACGTAGTACACAGACTTACCCAGTGATGGAACCTTCACAGGTCCAAACACATCACTGTGCACAGGCTCTAATATCTGTTTCGCTCTCTTACTTCCAGAGGGGAAAGTCACCCGATTCTGCTTCCCATATACACAATTTTCACAGAAATCAAAATCCAGAGATCTGTTCCTCATACCTTCTACCATACCTTTACCATGAAGTATTCGAAGGCCATTCTCTCCAATATGTCGAAGCCTTTGATGCCACAACATCGTCTTCTCTCCAAAGACCACTAGATTTTCTACTCCACTTTCAGGGAACCACAGAACTATTTCACCCATCAACAATAGTGTTACCTTGTAGCTTATATAGAGTTCCAATCCAAACTCCCCGCATCAATACCAGTTCTCCCCGAACCATCTTGCTGGTATCCTTCTCGAACACTGTTTTTACACCTGCATCATCCAGTTTGCTTACAAAAATCAGATTTTTGGCCAATGCAGGAATATGTAGAACACCCAGAAGTGTTCTAACCCTTCCACCTTGCAACTTCAACTTTACTTTTCCATGCCCAACGATTCTAGCCTTCCTATCATTCCCTAAGAAGACATCACCACCATCGTATTTCTCATACTCGCAGAACCACTCTCTATGGGGAGTGAAGTGAAAGGATGCACTTAAGTCAATCAACCATGCCTCATGATCTACATGTGTACTTGAAGAAGCCAATTACACATCCCCACCTTCATCTGAAGTGGTTTTTGCCTCTGCAGAAGGAGCATCATCAGATCCCTTTCTTTTATCAGGAGATTTAGATTTACAGTCCCTTTTGTAGTGCCCTTCCTTTCCGCATTTTCAGCACACCACCTTTATAGGTTTTCCTGGAGATTAGATCTCCCTCTAGATTTAGATGTCCCACTCGATGACTTATTTTTATTTTTATTCTGGGACCGTCCTTGTACAGACAAGGCATCACCATTCTGACTCTCCATATTTTTCCATGTCATCTCCTCTGTTAGCAAGGATGAGACTATTTCATCAAACTGCAAGGCAGTTGCATTGCTACCTATTGCAATAACCAGACTATCCCACGAATCTGGTAGAGAACACAACAAATTGATGCACTTATCTTCATCTAAAATTTTAACATCAATAGATGCTAACTGACTTACCACAGTATTACATGCGTTTAGATGCTCTGTCACCAAGTCTCCATCTTTCATCCTCAGGTTTACAGCTTTTTTCGTAGGAACAATTTATTCACTAGAGACTTAGATTGGTACAAAGTCACTAACTTGTACCACAAAGCCTTCGCCATAGCTTCCCCTGATACATTCAGGAATACTGAATCTAAGACACACAATCGTATTGTGCTCTTTGCCTTCTGAATCAACTTTTTCCATTCTTCATCAGACACTCCCATTGGTTTAGTACCTGGATCTATCATGATTCACTAATCTTTATCCACCAACAGATCCTCCATCTTGAGTTTCCACAACTCAAAACTCTGACCATTGAATTTCTCGATCTCTATCTTTCCACTGTTCACCATCTTCTTTCACCACCAGAATCGATCTCACAGATCTCCCATTGAACAGGGTCTACCATAGGCCCCAGCGAAACCCCTCAGCAACAAAGGCGTCCCCTTGAAGCCAAAACATCTCTGATACCAAATGTAGGCTTTAACCCTGTACAGAAATTACCTGCATGCGAATTCTAAAACACATAAAATAAACAATGTGAGAGCATAACACATAAAACACATATACAAAGAGATTTTCCCTTGGATCCAAAAACCGGGACTACCATCTTCATTTTTTCATTATGTTCCTTTCAATGTTACAATACATATTTATACATGCCGAAGCATCCAATACCATGGACTGAAAACCATTGCGTCCAAAAAACATGTGCGAAAATCATGCAAAAAACCATAGGCGGGTTCTCCCAACCTAACATAGGTTCCAAAACCAAAATTCAAACAATGATAACTATGCTTCACTATGCCCTTTCAATCACTTCAAACTAATTTTTCAAACAAAAGTTATGCAATTTTAAAAAAAATAAAATTACACACATTTTTCTTGCTTTTAGGAGCTTGATATTGAAAATATTGTAACTGTAAAGTTGGATCTCCAAGTTTTGAAATTTCATCCTACGGTAACCCTCTGAGTCCTCTTTTCAACCCCACAAGTCTAACCTAGATTGTATTCTTCAAGAAAATGTTATGCCCAATCTCCCACGATGACCTGATTATAAACTAGTTCAGTAGAGTGAACTTGTATGGAGTTATACGTGTCACTGTTTCGACCTTCTACCCTAGAAATGATATCCAAGAAACTATAGTCCGTACTCTTTCTATCGATTTTTACGAAATTTAAATCTAATCCTCCAACGAAAAGTTATGACGATTTTCCCAAGGTAACGTATTTGAGATGGAATTTTGGAGCCTACAAAAACCCTAACTTCCTTGGATCATATCTCCAAAAATATAGTGAGACAATATCTGAAATGTGTACACAAGGTTCATCAAGGTTTTTTATCCATGTGTTTTTAATTTTAGCTTCTGAAGCTTCGTAGAAAAAAAAAGTTATAGCGAAAATTCCACGATGACCTGTTTGAAGTAGTGCAACCATAGAATCCAAAGCTGTGAGTAAAAAAAACCAAATGTTATGCAACCGGCGCACAAACAGATAGATAAACGACTTAAAAATTATCCTCTTTGAGGGGGAAACCTCCTTTAAATTACATAAATGAATAATTCTTGGATGATTCAAATGAAAAAACCTTCTTTCTATATATAGGAGCCTAAGGGGTCACAATATAATCAGAGCCAACATAACAATAATAATTTAAGGACACAACAATAACAATAGTGGGCTTCTATGGGGAATAATAATAACAATATGGGGACAACATGGACACAACAATAACAATAAGGGGCTACACTGACAATAACAATGAAGGGACATACTAGTATTATAGGGACATAAGAAGCTCCCTATAATCTGAACACATACGCCATGATCCATCTTTCTTGTGCACCAATACTACTGGAGTAGAGAAAGAGCTTTGACTAGGTTGAATTATACCAACATCTAGAATTTCTAGAACCATCCATTCAATTTCACTCTTTTGGGCATAAGAATATCTGTAAGGCCTGATGTTTGGATTAAAACTTCCTATAATCAAATGAATAGCATGATCATGATCTCGAATATGTGGTAGGCCTTTGGGAGTCTCAAACAACTTTGAATGATTTTACAAGACTTTTTGGATATTTGGAGAAAGAAATGATTTCGATGTTTGAACCTATAGTGAGCATAATTGTGAAATTATGCCCCATTGTTCTTTCTTAAGAAGATTTGTCATACCATTAGAGCTGATTGTCTTTCTTGGTTTCCTTGCGATACCCCTTAATTCAAATTCCTTTCCTTCCCAAAAAAAATTGAAGAAAAGTTCTTAAAAATTGAAAGTATCATCCCCAAAGATTGTAACCATTAGAATCCTAGTACAACATCAACACCACCCATTGGAATAGAAAGCATTGGACTATTCAATACATATTCCCCATGGTTAGCTTGATATTATGGAAATTTCCAGAGCAATTTATAGTTCCTTAATTTTCAACCATCACTTCACACTCTGGAGCTGGATATAGGAAGCAATTCAATTCCTTGGCTATCTTACAATGAATAAAACTATGTGTACTACCCGAATCAATCAAAACTATTACCTTTTTCTTCTTGATATATCCTTCTATCTTGAGATTTTGAGGAGTGGTAATTCCTACCAATGCGTTACAAGATATGGTCAGATTCATTTCTTCTTTCTCAGGGGTTGGTTTATAGTGTATATCCTTCTATTTTGATGTTTGTTCATGGTGTATATCCTTCAATTTGATAAAGAAGGTGTTTCTCTTTGTATATTCATAATGTGCTATCATTTACTTCGTAAAAATTGACCAGGTGACAAGTGGTTTATGAGAAGAAATCCATCTATACCATACAAACTGATTTGGTTCTAAATATAAAGATGCAATACATACGTTTTGTGAGGGTTGCACATCATGTAGATCAAAATATTTCTCCATATGTAGTATGCATGTTACCGGACCCTTACAACCAAACTTACTCATATCTATATTTGGAATGTGGTGGTTCTTAAACCCCACTTTGGAGTCTCTAAAATCATAATTGATATTCCTTTTGTCCTCATCATGATTTTCATGGATTACCTTGTCACCACCGGGAAGCCTTTCTTGCAAAAACTTTGTCAAACCTTCCTTCAAGCCTTCCATGTCTGCTTTCAAACCATCCATATTAGCTTCCATGTCATCCTTCAAACCTTCCATGTATTCTTTTAAACCATCCATGTCATCTTTGGTTGCTCTTTGTGAGAGTGGAATTTCTTGCACTTGGTCTCGTAATTTTGATATATCATGCTCCAATTCCTCCTCTTCATGCATCATAGTAGAAATTTCTTAGGGATTAATGGGTGTATAATTATTTTGTTTTGGAGGCATTTTATAATGAAATACTTATATCTATGCTTCAATATTCAATTTGAATCACTTCAAACTGATTTTTCAAACAAAATTTAAGAACTACACACCTTTTTCTTGCT